>CM053590.1:7789825-7838024 GCA_028646515.1 Pseudochirops corinnae | reverse complement strand
TCTCGAATCAATAGTGATTTAGAGCATTTTTCCATATGCTTAAAGATATCTTTAATTTCTGCCTCTGAAAATTGCCTGTTCATATCCTTTGACCATTTATCAATTGGGGAATGACTTGTATTCTTGTAAATTTGACTTAATTCATGGATACCTCTTTCTGTCTCTGTCTCACTCTTTCTCTATCTCTATGTCTCTGTCTCTCTCTGTCTCTTTATGTTTCTGTCTCTGTCTCTGTATCTCTGTCTCCATCTCTCTGTCTTTCTGTCTCTGTCTCTCTCAGCCCCTTAGATGTTGGAGATAACACCCCTGAGCCGTATTGGGCTGAGTGCCTTGAACAGGATTGTAAACATTAGGTAACTTGAATTGAAATGACTTTATTCACAGGTATATGTTCATATTGCTGCTATAGTAATGGAAATAAATTGTGTACAATATTGAAATAATATTTGGCTTAAAATGTTAGGATAATCTTCTAAAGTGTTAAAGGGGCGCTGTCAGGAAGCCTAAGCCCAGGGAGGTTGTGATGTCCCCAGGTGACAGTGTCAAGCAGAGGCTTTGAGCCCAGACTATCTCTGCCTCCAGGCCTAGTGCTCTCCCCTCCTGAAGTCGAAGTGCCTGAGGTCTGGTGGACACTCACTGCTTATCGGCAGCACAGCCAAGTTCAGGTTCTTACACCCAGTCTGGCTACAGGAGGACTGTGGAGCACTGCACCTCATGGAGATGATCTGGTCTACTCAACAGCGTGGTCACTTTGTCTTTCCAAACTGATTTCTGCTTTGTATGAATCTGAAATTTGGACATGTCCTTTATTTACTGGAGAGAGATGTTTCCATTGTCTTCCTCTGTTGGTATGATGGGATGCTCATCCAATTGACGTATTATGAAACTTAAAATTTAATAGGTTGTTGGGCATTCAGATTTGTGCATCGATTGTATGTTGGTTTTGTTTTGGCATCTGTAGCATTTCAGGTAGAGGATTCAGCTGGAAAAATGATGACTATGTTAGGAGGGCAATGAATAGCTATGCCGCCTCTTCCATTGGCGGTCCTTGTGGTGGATCAGTGGCACATCAGTGAAAACCTCAGTTGAATGTGTCCACATCACGAGAGGTGCTTTGAGGCTCCAGAGGCAGAATGAGTGTGGTCTGATCTTTTAGAAGACTGAGAGTACACCCAGAGCAGTGTAGTGTGGCACCATGGCAGGAGGATTTCAGGAAAAGAGCAGATTGTTGACAGAGTCAAAGACAAGACTTGGTTGGGGTTTGGGGGCTTGAAGGTGGAGGCAGAAGTGGGGGAAGGGTGCTCTTCAGTCAGAAGGGTCAGTGTGAGCAAAGCCACAGCTGTGGGAATGGGCAGTGGAGGAAGGAGGGCAGAGGAGGGGTTGGGGGAGAGCCCAGACTGAGAGAAGATGCTTCCAAGTCACTAAGTAAAAGGTTGGAAAAATGCGGTGGGCTCCAATTTTAGGACCCCTTGGAGAGTGGGCGGGGAAAGTGGAGCTTTAGTGTAGTAGAGAATAGGGAGCCAATACAGGTGCTTGAGGGCCGCTAAGGGGTGCAAGAGTGCACAGAGCACTGGGCTGGGAGTCAGGGAGACTCACCTTCCTGAGTTCAAATCTGGCCTTAGACACTTCCTAGCTGGGTGACCCTGGGCAAGTCACCTATCCCTGTTTGCCTCAGTTTCCTCATCTGTAAAATGAGAGGGGGAAGAAAAAGGCAGACCGCTCAGTCAGTCATGCAGGGTCAGACACAGCTGAGCTGACCCCCAGCATAGGTGCTTGAGTAGGAGAGCCTGGTAGCCGAGGGACTGTAAGGGTCACTTGGTCCAGTCCCCTCTGTTGACAGATGAGGAAGCCGACCCAGAGAGGTTCGAGGCCGCCCAGTGGGTTTGTGGCAGAGCTGGTGCTCAGACATGGGAGTCCTGAGGCTGAGGTCCCAGTGCACAAGCCTCTCCACACTGGGAGAGGCCAGGAGGCTCCCAGGATGCTCTTCTGGCAGTCCAATTGTACACCACCAGGGGCCTGCCTGAGGATGGAGAGGAGAGAGCAGTGTCCAGGCAACGGATTGGAGATGGGAGGTAGGGGAGGGCGGTGTCAGAGAGGCCACAAGAAAAAAGAGGAAGGGCAGGGTGATGTTCAATAAGATCTGCTGAGGGAAGGAAGATGAGAGGTGTGACTTAGGCACTGAGGTGGGAAAGGGCTCGAGGTTGTGATTCCATTGGTATTGGGAGCCCCTCTGTGAGGAAACCTGCTCTTGTGATGTACATGGCATGTAGAGTGACTTGCCCAGGGTCTCCCAGCCAGATGTTCCAGACAGAGCTTGAACCAAGTCTTCCCGATTTTGAGGCCAACTCTCCATTCTGCTATTTGGACATATGGGAATGCATGTAGGACAAGGCTGGGTGGGCCTCTACTAACGGTGGTGCCAGAGGTCTCTCCCTTCCCCCCCAGGAGACAGTTTTCCAGCCACTGGTTCATTGTTGAGAACTCTGTACTAGGTAAATGCAGCCATGAGCTGCCTGCTTGGTCAAGGAGCCTCTGGCTCTGTGGGCTGCGTGACCACTGTTGCGATTGCCTCTGTTTGGTTCAGCTTCCTCTGGGCTGGTGAGGTTCAAAGTGGGGCATCCCGGAACCCCTCGGGTTCAGTGTCGGCTTGCGTAAGTTGTTTGTGCTTCTTTCGCAGGCCTGGCCAAGTGCCGTTCTGCTCTGAGAGCAGTAGGTGTAGGAGCCAAGAGCTCTTCGGTCACTAATTTTTAGCTTGTTACCCCTCGGGCCATCTCTCCCTTTACAGGTCCTTGTGTATTTGGGGCCTTTGAATGGAATGTGAGAATTAGAATTTACTGAGAACGCCTTTCAGGCTTGCTTCAGGCCATGATCCTAGCGTAGGGCCCTGTCCCAGCTTAACCAAGCCCTCTGTGCTGTCATTCCACTCGGCAGAGGATGCCATTCCCGTGACATCTTCCTTCGCTTGGCCTGGCTTCATTAACATTCTGGGGGGCTCAAGACTCAGTCGATGAACATCCTAAGACAGGGGTGGGGAACCTGTGGCTTCAGGTCACACATGGCCCTTTAGGTCCTCAAGGGTGGCCCTTTGACTGACTCCAAACTTCACAGCACAGATCCCTTCCATAAAAGAACTTGTTCTGTTAAACTTGGCCTCAACCACAGGGCCGCCCTTGGGGACCTAGAGGGCCACTAGCAGATGAGGGCCAGAATGCTCTTTGCAGGAGACAGCTTATCACATTTTTAAAATAACAGACACTTACTAGTATAAAGTAACCATTTTTGTAGGTGAGATCCACAAAGCGTTAACTAACAGGTGTTGAAAAAAGAAACTCCAAGATCTTTCTTGGCCGTCTCATTTCTTCTCCTGTTAATCAGTTTTTTCAAGTAAAGTAGAGGGCTTTCTTGCCCCAGCTGCTCTTTGCTTTCTGCTTCTGACTGCTCTTGTGGCCGTTAGAGCCACCTTGAGTGTGTGGTCTCTCTGACCACAAGTGGCCATAGAATGTGTAAACATCTTTGTGACCAGCTGCCTCAAGGCCGGGGAATGCTTTGATGTTCATCTGGCTCCTTGACTCAGGAGCTCTCTGTGCTCCGATAGAGACTTGCCTCACAGCCACGGGCTCCAGGAAGCTCCTGGGACCTCGCCCCAAAATCCCGGTGTTCTTTGTTCAGATGACTGGAGAATGAATTGCTGTTTGTTGTTCCTAGCACTAGAGTTGAGGAAGCTCTAAAAAGGCGGGGCACGGAACACTTGTTGCATTTTGTATTTTTTTCTCTCCCATTTCATTTTTAAATGAAAGAGAAGGTAGAGTTCTGGGCTCGGAGTCAAGAAACCCTGGGTTCAAACCAGGCCTCAGACTTAACCTTCCAGGGCCTCAGTTTCTTCTGCTGTGATGGGAAGGGGCTGGCTTAGGAGGCCTCTGAAGCTCTTACAGTAGACGGTGAAAGCAGGGGGAGAACCCCCGTTTGGGAATACCCGGGCAGCTTTCAGATTCTCACTCTGCTGCTTTGTTCTTCTGGGGTCTCAGGCAACTACTTTGACCTCTAGGCTTCAGTCGCCTCATCTGTGACACAGAAGGGTTTCACCGTCTGATCTCTAAGGGCCAGATCCAACAGCACATCAGTTGTTCCACAGATTGAGAGCCTGCCTAACAGTATATATTTGTTCTCCATCCCAATCTCCACGTTTTCCTTTATTCCTTTAGAGACTGGGTCTCCCTGCCTTGTTCAGACTCATGAACGGATCTCACGAGGCAGGGGAGCATTAGCCTTCTCTGTTTCTAGCCCCAGATGGTTCGTGCCTCCTTAAGCAACCTAGTGGCTGAGCCCTTATTGCCGAGGGTGCACCATGTTGAAGCTGGGTTTAGTGCTGACATCCAATGGGCAGAACCCACTGTAGCCTCAGACTCCTGAGATTAAGTGATCCTTGAGCTGAGCTTCCAGGTAGCTGGGGCTACGGGAGTGTGCCGCCATGCTGAGGCCTCCATGATGTCCTTCACAGGGTGGTGGGAGGCCGATGCCTTTGGGAAATCCGGGCAGACCACACCCATCACATTCCTCAGCTTGGCCAGGCTGTTCCCCTACGCGCAGGGGGGCAGAGGTCAGTCTAGTGTGGCTTGGTAACCCATGTTGGCATGTGCTGTTTTGAAAATATTCTCTCATCTCTCGCCTGTTTGGGGAAAACTGTGAGTGGGAGAATGGCAGGCTGTCCCCAGTCTGCAGCGTAACCACTAGCACAGGGCTGGGTGGGGATGCAAGTCAGACCAGAGCTTGGAGGACGACGGGGAAGCCACCCTTGGTCAGGGACAGTGCCCCCTCATGGGCCAGGCCTGCGGGGGAGGGAGGATTCTAGTTTGGCTCACATTTTAAGAGTAATTTTTAAAATGATATTTTTTTTCTCCTAAGTGAGGAAAATCCTTTGGAAATCATAAAATGTTCCCTCCTTGTGATTGTTCCTTATTATCACAGCCTTCCTTCTTACAGAAGTGCATTAACACCCCAGCAGTCAGTGAGAGCAAGACCTCTGCTGGTCAGCTACACTTGCATGAGGCAAGAGAAGAGGTCTGTTTAACTGACTCAGTTCCTCCCTCTGTCCCTCTGAGTCACCTCTGGGAAGCCACTGCCCTTCCGGCTCAGTGTCCTGTGGTGTTCTTGCCACACTCATGTTCAGTGAATGGGTTGACTGAATATTTAAGTTAAAGGGGGTAATTATCCATGTGTCAAAGATTTAGAGGCAGAAGAGTCCTTAGTCAAGTTTCCCTTGTACAATCATTCCCGTGCCCCGTTAATAACTAAGTAAACTGAGGCCCACTCAGCTAGGAGGGAGGCGGTGGGAGATCCTGGAATCAGACAGAAAGACTTCGCTCTGCTCTGCCTGGCTTTTCTCGCCGTGTTCCAAGATTTCCCTTGTATGAGGAGGGTGGGCAGGGATGTGCCTTTGAAGCATTTGCTTTGTGTTCCTAACTCGGACTCTTCTCTGTCGTGTTGTTTTCTTTCCCACCCAGGTGAATGGGGGCATCGAGACCACTCTGGACAAGGAGGTGGTGCAGTATGACTACTACTCCTCTTACTTCGACATATTTGTGAGTATTGTCCCCCAGGGCTGCTATGTCAGGACGCTCCTGTCCTTCCTCTCTGACACTCCCAGGCCTCTGTTCCTTTCTGCCCTTCGTGCTGCCCCCAACACCCATGCTCTGCTCTGTGCATCGGTGGCGATCTTTCCTCCAGTTACTGCTCCTCCCTTAAAGCCAGGGAGGGAATGTGTATCTACAGATCAGTCTAATGGTGTCCCTTTAGGGGCATGAGCCACCAGGCACCCTGCAGATATGATCTCATTTGAGCCTCATAGCCCTTTGCCATATTTGAGGCAGGTTGAGCAGAGAGATGGCTTGCCCAGGGTCCCCCAGTGAGTCAGTATCCAAGGCTGGATTTGAACTCAGGTCTTCTTGCCTCCAGGCCTGGCCCTCTCTGTGCCACACCACCCAGCCATCCCATATTAGTGTCGTTGTCAGGGCCTGCAGGGAGAGGTGTTCTGCCGGCTTGAGGGCTGGCACAGCCACTTATTTCTCTGTCGGTTGGATCCTTCTCAGCACCTAGAGAGTGAGTAACATTCCTGTCTGGGTAGGTACAGGCAGAGAAACAGTTATTTGTGGGGGAAAGACTTCTGGGGTTTGAATCTCATACCGGTGCCATGAAGGAAAGGGGTGCTTCAGGAGCCTCTCGTTTGTGTGAAGAGGAGCACAGTGGGTGTTGGTGACCTGTTGGGCTGGAGAGACCACGTCATACAGATGCCCGTCTATGGCCTCTTTGGGGACACCATTTTCACTGTTGTGTGTCCCATGTGAATTTCAAAGACCCAGCGCTGGGGCTAGTGCCTCTCTGACCATCCTTTCTCATTTCCGGTGTCGCCCCCGGGTTAGGGAGAACGTGGGTAGTTAGAAATCCCAGCTGCTCCCTCTCAGTCTGTGTATTTCTTGTTCTTCTGATTCAGAACATTTGTCAGAGCTACCCTCACTCTCAGTGCCTTCCCTTGATGAAATGATAGGAAGACAGAAATCATAGCGGGGAGCAACTTTAGTTCAGCATCTGTGCTTGGTGTGTGCCGTGTGCCCTCTGTTGGAAGAACAGACAGCAGAACTGGGACACTGGTTTCCATCCTGGACCTGTTCTGCTGCTGTGACCTTGGACAGAGCCCTTCCCTTCCATGGGCCTCCATTCCTTCCTCTGTAAGATGAGGGGGTGGATGAGCGGAGCTTTGAGGTGTCCGTGCAGCTCTAAAGTCCCGTGACCCCAAGGAGCAACACCCCATGGACAGTGGTGCAGCCAGTAGGAATGCTTTCACGCAGGCTTGGTTAAAGCACCTGAGCCATCCACAGATTGTGTCCCAGACTCTTGGCAGCTCGTCCTGGCCACGGAGAGGAGCTCAAGAGGCACCGTGAGCTGCGCGCTTTGTGAAGTGCTAGTTATAGAAACACAGAAAGTCAGAGAAGGGCAGTCCTTGCCTGCAGGGAGCTGGCATTCTAGCGGGCTGAGACAAGGCAAGGGCTCATGGTAGAGAGAGACTGGCAGGGTTAGGAGTATGGCCAACAGAGAGATGAAGCCACGGCTGTCCTGGAGACTCAGGGGAGCGAGCCAGTCTGAGGGAGAGGCGGCAGGATCCTGGGGTCAGGCCAGAGGTGGTCTGAAGCACACGGGTGGCTACAGAAGGCCGAGAGACCAGCTGGGAGAAAGAGGGCCTGAGCAGATGTGGTGCTCTGGGCCCCAGCCAGCATGAGCACTCTTGGGCCAACGCCCTTGCTTTACAGAGGTCACCGCCCTGCCCAGGGTCACCCATTCTACAGAGACCAGACTTGAGCGCCTGTCTTCTGGCTGCCAAGGGAGCACAGATGTCGTCTTTCAGACAGACCTGAGATCGCAGAATCGGGAAACGCTGCTGATTTCACCTTCCCTTGGCAGAGATGGAGGAGCAAAGGACATTCTGGAAAAGTGAAAGAAAAGGGGTGAATCGATTCCTATAAGTGAAATGTTTTATAAAGAGGTCGAGGGGCAGCTGGGTGGTGCAGTGTATAGAGCCCCAGCCCTGGAGTCAGGAGGACCTGAGTTCATATCTGACCTCAGACCCTTGACACTTACTAGCTGTGTGACCTTGGGCAAGTCTCTTAACCCCAGTTGCCCTGCCTTCCCCCTTCCTAAAAAGCAAAAAGAAAGGTCACGAGGCAGATGAGAATGGGTGGGTTAGCTGGCACTGCCAGAGAGCCACGGGAGGCAGGGGACGCTCCCAGAGGCCAGCGCTTGTTGTGAGGAGCGGGAGGTTGGTAGTACACAGGGGCTCGGGCATCTTCTCCCTGCCTGACCTGCTACAGGAGTTCCTCAGATGCCACTGGCTCAGGTGAAATGGAGAGTTCAGAAGAGGTTGAAGGAGAAGCTCAAAGCAAACTGGCCACCCAGACCTCTCTTCCCACTGACCGGAGGCCAAGGAGAACAAGGCTTCCTGCTACGCAAAAAGCCTTTCCCAAGCTCATCCTTTACTCAGTCTAACAAAACCATCTGTTTCTTGAGAGGGTCCAATGACAGTAAGTTTGTAAACATAAGGTATTTTCCAACCAGGACCCTCAGACCTAAGTACGCACCTGGGCATGATGTACATGGCAGAAAAAACCAAAACCCAGAGGAAGAGTTGAGAAACTATTTTAGGAAGCTCAGGTCTTTAATCTTTCCATCTCTGCTGTGTGAAACAGATTTACAAAAGAAGTATCACATGTGAGCCTCAAAATACAGATATAAGTGTGTGTGTGTGTGTGTAAATTCAGTATATTCATTGTGATTTATACAGATTCATTTCCTCCTCTGGGCCTGTTTTCTCATCTATAAAAGAGACTTGGCTTAGGCCAGGGGTGGGAGCCTGCAACCTCAAGACCACAGATGACCCTCTAGGACAGGTCCTCAAGTGCGACCCTTTGAATTCAAGCTTCATAGAACACTCAAAGGACCTAGAGGTGGCCTTGAGGCTGCAGGTTCCCCACCCCTGGCCTAAGCACTGTCTGAAGTCCTTTTCAGCTCTGTTTTGTGAGTCTACAAAAATAAAAATATGGACCCTGTGTACTGCAGCTTGAATCCCTGCTTGAAGAAATGTGGAACCTTCTCTTCAGTGTAGAATACCACATTTTCTAACCATGGGCGTTTCCATTAAAGTGAAGGGAGGGAGATCCCTGATTCATAAATATTTGTTCTTTACCTGTTTCAGTCATTCATGTCCAGCATTGGGGTGACCACATTTGGGGTTTTCTTGGCAAAGATACTGGAGTGGTTTGCCATTTCCTTCTTCAGCTCATTTTATAGGTAATGAAACTGAGGCAAACTGGGTGAAGTGACTTGTCCAGGGTCACACAGCTAGTGTCTTGAGGCCAGATTTGAATCCAGGAAGAGGAGTCTTCCTGACCTGAGGCCGCTCTGTCCATCTTGCTGCCCCATAATTCTTCATAAATATTGAATACAACTAAAATCACTCCCAGTGCCAAATCAGACAAGATAGATCAGTGATACAAACACTGGCGCAGCTCACACAAGTGAGCGGTTTTCTTTTTGTCACACAGAAGAGGGGGAAGGGAGTGGAGAGTTGGAATTTATATCCCAAGGTCAGCGCATAGTCAGAGACCAGACTAGGGTGCTTGCCTCTCTATCTGGCCCTGAGGAGGTTCAGCTTCGGCTTCTCCATGAGCCGCGGGGCTGCCTGCTCCTGAGCTGGGGCCAGGAGGGCCCTGGATTTCTTGATGACTGGCCTTGGCATTCCTTTCCTTCCCCCGAGTCCCGTTCACCCATTTCTAGGGAGAAGTGGACGTCTCACCACGGTGAGGACAGAGGCCCCTGGCCTAACCCCATTCCTTCCTGTATACATTCCAGCTATTTGTGCTTGCACATGGAATGAGAAAGGAACATCCAGAAGCTATTCTCCTCTCATGTTCTGAAAGGAGCTGGCTGCCATGTGTGGAGTCAGCAGGCAGAGGGTGCTGCTGCTGAGGCTGAGCAGGTCTGTGAGAAGCACCTTGGCAGCCTGGGGGGTTGGTTTTTTTCCTCTGTGGCATCTGCTCCCTCCTGCAGGCCTGGCCCTGCCCTCTCTCTCAGGCTTCTGGCCTGTCAGCCCCATTGTATAGGGCGGGTTTTTCTTTCTTTCTGGCCCAGTCAGTCCTTTGGTCTCCTGTGTCCCTTCCCACGTTGGGCTTTGTCTGCTCTGTGTGACAGGCAGGCTAGCCAGGTGCTGTGCGGGGCGTCAGGGAGACACTGACTGTCTGTGGCCGGGCACAGGTCCCAGCGCCCCTTGCTGCCTTGGTTTCCTCACTGGTAGAAGGAAGGGACTGGGCCAGATGCTCTCTGAGGCTCCTTGTCACTCTGAAGTCAGGAGCCGTGGTCCTGGTTATTGACTGTCAAAATGAGATTTTTTTTCTTCCCTTTTTTGAACAGCTCCTGGCCGTTTTTCGGTTTAAAGTGTTAATCCTCGCATATGCCGTGTGCAGGCTGCGCCACTGGTGGGCGGTAGCGGTGAGTATCCTCCCCACCCCCATGCTGGCAGTGATGAGTGAGCCTCGCTGGGCACTGAGACCCCTGAACTCCCTCTTCACACCTTGGTGTCTCCCGTTGTTTGAGGTGGCAGAGGCCCAGTTTACCTTTCGAAAGAATGTTGACATCGATATGCTGCCCAATCCCATTTGTGGGCACTCCAGCACCCTCAGGGTTGGTTTGGCTCCCAATGGTTTTCCTTCACCTGCTAATGAGAAAATAACTGGGTTTGTCCTGTGGATCACAAGGCCAGATAGGTCATTGACAAGGGAACACACCCTCCCCCACGTATGCTTCATGTGCCTGCAGGGACCCAGGGATGGAAATCTGTGTGGCCACGAGATTGTTCTGTTAGTGAAGCCCCTGAGGACCCTGGGCTTAGAACTGCTTTGACTTCAGCTAATAAGCCCAGATCTAGAGGTGGGAGAAGTGAGAAGAAATGAGAGGGGAAATTGTAGGCGTGGCTTTGGTTGGCCTCCCACTCTTGGGGCAGCCATTCCGCATGGAATAAATACAGAGAAGAAATGGGGGAATTTTGGGTTTATGAAAGGGAAAACAAGTTGAGTCTAGGCCTTTGGGCAGGTCACCACTCTGGGCCTCAGTTTCCTCATCCATAAGAAGATGCCCCGGGCTTTTCTGAGCCTTCAGTGAATCATGTGTAATCTGTGTGAAGCAGAGTGCCTGGCCCTGGCCAACGTCGTAGAAGTGTTTGCTTTTATGTCATGAATATCGTTCCGTGATTCTGAGAAGACGTCTTCCCATCTTTCTTTTTTCTTCCACTTACTTCTTGGCATGTTTCTGATCTGTCCTGCAGCAAGGCTTATCCCAGTCAGGGTCTCATTTGGGGAACAAATCACCACATGGCTCTGGGCATTTAGTGTCCTAGACCCAGCCGTGGTCATCTCTGTAGCTTCTGCTGTTCCTGTTGGCCCGGCCAGGAGGAAGCATGAACGTCTGGAGGCAGGGGTTTTCCTTGCCGTGAATGGGAGTGATCATGTGGCTTTCCTGGGAAAACCCTGGGTGTCTGTGCTCATGTCTTCCCTGTGGGGCTGCTTGGGGGTAGGATTGGGCAGATCCAGGGCTCAGGTTGCTGAGGATGTCACCAACAGGCACAGACCAGGTGATCTCCTTTCCTAAATACGTGGTCCTCTTCTGGGCCCTCTTTGCCTCTGTCTCTTGGCTTTCAGGTTACAGCCTTCTTTCTCGTTAGATCTACTTGTTTCGGTGTTCCACGCACACTCTCGTGCTGGGGATGCCCTCCCTCCTCACCTCTCCCTCCTGCCTTCCCTGGCTTCCTTCAGATCCCAGCCAACATCCCACCCTCTGTAAGAAGCCTTTCCTCAGAGCTGACCCCTTCCATCCTGTCTGCAGCTTCTCTGCCCTCAGCACAGTGCCAGATGCACAAGTGCTGTTGAGTGGGCGTAACCAGCTGTCCCTAGCAGATAGCATGTGATGGCAACTTGGGGCTGTGTGGGCCCAGGAGCTTTATTCAGACTTGCAGGAGGCTTTACAGCTGTTGTCTCATTGGGGCCTCACAGCAACCCTGTAAGGCTATCAGATACTGTTATCCCACTTTACAGATGAGAGAATGGAGGCTCAGAATCCCTCCCTGGGCATTTTGTAGTGGCAGCTGTGGGCGAGTCTTAGCACCTCTGACCCAGATCCCCAAGGCCAGGTCCAGCGCTCTGGTATTCATTCAACAAACACTCAGATGCCTGTTACAGGCAAGGAATTGTGTATAAAAAAATTATTATGATCAAGGCCTCACTCCCAGGGAGCCTTTGCTCTAATGGGGATCTGAGGACAAGGACACAGGTCAGGAGAGGGCAGGGGCCTGGCAGATTGCTGTGGCCCTGGCAGGTGGAGGAAGGGGGAGGAAGGCGTCAAGGTGGCCTTTCCTGTGGAGAGCACAGTGTTGAGAAATATGACATTGGAGTTGGTGGCCCCCTTTACACCGTGCCCATCCTCAGACGGGCCCTGCACTGGCACCTGGAAGGGAGCCCTGGCACAGACCCAGCCTCTGGGCCAGGTGAGGGGAGCTGAGCCATAGCAAGCGCCTTTGGATAGCTCTACAAGGATTCTCCTTCGACCCTCATGATGACTTTGGGAAGTGGGTGCCTTTGCTGCCCCCACTTTACAGATGACAGAATTGTGGGTTGGAGGTGCGAGTGACTTGCCCATGGTCATGGGGCTAGCCAGCATCTGAGGTAGGATTTGAACAGGGTCTTCTGGAATCCAAGTGGGGCACTTGGTCCCCTCTGCCACCTCACCATCTCACTAAGGTGACCGCCAGCTTCTCTTCCAGATGCTGTGGTCCTGACCTTGAGAGATTTTACTTCCCTGATCATCAGTGTCCCCAGCTCTAAAATGAGAGGATTGGTTTAGGGGATCATTCTAATGCCATCCATCTGAATTCTTTGGTTCTATAGAGAAATAAAGCATTTATTAAGCCCTTACTGTATACCAGGTGCTGGGGGTTCAAATACAAGAACACAAGACGCTCCCTGTTCTCATTCTAGAAGGAAGACACAATAGGAGTCTCAAAACGGCTTGGGGGAGGTGGCACCCCCAGGTGGGCAGGGTGGTGCTGTCCTGTCCATGTGTGTGAAGCTGCCTCCCCCCCAGCAAGAGTTCTCTGGCCCCGGGTGGTGGCAGTGTTGGACCCCGAGATCGTCCCACGGGCGCTGTGAAGGCGTCACTGCCCAGCACGTGCCCGGACGGCTCGCAGGCCTGGCCCAGGTGCCATGTGGGGCCCTGCTCCCTCTCTGTGGGGCTAGAGTGGCCATGGTGGGCACCTCCCTTCTTACAGAACTTGGGCCTGTGACACGACCACATGGGCATCTGCATTGACCTCCGTCCTTTGTCTTTCAGTTGACGACAGCTGTGACGAGTGCCTTTTTATTAGTCAAAGTCATCCTCTCCAAGGTAAGAGCCCCTTCCCTCCCCAGGGCCGTCTCCTGGGAGGCTCCACCTGCCAACAGCCGAAGGTTGACCCCGCCCCTCCCCCTCTATCTTTCAGCTCTTCTCTCAGGGGGCTTTTGGATACGTGCTGCCCATCGTCTCCTTCATCCTCGCGTGGATCGAAACCTGGTTCCTGGATTTCAAAGTGTTGCCTCAGGAAGCCGAGGAGGACAGCAGTAAGCCCCCCTGTCCTGCCCCCCATGTGGCTGGGGGGTGGGCCGCGTCTGCTTGGCAGGGGTGCAGCTCACACTCGTCTTCTGTACTTGCCAAGTGCTTGGGGGGTAGCAGGAGCAAAGCGTGGCCCCAGCTTTCTTAGGGCTTGTCACACTGTGGGAAGGCGTTTGTAATATTATGTTATACCGTGGGTCATTTACCAATAACTGCCCACCAGTTTAGTCAGTTTGATATTGAATGCTGTAACGATGAACAGCAAACAGTAATATGGGAAGATAAATTAATTTTAATTTAATAGATTTATAATAAATTGATATTAAAACATAATTTTAATGAAATATAGGATGGGGGGTTGTTGTTACGCATACGCACGCACACCCCCCCCCCACACACACACCACACACATGCACACACACGCATCTAGAAGCTCCTGAGGACCCAGGGTTAGAACTGCTTCAACTTCAGCCAGTAAGCCTAGATCTAGAGGTGAGAAGTGAGAAAAAGTGAGAGGGGGAGTTGCAGCCATGCCCCTGCCACATTCTGGTGATGATTGCCTCGTGGAGAATGACTGCTGAGCGCCGCCTGTGTGCCTCTCACACCCACTCTCACAGGAGCTGTGTCAATGTTTCCTTTCCCTGGCTTCTTGGGCCCAGAACCAGAGCTCAGCCGTTTGGCTCCCAGTCCACGTTCTGTCCCTTATCTGTTGTCTCATGCTTTTAGCAGCCATCGGGCCGGTGGCTTTGGAATGGCCTGCAGGTGGTCGAGTCCTGAGAGCCATCTGGAGGGAAGGGGACTGAGACTGACTGATGGAGGAACTGTGAACAATGCCTTTCAGCCCTTAGAGGAGGACCAGGGGGTCCCAAGAGCCATCATGTCTGAGGCCTGGGGTGTTTCGGGGTCTCGAGTCACATCAGAGCCACGACGCTTTGACCTTTGGGCCCTGGGGCTATCCTTGCAGGTCAAGGTCAGACAGTGGACTTTTCTTGGTGATGTCTTTTTCCCTGTTCTCCCTTTCCCCGTCCAGCGAGGTCACTCAGTCCAGAGCTAGTGAGCCCCAGGCAGATGAGGGTGTACCATTTCCCCCTTTTGAGGTCCTCTGGTCCCCTTTGTGTGAGCTCTCCTCAGGTGTGTAGGCAGTGCCCTGGGCCTGCAGATCACCGCTCAGGCCTGGTGCCAGAACAGCGCAGGCACCGCTTGTGAGAAGCCCTTCTTGGAGTCTCTTGTTCTCCAGTCCAGCCAGAGCTGAAGGGCCGGGAGGGAGGATTCCTGGTGTCTGTGCACACGCTTGTGTTCCTCTGTCCCTTTTGTCAGGGAATTCTAAAGTAAGAGAATGGTATTTACATATAAGGAGTGAGTCCCCTGGACAAGCAGCCACACGTCAGGAACCCCTCCCTCTGGTGGCCAGTCTGTCTGTCCATCCCCTGTTTCCTCAGTCATTCCCAATATGCCCCAGAAGTTCATGCTTAGCCAGTTGAATGAGGGAGATGCTGGGAGGACCAAGGCTGCGGCCTCGAGTCAGATACAGATAATTAGATTGCCTGATGTGCCTGGGCATCAGTGTACATGGCTGACCAGACGAAGATGGGCCCGTCAGCCAAGGGCGAGGCCTTGCTCTCTTAGCCTGGCACTTAGCAATGCCCTCCCCGGTGCCAGGGTGTGGCATAGTGGTCTCCCCATGAGCTCCAGGCAGACACTCATTGCTGGAGGGAGGTCAGCCATATGGTGGCCTCTTTCTTGTTCTGCATTATTTTGATGGTGCCATCAAGGTACAAGGTCTGGCTGGTTCAGAGGCCTTCTCTTTCAAGAGATGCTGCCTGTCATCTGCTGGTGTGGCTCATCTGTTTGTTGAAGGAAACAGGATGTTCTCAAGGGGCTGAAGGATGAAAAAGCCCGTTAGGAGCCCTAGGCCCCCTTGGCCCTACAGGCCCCATGTGTTGGGGTTGGGGGCAGGAAGAGGGGCATTGCCACAGTCGTGATGGTCTAGAGCTTTCCAAACTCGCCCTGTCACCACCACCTGCGTGGGCAGGTGTGGGCACCTGCTGGCAAACATTTCTAGGTAGTGCTAGCCCCTGTCCCACTGGGGCAAACTAACGCCTGGGCTCTCAATCCCTTTTCTTCCAGGACTTCTGCTGGTTCAGGACGCTTCGGAGAGGGCAGCCCTCATCCAGCCGCCTGGGGGTCTCTCGGATGGGCAATTTTATTCCCCCCCTGAGTCTGAAGCAGGTAAAGGATCTTTGGCTGTTGCTTTGGCTCCTCTACCCCCTGGCTTGGCACTTTTGCCTGCCTGCCACTGTTCCTGGTGGCCCCTGGGGAGAGCAGGAGGAGGCTCTGGATCCACAAACTCCTCAGTGCTTCTGGGGGGCCCATCCCTGAGTTCTAGGAGACTGCCCCAGAAGGGAGAAATGGTAGGATTCAGGAGCCCCTTGGGCTGACTATGCTGTGCTCATGGTGCCACCTGGTGGAGCTAGGGAGTATCAGTGGTACCTTAGCTGGGTGGCCGGGTGGGGCTGCAGGGAAGGAGGAAGCAGGAGCTTGGCACACCCATTAATTCTGCATTTCTTTGTCCTTGCGGGGGATGGAGGGGCGGTGACATGCCCAGGTTCACCCAGCTAGTGAGTGCGTGAGGTGGGATCTTGCTGATTGAGTCCAGCACCTGGTTAGCCACAGTGGCTTGCTGTATAGGGTCATATGTATGTAAAGGTGTGTGGTCTTCTTCTTGGAGGTATAATGGTGGGGGGTGGCGTCTGATCATTCTGTTCAGTGGGAAAGGTTTCAGAAACTATAAAGATTTCTCTCCTGAGAGACCCAGGGTGTTGTTGAAGAAATGCTGCCTCCTGTCATCATGAAAGACTGCATGGAAACAGATGACCATTGGGGGTATAATGGGAACTGGTCCGAGAGCTGTGAGACACCAGCTGATGACATGGCGCGTGGCTTTGGTCCCTCCGTTGCCATGGAGACACTGAATTCATCACGTCCCTGCACTCAGCTGGGCTGGTCCTGGGAAAGCAGCGTCTGGCCTGGAAATCTTTGTGCCCCATGGTGTAGAGCCTCCTGAGCAAACTCAGGCATTCATTCTGGCAGACTTAGAGTTGGGCCAGAGTGGGAGAGGTGACCAGAAGTGGAGGGAATGCTTTGCTTCTCCTTCAGCCAAGGCCCATGGATGCTCAAAAGTGCCCAGCCACATTTTGGAGAGAGCATGGTTGGAAGGCTTTAGAACAGCTCGGCCTTAAGGGCATTTGTCAAAGGCCAGATGAGGTTATTGGTGCTGAATGAGCCTGAGGGATTGGTGGCATTACCTTAAAAAGCAGAGTCCAGAGAAGAAAGCAGTTAAACCGCACCAAAGATTGTGTGTGATTTGTGATCATATACCTGAGAAATGAAGCTTCCTGCTCATTGCGTCCTGTGGGGGATTTTTTTTTAAACCACTGATTTCACATCAAAGACAGTTTCTGAGCTGAGGCACAAACCATGGCTGGGGTGAAAGTGTGGGGCAGAACTCTGCTCCAGGTTCTCAGCCGGCCTTTCTCCTCCTTGGCTAGACCCCCCCCCCCCCCAGATACCTTCACCAGAAAGCGCTCTCCCCAAAGGGCTGCAGCCCCTCACAGCAGAGGAGGCAGCACAGCAGCCCCCGGGGGTCAGGGGGTCAGTAACCAGCCTCTTCTAAGCTGCCTGCTGGGGCCGATGGGCAGGCAGGGCAGTCTGTGCATCCTGCCCTGTTATGGGGCTGCTGTTTCTAATTTCATTGGATTTTTTCATCATCGTATTTTAATAAATGTTTAATTTTCATTGCTACTTTTTGCTTTTACCTCATTTATCTCTCCCCCTCCCCTGCCCAGTGAACCAGCCCTTGTAACAAAGAATAAAAAGAAAGAGGAAGAAGAAGGAAGCTTAGCAAAACCGGCCTGTCCTCAACTTGACAGCGTGTGCGGTGTGGGGCATGCTGTCCCCTCACTCCCCAGCCCAGCCCAGCTCCCTCCATCGTCTGCTAAAGGAAGCAGTGACCTCTTACTTCTGCATGAAGCGGCGTGTGGAGGGCTGTTGGGGTGGTCGTGGCCTTTCCTTCCATTGGCACGATTGCCAGTGTTGTTTTCCTCATCCTGCTTCATTGTCAGTTCATCTCAATCTGCCCAGGAAGCTGGAAGTCTCCATGGTCCCCGCTAGCCCCTCACCAAGGTCTGTCTGGCCGTCCCCCCCACCCCCTCGCCCCAGGCCACAGGTGTCTGCTTGGTCTTAGCTCCCTGCTCCCCCAGCCAGAGTCCCCGGGAGGCCTGGCTCTGTGCAGAGCTTCCTTCTTGGAGTCTGTGCTAGGCAGTGGGAAGGGTGAACATGCAGTCACTTTTCAGGCCCAGTTCCAGATTGCTTTGTGGGGGTCATGGCTTTGCTGATACCACTTGAAGGTGACAAGCATGCTGGTGAGGTGGACAGCTTCAGATTCAGCTGCTGAGACGCTCTGGGGAGCCCAGATCCCACCTCGACTCTTCCCAGCGGGCCACTTCTCTGTTTGCCTCTGTTTCCTCATCTGTAAAATGGGGATTATTATGAATAGCACCTCCCTCCCGGGCCATTGTGAGGATCCCTGTTTGTAAAGCATTTAGCTCAGCATCTGGTGCATAGACACGACTTGGGGGAAAAGAAAAGCACATAATGGCTTGTCCCCTTCCATCCTCAACTTCTGTCTGACACACACTGACCATGTGACCCTGGACCAGTCACCCTTTCGATGCTGCCGGCAGCTCTGTCTTTGTGGGTATATGGAGTCCCCTCCTCAGGTAGTCCCTGCCTTATAGAATGACATTCTAGTGCAGTGGCAAGGCTGCCCCTGGACCTCTGAGTCAGGACACTGAGGTTTGAATCCCAGCCCTGACCCTGAGTGTCATGTGAGTCTGGCTGAGGAAGGGGTCCCCCAAGCCTTTTCTTGTGGATTGGTGAATTGCTTGGTGACTGAGAAGAACTGAATTTCTCCTAAGAGGGCGTTGGTGGCAGCATGGTGAAGTGGATCGAGACCTAGCCCTGCCGTCCCCTGCTCTTGGGCATACATCTCACTTCTGGCTCTTCCTGCCTGGCATTCTCCTTAAGTCACAGAATCATGGAAGCCAAGGACTCTGGAAGACCTGCCCCAGGGTGGGGGCAGCTCAGAGGGAAACTGAGGCTCTTTGAAAGACTCTGCACAGGTGTCAGAATGCTTAAAAACCGAGAAAATGAGCTCCCCCTGCCTCTTTACACAGCGCTGGTGTCTGCACTCTCCTTCCAGCTTTGTTCCAGCTGTAAACTTTCTCACCAGACGTTCTCTTCCTCCTTGGCCCAAGTTCATAAAGATGATCAGCAGCCGAGGCCCAGGCTGAGCTACCGTGGAGCCGAATCCACGGGATCCCCTTATCATCTGACCCATGGTTCTTCATCCCTTTTTGCCCCATAAGAATAGTTTGAGATGCTTTATTCAGAGTTTTTCTGAACTCTAGTTAAATCATATCAATAGCGTTTGCTGGGTTCCCTGTGTTAGTAACCCTGCCAGAAATGGAGCCCGAGGTTGGTCTGGAGCCGCTCTCGGTGAAGCTGCGCAGTCGTACCTGCCACGTCCTGGTTTATTTACTTCAGCTTCCAGAGCGTTCGTTTGTGCCTCTGCAAAGTGGGGGTGATCTTAGCACCTCCCTCCCGGGGCTGTTGTGAGTACCTAGAGAGATTGTGTAGGTGAAAGGCTGGCAGTGACTGGCACAGGGCAGGCACTTCCTAAAGGCTTCTCTACCTTTCTCTCACAGGTTCTGATGAAGAATCTGAAGAAAAACAGGATAGTGAAAAGCCAGTCCTGTAGCTGTGAAAGTAAGTGTGGAAACATAGCCCTGAAGTACACATGTTGCGGGGAGGGTTTTCACTGGGGTGACCAGCACAGCCATGCCTGGATAAATCCTTCAGTCAGTAAATCACCTTGATGTTCAGGGAGTGACATATCTTGATGTTTGTCTGTGTGTGCTTGGGAAAGCGCTGTGGGTGGAAGCCCACGGACGCCCGGACAGACCTGATCACACGAGGGCAGCTGGGTGTGCAGACGTCTTTATCAGGCGTCCCAACACCATGAGTATTATTTTCTGACAAAGGAAATCTCTGTTTTTCCCAGTCTTTGGGTGGCAAGGCAGGTAGTGCAGTGGGGAAGTGAGCCGGCAGGCCAAGGTCTGTGCCAGGCTTCCCTACCAAGCATAGGCCTTGGATAAGTGACTTCTTTTTGCCTCAAGCTCTCCACTTGTGAAGTGGGACTGGTCTCTGCCTTGTGCATTTCCTAGTGCCATTATCATTAGATTGTAGATGTGGGAATTTCTAAAATGGAAGAGCAGGGATTGATTTGGAGCCCCAGCTCTGCTCTAGGTATCCCTGATAGGCAGGTGAGGCCGGGCCCTCTCAAAGCCCCCTAAAAATCCCTACAGAAGGAAGAGGCAGAGCTGATTTTACTGACTCCAGCTTTGCCCGATCTTGTAACTCTGGAAGGAAAAGCTGCTTTATGAAATCAGAACAACCACAGACTTCATTCTTCACCAGTCCCCTCAAAGCCCTCACTCCTCCCATTGCATTTTGTTAGATAAGTTCTGATGCCAAAATGTATGGGATGATTGCCTGTGTATAACCCATATTGGCTGCTAATTGTCTCAGGGAGGGGCAGGGGAGAAAGGGAGGGATAGAATTAGAGCCCCCCAAATTTAAGAAAAATGTTAAAATTTGTTGTAACATGTAATTGGGGGGAAAATAAAATCTTAGGAAAAAAAAGGCTAGGAACCTTTAAAAAGTGTGGGAAACCACAGGAGTGATGAATGTTGAACCGCTGTCCTCCTTGTGACCACCCCAGACTGTTCCTCTCCGTCTGTGAATCCTCTGTGTATGGAGTGTGAAGGCCCCTGGCGCAGCCGGCTCTCCCTGGGAAGCTGGCCCACCTGCTAATCAAGGATTTATTTATTGTGATACCTCACAGAAGATTGTCCCCTGCCCACCCATGTACCTGCACCTGCCAGGGGCTGGTGAGAGAACGTCGCAGAGCAGCCCGTGCTGTCTGCTGCTGAACCTGCTCTGATGGGAGGGAGCTCGGGGAAAGTCTCGTGCTGTATCCCTAATCAGTAGATACCCCAGTATAGACACCTAATACATCTTCTGTAACACAAAAGTACATGGATTTTTTTTTCTGATTCACAAAATGGAATTATTTTATTTATCTCATTGATTCCTATTTCTTTTTAAAAAATAACATGTGTGTTTTTTAATTCATGCATATGAGCTCTTTGTACAGTTTAAAAATGTTAATAAAAGGCAACATCCCAACCTTTGGCTCTGGCCTTTCGCTTCAGTGGCTCTGTGAGCCGGGCAAGTGTGTACTCAGCATCAGCATTGTTGCTTTTCCATCCAGGCCATCTCTTGTCAGAGGGGGTAGGTGTGGGGACTGGTTAGGGCACTGATTTCACTGGCATAGAGATCTCCCAGGTGAGCACAGTTGGTCTACCAATGCTGGTTGTCATCTCTGCAGCTTGTAGTCCCAGTTCTGAGAGTCTCAGTGACTTGTTCAGGGTCCCACAGCCAGGATGTGTCAGAGGCAGGACCTGAACCCAGATCTTCCTTATTCCCAAACCAGTTCCCAGTCTGCCTCTCTTCTTGACCAGATCCCTGCCCAGATCCACCCTAGAGAATTTCCCTGCATAACACTCTGCAGGCCTTTCTCTGACCCTTTCCATATTGGGGAAAGGGGTCCCTGTGGAACCATTTCTGTCTTTTCTCTCTTCTCTGTCCAGCCTATTGCCCTTTCCATGGGGCAAGGCCTTCCTAGCCCTGTTTATTTAAATTTCTAAGTCTGAAGTGTCAAACTCATGTACAGTTGTTTAAAAGGTCCCCAGTCTTGTTCTTTTTCTAGACCAACATAAAAAAAATGGTTCCTTTGGAACTGAAGGGAATTCAGTTTCATCAGCCCTGCTGGTCATTGCTGCTAAGGCAGTGCTGGTCAGAGAATGTTCTCAGTGTCCTGGGTCTGTTAGTGCCCCAGTAACTAACCACATCCCTTCTAAGAACAGAAGTCAGCTAGGGATACTCTGCAGGGAGGGGTTCAACCTTGGGTAGATTCAGCCTGCATGTGTTAGCATGGCCTGGGGTGGGGGGAGTTTGTGTGCACGTGAATGTGTGATGAGGGTGTGAATCTATGTGTGTGTATATAGATTTGTGAGTGTGTGTGTGTATGATCAATGTGAGTCTGTGGATAGATGTGTGTGTGTGTATTTGTGAGTGTGTGTGTGATGAGTATGTGTGTATATTTGTGAGTGTGACTATGCATGTGTGTGTGTATGTGTGATGAGTAATTCTGTGTACATTTTTGTGAGTGTGTATGTGCATGTGTGTGATGAGTATATCTGTGTGTATATCTTTGTGAGTGTGTGTGTATAACTTTGTGAGTGTGTATGATGAGTGTGTCTGTGTATGTATATTTGTGTGTGTGTGTGTATGAAGGATATGTTTATGTCTGTGAATGAATGCACATATGTGTGTTAGAGGGGGAGATAGAAGGGGAGAGACTTGGCCCTTGAACGGTAGCATTTTAAAAACTTAGTCCAGTTGGGAAGATGCCACAGTCTGGTGAGTTCTGTGAGCGACCCCCAAGGCAAGTTGTCAGAATAGTTGGTGAGGGTCTCAATGGCTGGTGCTCTAGAGGAGGGAGGGAGAACATAGTGGGGAGCAGAGGGAGGGGGTATTCAAGGTGTGCTGGCCCCGGGGATGGGGGGTCACAGATCCTTGCCTTATTGAGGCCAGATGGGGGCCGCCTGCCCCACGGGCCAGCTTCCTCCTTCATGCCTTTGCACATCTTCCCCTTTGCCTGCCCCTGACTCCCTGCTGGTTTTCTCCTCTGGGTCTTTATCTTCCTCCAAGGATGGGCTGAGGGCCCCCTTCGCTGGCCACCTGTTCTCTTTCAGTTACCAGGGCTTTCCTGACTGGGCACATGTTTTCTCCTCCCTATAAAAAGTGAGCTCCTTGGCCAGAGGGCTTTTTGTGTCCTCCCCAGTTCCCCAGAACATCCTTGCACATTCTAGGGAGAAGGGCTCAGTTCTGTGATTATATCAGCACAGGGCCGGCAGACAGGGCACTTTCAGGAAGGAAACTCCCTCTGCCACTATGGACCAGCGCCTCCACTGCAGCCCCTTCTTTTGGAAGAGCCCGGCACATGGAGAGGGCAAGAGCTTTGCCCAGTCACCCTTCACACGTGTGTCAGAGGCAGCACTCGAACCCAGGCCTTCCTGACTGAAGCCACCTCTGCCCTTTAGCCCAGGGCAAATCGAGTGTGTTGAATGTTTGTTGAATTAAGATAAACATTTGTGGAAGGAGAAGAAAACTGGAATCCAAGAGAACTCACTGGTCTGATGCCCAACAGTAGCTCAGGCTGGGATGCACAATGTAAGCCGAAAAATTGGATGGACATTGTCCGGGGTTTAATATTCATTCAACAACCCCTGGGGACGTGATCTGCTAGGAGGCCTCAGGAGGCACAGAGACTTGGTGCTCCATGGAAGGGTGAGCGGCTTCCTGCAGGGCCCGCTGATCATCTTCATCAGACTCTCTTAATAATACATGCATGGTTCCTATTCTTAGCATGCAGCAGAAGTACAATGGAGAGCTCACTGTGCGAAGCCCAGGGAGGCCAGCCGCAGCCCCCTACGCCGCCCCTTGACACAGGCAGCTTTTTATCTACCACTAGCTGTGGCCTTTGAGAAGGTGAAGGCTTAGCTGTGGTTTAACTGCCCTGTTCTGTCACATAAGACCCCAGCTCCTCCTCCCACCACACGTCCCCAACTGGAAGAGGTTTGACTCAAACATTTTCCACCAACCCACCGCATTGCAAAGACAAAGCTGCAGCCACCACCCCTTCGGAAGCCTGAATCAAACCCCAAATAAGTTTGGGGCAGGAAGGGGTGTGGGAAAGGGGACTCACTGGTTCACTCTCCTTTCCCCTCAACCTCCACCTTTTATAATCAGTCCCAAGAAAATGAGGTTAATTTGTGTGCTTAACACAGCACTTGGCACGTAGTGCTTAATGACTGTCGAATTGAATGAAAATGTTCATTTCACTGATCGTCTACCACCAATAAGCAAAGGAGAAGGGGCGACAAGATCTGGGCACCCTTAGGCACATAAGCTGGCAGCTCTAAAATCTGAATTGTTATCATTGTTTTTCTTTTCTACTCTGCTTGTTCCCCCTGCCCCTTTAAGAGCAAATGGGAATTTTTGGAGGGTTTCCCTAGGAGGCGCTTCTATTCCTTTGGAATGCTGATACTCATTTCAAAAGGCTTTGGAATTATTGATGCCATTCACTCCAGTCTGCTTTCTTCTCATACCTTCTTCCCTCAGCCCTTTCCCTTCTTCCTCTTATCCTGTTAATAAATATGTAACATATAGATTCTATATGATTCTTCATGTATTTATTAAACATCCACCATGTGCAAGCTACTGTGTTCAGCATGTTGGATACAGCCTTGCAAACGTACACATTTGGTGCCAGGGATATTTGTGCCTTTATAAAAGCCTGTTGTGGCAAGGAGACCAGCCAAGAAGTGATTGTGCCAGCGTGTGAATTATGTGATGGCAGGAATCTCGTGGTGGCTGATTGTAGCTCAGAGACAGAAGAATTGAACATGCAACCCCCACACACTTATGAGCTTTGATTAAGCGTTATTGCTCAGTGTAGGACGGATGAGAATTTTTAAGAGTATTTTCTGAGGACATTCCAATTCATCTCTACTAGACAGTCTTTGAACCCAGAGAGAGGATTAGTAAGGAAGTGAGCCAGTAACAGATGGAGGAGTTTGGGCTTCCTTTGTCCCCAAGAGCACCCGAGAGGTATCGTTCTCACTTTGCCCACACCCTGGACCCCAAGATTTTGAAGGATTTCTGCACGTACATTAGCACAAGCGTTCTCTACCATCTTTAAAGGCATTCTTTGCCACTTTTACCCTTCATTAGGATGGTGGTTATGTCATGTTAAGACAGGGATGAACCTTAGCCATCGAGTCAAGTCTCATCCATGGAAGGAAGCTACAGTCAAAGGACAGGAAGACATGAATCCCTGGCCCTACCACTAACCCTATGACCAAGGGGAAGTCATTTAGTTTGTATAATTAAGATGGAGTAGAAAGAGTAATGGGACATGCTCTAGATATGTGATCCTGACTGAGTCATAGAGCTAGCTGTTCATCAAACCAGGACTTTTGCCCCTTACCAGCTTTGTGACCTGGAACAAGCCACTCCCATCTCTGGATCTGTAAGGGAGGGGCTTCAGGGAGAACTCTTGAGGCCTCTTCCAGCTCTAAATCTAATCCCATTACTTGCTATGCCCAGTCACTGAGTAGTGTTCATTCCCAACACTTATATGGTTCTGACCTCTGTGTACAACTCAACTTCTCCCAAAATATGTGGAGGTGCTGGCAAGAAGGCATAGGGTTAAATGGACCATGGAAAATTCTCTCTAGCATTCTATGCCCTTATGAGAGTTAAAGAGAAAGCAATGTCAGGACTGAGTTCCATTGCTGGAGACATCAAGATTTTATGTTGACTTGGTTAAGTTCACTCTCTGATTTAACTTTCTGTACAACTTTGCTCCATTCTACCTGGGATTTTCTTGTGCCTTGGAAGGAAAATGTCTACTGCCAAGGTTGGATTTCCTCCCTAAAAACATGGGGATCCTGGGAATGGGGAATGGCTGATTTTGTGTTTGGCTTTGAGTGTTGTTTCCAAGGCACCAGAAGATTGAGAGCACCAGCTTCATAAGTAACTTCTCTGGATTTTATCCAAGGATCTCTCTGACTCGATGCTGTGCACATTAACAATGACGAGATCTTAAAACTTCATGTCACTAAATAATGCAAGGATAGTGGGCTCATCACCAGAGCAGAAGAGCTCTTGGAGGTGTGCTAGTCCAAACCCCTCCCCAGTTTGGGGAATGAGAAACCTGAAACCCAGAGAGTTAAAATAACTGAGGATCATGATATATAATCAAGTTACAGTCGGAAGAAACCTCAAAAGTGGCTTTGTCTAAGCCTCTCACTTTGTAGAGAGGAAACTGAAACGAAGATGGTTAGGTCCATGCAGGACTGCTATAGAGCTGGAGGGGATCTAGGAGGCTGTCTGGTCCCCTGCTCATTTTAGAGATGGGAAAACAGAAGTGCAAGTGGCCTGCCCCAGGTCACACACAGTAGGCAGCAGAGTTCTTTTGACTAGGTTCCAAAAAAGGTGCCATTTGGGAAGGAAGGCAGTCCTTGTAATTTCCCATCATGTATTTAAGAAAATACAACAGCTTCCATTGGTGGGTAAGGGAGGGAACCTGTATGCTAGAGCGTGGGCTTTATTATAGGCATCCTTCCCTCTCTAGACTGGCCATTTTCCCTAGCCATGTCCCATTCCTAGAATACTGTCCTCCATTGCCACCTCTCGGTCCCTCTTAACTCTGATATATCTTGTTTTTTTCTTGTTTGTACATAGTTGTCTCCCCCATTGGATGTGAGCTCCTTCAGGAGAGGAGCTGATTTTGTTTTTTCCACTCCTTTCTTTGTTTCCCCGGCACTTAGCACAGGGACTAGCACACAGTAGGCACTTATTAAATGTTTAATGACTGTATGACTCACTCATTCACTACTGGCTTTCTAGCTGGTGCCCTTGAGAACTCACAGGGAAAACCCCTCATTCATTCCCCTGACAGTGCTCAGAAGACACTAAGTCATCAGGAATCAAATAAATGGGAACCCTGATGGATACAGATGGACAAGAGGAAGAAATCACAATGTGATGGGCCAGTTCAGCCAATTCTCAGCTCCAATTTCATATGAAGCATAGTATAGGACAGAATGAGACTCGGAGATGGAAAGACACAAGATCAGACTCTGCCCCCTCACTTTCTGGCTGTGTGGCTGTGAGTGAGTCATGGATGTTTTGGGAGCCTTAGTTTCTTCATCTGTAAATTAGGGTGAGTTAGACCCCTAATGCTCCCCCTCACTGGGCCATTGTGAGACTCCAGGGCAATAATATGTGTCAGTTTTTTGACACACCTTGAAAGTGCTTTATACCCTTGAAAGTGCTCCATAGAGATGAGACATCATCATCCCATGCCTGGGTAGCATCTGACCAGGTCAAGAACTGGCACAGAAAGCTGACAGAGAAAGGAGGAAACTTTAGTGGTTTTTATTGGGAAGAAGTCGCTCATTAAGGAGGTGCCTAGATATCTAGAGCAAAGCACCCAAAAAACCACATTTCTTACAACCTAAAGTTTCCTGTTTGTCCAACAGATTAAAAGAAACCCACTTGCATTTTCCAAGTTACAATAAAGATGCGTTGCTAAGCAAAAGGGAAATAATGAGAACCAGCAATGTGGCCACTGGTCATCTCCTGGAGAAGACAAAATGGAACACACAGACAAAACCCTCCCCTCCCTGAGAACCGAAGGGCATCTCAGCATGCCTACTTTGTCCCTTGGTTCCCGGCTGCTCTCTTCTGGTACAGGAAGAAGAGGGTAATGGTGAAGTAGATGGTACTCTTCACAAGCAGGATGGTATAGGTATAAAAGGCCGATGTGTTAACAAGATGTAGCTCCTGGAGCCCTAAAATAAGAGACCCTGGTTAGTGACCGTATGGCCCTTTAAGGGATATAGGAGCAAAGGCATTGGGAGCAGAAGCGAGAGAACCTGGGCTCCGGCAGGGACAGCACCAAAAATGAAAGTGAGCCCTTAAAGGAGATCTGAGAAAGTAGGACACTCTAGGCTACCTGTTCGCTTGTATATTTGCTCAGAACATTTCTGTATGATACTTTTCCTCACTGGGTCTAATTCAGAAGCATACAACAGTATAATAATAATGATAATAACAGTAATAAAAAACTAGCATTTATATAATGTTTCATAAATTTTAAAGTACTATGTGAATGGTAGCTATTATTATTAATAAAAAATAATAATACTGAATGGAATCATCCTTCCAGATCTCCTGGGAAATATCAGTGCCAGAGCTGAGAGGGGCCTCAGAAGCCACCTAGGACAACCCTTACTTGAATAGGAATCCCTAAGGCAGTGGTCCTCAATCTTCCTAATACTGCTACCCTTTAATACAGTTCCTCATGTTGTGGTGACCCCCAACCATAAAACTATTTTTGTTGCTACTTCATAACTGTAATTTTGCTACTGTTATGAATTGTAATGTAAATATATGATGTGCAGGATGTATTTTCATTGTTACAAATTGAACATAACCCACAGGTTGAGAACTGCTACAAGGTGTTGTTCTTAATCTAGAGGCCATGAACTTAGGTATTTTTTTTTAATTGATAACTGCATTTCAAAAACATTGGTTTTCTTTGTAACCCAGGCTCACACACTTACTAGCTCTGTGATCACGGGCAAGTCACTGAACCTCTCTCTGTCTCAGCTTCCTCATCTGTACAATGGGGACAACAGTAGTACCTACCTCCCAGCGTCGTTGTGAGGATCAGCTGAGACAATGATTGTAAAATGCTTAGCACAATGCCTGGCACATAGCTATTATTTATTAGTTAATTTATGCATTTAAAAACATGTTTCTGAGAAGAGATCCAGAGGCTTCACCAGCCTGCCCAAGGAGACCAGGATACAAAAATGGTTAAGAACCCTCAATCTACATCATTCCCATCAAATGGTAATCGAGCCTTTGCCTGAAGACCTCCGATGAAAGTGAACCCAGTGCCTCCCTAAGGAAAAATACTCCAGACAATCTAAGCCTTCCCCAGTCTGAGCCCCCAGGTTTGTACAGGTGAGGAGGAATGAGCCCCGATCCAGGGTCTAAGGACCTCAGACTGTAGCCTTGCCCTCACTAGCTTTATGACCCCGGCCAACTCTAATGCTCCTGAACCTTAGCTTCTGCAGTCTTGTAAATGAAAGTAATGATACTTTTGCTTCTCACTTCATTGCATTATTGCAAGGAAAGCACATTGTCCAACTGAAATATACCAAGCCCATGGACGTGTGAGTTATTCTCCTCAGAGACAATAGGAAGTTGCATGTGTCCACTTAAGACAGATTTGTCCAGAGTTGGCAAAAGATTATGTCATTCCAAGGGACTGCCCCTGAAATCCTATGGATCCTTGAATGAAGAAAATACACAGCACTGTGGTCTTGGGTGGAGGGGTCAAACCTATGGCCTGTAGCCCACAACATTCCCCAGTGCCTCCTAAAGAAATCAGGTTAAAATGGAATTGCGGAATGAATATAAATAACAGAATAAAATAAAATAAGAATGAACACAATTTTAAAATAGCAAAACAAATAAAAATTAAGTAAAAAAATGCCGTGTTTTAAAACTAAGTCAGAATGGAGCCCAGAGGAGTCCTTAGGCTTGGGCTAGTGGCCCCCTGTTTCTTTTTGAATTTGAAACCCTAGGTCTGGGGTGAAGAAGACAGTGCTGCAGATGAAGAACTTTAATTTTCAGTGCTGTTCCTGCCAGGGACCACTCCAGCTGCTGAACCTGCCAGGGCTTCAGCTCTCATCGGAGGCTGTCCTGTCACCCCGATGGGATTTTTGTGAGGACCAGTCCCAGACTAAAGCTCAGAAAACCCATTGGGAAGTACAAATGGGAGGCATTTTTATTGTTGCAATCATTAATTGGGCCTGAAGTATGCCCCTCCAAGGGCTAACCAAGGCCCTCATACCCCAGAGACAGCCCAGGCTGGCCCAAAGCTTTACTTGACCCCAAGCCTGAGTTTCTATGGAAACTTTCATTCTGTGATGTTGCATGACCAAGTTACTTCTTATCTCTGGGCCTGGGCCTGGATGACCTCTGACCCCTCCCTACTCTAATGGTCCATGATTTCATGTGACTTGCTGATGTGTCAGAGCCAGTGGATGGTGGAGGGAAGAGGACTCCTTCTAGCACCACCCCATAAATGAGTGCTTGAAGGCAAATAGAGCCTGATTTTCCTCATGCTATTTAGATCTGGTAGAGATTTTAAATGTCATATCATTTTACAATGAGGAAATGGAGACCCAGGCAAAGGAAGTGCCTTAACCCATGTCACACCGAGCAAATAAGGTTTATAAAATACTTTCCTAAAAAAAACCCTGTGAGACCAGGTATCATTGTCCCCTTTGTACAGATAGGGAAACTGAGTCTCAAAGAATCTAAGCAACCTGACAAGCCTCAAGTGGTTGGGAATGTCCAGGATATGAATGCACATCTTCCTGACTACAAACCTGACATTTTCTCCACTAAGAAGTTGAGACCCAGAGGGCTTCAGTGACTCAGCCATGTTCACACACCACTTGTCAGTGCTGCAGATGGGAAACAAGGTCATTCATTCAGTCATGTTGCCTCTGGGGTGATTCTCAGGCAAAGGTCTAGGACGTCTTCCATCCTGGCCCTCCCAGGGCAGCTGCTTCCCAGGCTCTCATCAGTCAAAAGCTTCCAGTCTCTCAGGGATTGTACAGTCAGATTATGACAAGAAGAAGTGCCCTTACATTGACAAGCCAATGTGACATTGAGGGTCTCATTCTGGACCCCGGGAAGCCTCCATTCCTCCCCCAATCTCCAGAAATAAAAAGTTGAATTGACCGTGATAAAAATTCCCCTTCACTCAGAAAACAAGTCAATGGGAAGCTTACCTTTATTCTTAACTTCAGTTTTCTCACAGGAATCAGAAGACGAGTCTTTTTTGAAAGCTAGAAAAAGGGAGAAAACCAGAAAAAGATTTCCATTGAGTTAGCTACACACACACACACACACACACACACACACACACACACACATTTATGTCAAGAGAAAGACATCCATCCAGAGAAAAATCACAGGATTCTGGCAAGATTCTTATCAGGTAATGTGTTTTTTTCTGTTCTCATTCATTCATTCATTGTACTCAATTCCATTGTTGGGTTTGACACATATTTTATCACACAATGATCAGACAATTAAACAGACAAATTGGTATCTCCTTCAGGGTCTGTGTGTTGTTACCTGCATACATGGATGATCTGACTGCTTGGACCAAAGAAAATTAATTTATTCAGGGAATAGTAGAGTCAGTCAATCACTAACCATTTATTAAATGTGCTAGACATTGTTCTATGTGTAGAGTTGGAAGAGAGCTTGGAGAGCACTTAGCCCAGCCAGAACAATGGAGTGCTTATCTCCTGAGTACACAGAATTCCTGCCAGATGCTAGGACACTGTGCCTGGGTTCCTTCCTTCAAGGCTTGGACTCAGCAATTATGACAGTTGATTTCTTGAGTGGAAAGTTGAACCTCTTTGAAAGTTCAAAGTTGAGTTGAACCTCTGGTTCAGTTAGTGTGGGCTTTAAAATGATACTGACACAATGAATCTTCTCTTTGAAATGATTTTGCATAATGTTTTATGTACCTTGCATTGACTTATCCATGAACATTCCTCCTGTGGAATGCAAGCTCCTTGAGGGCAGGGATGGTTCAGTCTTTGTGCTCACAATTCCTGATCAAGTCACTCTTGAAGTCTTTGCAGGAAATCTTCCAAGATCATTCTTACATGATCACTAAATGATTTTTTTTTTAGAAGTTAACTAACCAACCTCATTTAACAATTCAAATCAACAAAAATTCATTGCATTGTTCCATTGCCATTGGGTGCCTAGTGGTCAGCTGAGGCACATATTGCATTGGGAAAATGCTGGATCCTACTTCCTTCATTGGAGTGATCCTTCAATATTTGGTCAGTATGCTCCATCAAACTGGCTGAGCCACTTGCAATAAAGGGCACTGGGAGGACCTTAACATTCGTCTATAACACGGGTCTTAACCTGGGATCTGTGAACTTGTTTTGTAAAATAAGCATATTTCAACACAGTTGCTTTCCTCTGTAATATTACGCATTGCATTTAACAACATAATTTTGAGAAGAGTTTCATAGACTTCACCAGGTTGCCAAAGGAGTCCATGAATAAAAACAAATCAGAATCCCAATAGCCCAACCCATTTATTTTATAGACAAAGAAACCAAGGCCCAGACAAGTGAAGCAACTTGTCCCAGGTCCCAAGTGACAAAGACAGGATTTGAACCTGGGTCCTCTGATAGCAAAGCTAGCATCCTTCCCATTGTCCCTTCCTGTGTGCTGGGCACTCATATGGAATTTTGTGTCTCTATACTTGGGAAGTAGAGAATGGCAGAGTGACAAGAACGAAGGACAAATGACAAATGGAAGAAATTGTCCTGGTACGAATAGATTTTAAAAAAAATCAAACCTGATGCTGAAACCATTTATTTACTGAGAATGGTCTGGCAGAGTTGTTTCCCTTGACTGACTTCGGCCAAACAAGATTTTCTACACAATTTCTCTGTTTATTAGGAAGTTTCTCATGTCTTTTTTTTTTTATCAATTCATTGAAATGACAAATGATATGCATTAAAAACAATGTCTGGGGATTCATACAGATGTTGTCATTAGAAGCAACTTCCTTGTATAAGGGGAACTCAGGGCTGGTTTTCTTGTTGGTTCTGAAAATGACATCTAAGCAAAAAATGGACTCCTATGAAAAGCAAAGCAGTAAATACATTTAAAAGAATGAGTCACTGGAACCCAAAGGAGAGTCGTGCAGTTCTGAGGCAGCGTTCAGGGAAGTGGCTAGCATTGCCCCTCTGCTTTCCTCATCTCTACTGTAATTCCTCCCACCTCTGGCTTTTCTCTGAGGCTCATAGGCTGTGTCTACACATAAAAAGCCAATGCGTTCATTTTAATTACCAACTAGTCAGTAACCAGACAAAACTGGACCACTTAGTAGAGTAGACATTGCCTAAAGTTCAGTTTAAAGCAATAGAATGAAAAGCAGATGTGAGACTATTATTCAGGCAAAAAGACAAAACCCTATAAGATCGTAAAAAAATTCCAATCATCCCAGGCCCAAGGATGCAGTCAACAGAGGTCAAAGGCCTTGAGCAGCTTGAATGATCCACGCGGGTGTGAAACACCTCTATCTCCTCCCTTCATTTTGCATCCAGACAAACATAGCATGAGAAGATATTATGGGGGAAAATATATGAAATTCTTCTGTTAAAAATAGGTTTTTGGATATGGAGCATGGATTTACTAGGGGGGAACCTCACACCTCCATTTGACAGATGAGAAAATTGAGATCCAAAGCCAAGAAGCCACTTGTGTCAAGTAAGCCAGGTAGTGACAGAGATGGGATTCAAGGTCCAGTCTTCTGCTTTCAGACCCAATGGACTTTCCACCACATTGTCTCTTCCTTTCGGAAGAATGCACAGACTCAGCACCATTTCTAGTCCTTCCCCTCCACACCTGGAGACGTCTCCCTGAAGACATTTATCCAAATCTGACAAATGCCAGTAAGAATGTAAAGAAGAGACACCATCTCGCTGCTGTGGTTAAGCTATTGTCATATTCATTTCAAGGAGCAGATGGGAATTTGGTAAACTCTCTGCACTCTCCAGATGTTTCTGACATAGGACAGGCTTCCAGGGTGGGTTAGTTTAGTGCTGTCCTCTCTGGTGAGGAGAGGAGCCACCAATCCATTAACAAACGTTTATAAAGCATCTGTTCCCCACCTGCCACTGTACTAGGCACTAGAGATACAGAGACGAAAGGGAAATCAGCCCTGCAAGGAGCTTATCATTTAGCTGAGAAGCAACATTTAAAACTTGTATTTTGTATATGATCCCACATACTCAGTTTGACAGATCTTACAACAGGGAATCAACTAGTTAAAATTGACTGGTGATAATGTATGAGCCAAACCACCACCAGTTCTTGGGGTTTGTTACTGAGAGTTGTAGGTATTTTATGACCAGAAGCAGTAGAAACCAGTATGAGGACCGGACTACGCCTGTGATATTATTATTGACAGAAAACTGCCCAGGGGAGGAAATTTCCCCTACCAAATAGGTTGGCTCCCCCTCTAAAACTTAGAGTCTTAGAGAGTTCATGGAGCCCTTAGAAGTTAAATGATTTGTCCAGAGTCACATAGTCAGTATAGGTCAGAGGCAAAATTGAGCTCAGATCTTGACTCCCAAGGCTAGGTCTCTCATGAAGTCATTCTCTCTCTCTCTCTCTCCCTCTCCCTCCCCCTCTCCCTCTGTATATATACATACATATATACACACATACACATATATGTATGTATGTATTTCTATGTTATATGTATATGTACATATGTGTATATAAAATGACGTGTCCAATATAGAGATATGGTTGATTGGGTTTTTTTTGAGTGGAGGGAAGTTCCAAAGAGTAGGTTCTGTGATGTGTAGCAACAACCAAAGTCCCTGATTATTGTTTCATGAACTCACATTTCCATCATCCTACCTGTGCATCAACTGCTCCTCATGACTGAAATGAACTCCCTCCTTACCCTTTGAATTTTTGTATTCCTCCAATGCCCAGCATAGGGACTACATCCTCATCCTCCAAAAAACCTTTCTTGGTCTCCTTCACCATTAGGTTCTCTCCCTTCCCTAGTTACTGGGCATATACTTATTGCCTCCCTTCCACAGAACGTAAGCCCCTTGAGAGCAAGGGCTATTCTTCTTTTTGTCTTTGTATCTCCAATACTTTGCAAAGTGTCTGGCTAATAGTAGCTTAACAGATTCCTTTTGGTTTGAAGTGGTCAGAATCTCTTCTGATATTATGGGTCCAGGGTTTAGACTGACAAACTGCACAGCCACAGAGGGCCGTAGACATTCCAACCAGCCAGTTCTAATGGTCAATTTCCTGTGGGTGGGAGTGCAAGATCTGCCAAGACATCCATGTGATCTCCTAGAGAAGATGCACATTTCTACATTCTTTTTCACTTTCTCTTTGCTTGTATAAGTGTCTGTAATTGGGGATTATGAGCAGGAAGCACCTTCAGAGATTGCCTTGTCTGGTAGTTCCCAGACTGCAGGCTCCAAACCCACGAGCAAGCTTGGAGTTATTTTGAGTGGTCTGCAAACCTGAATGCATACTAAATATACCTTCTGTAGACTAAATGTGCAATTTGTCTCACAGTTGATAAATACAATGATGCACAAATTCACTTAAATGTTACTGAATTCAGAGCTTTTTGTCATCCCATATTTTGCCTTTTTGTATCTCCAGATCTTAGAACAGCACCTGGCATATAATAAGTGCTTCATAAATGTTGATTTTTTTTTTTTTACCCATTAATTGATACTATTAATAAAATGCCCCTGGGGTCATTTGGGGGCCTGAAGAACTTGCTGTCACACAGGGTACTTTGTTCCTTGAAAAGGTGGGGAAGATAGTAAATCCCCCCTACAGTTTGCAGATTAGGATAGCCAGGTCTAGACAGGAGCACACACTTGAGTGAATGCTGGAGCTGGCTGCTGAGCCCAGGCCTCTTTTGGTCTTTCTGTGGAGCTATTTGGTGGTTGAAGCTCTAACCACCAGCCCTGTGTGCTCAGAAGACTTTGCCTTTGCCTCTCTCCCAGAAGTTACTGAAACCCAATGGGAGGACAGAATCCCGGCCCCACTGGCTTGATGTAAAATGTTTAACATGAGATCTTTGTGCTGAGCTCACATGCCACATGAAAGGATTTAGTTAAATGTTATGTGAACCTTAAATGTCTCTACTTTTCCCTTAGTGGCTTGTTTGGATGGAAGATGAAGAGTAATGTGGGGGGGAAAAAGCATTTGATATGTTCATGGACTAAAAGCAGGGAAAACTTATCAAAAGTCACTCTTTTTTAAAAAGAAACTAAACAACTTTGATATAGCATCCTATGGCCCACCTATGTTTTTTGATATAACTGTCCCATTTCCGTCCGGTCCATTCACTCTGGTTATTGACCAGGCAATTCAGTCCTAACATTCAGGTGGCTTATCTATATATCTGTTTTATTTTCTCTCTGTCTCTGTCTCTCTCTGTCTCTATCTTTGTCCCTTTCTTTCTTTCCCCTCCCTCCCCTCTCCCTGGTCTCTCTGTATCTGTCTAAACTCCCCAATTAGAATATAACCTCTTTGAAGGCAGGGGCTCTTTTAATTTTAATTTGTAACTGGGGTCCTTAGTCGTGCTTGGCATACTCTAAGTATTTACTACGTAATTGGTGATTGACTTTGGGAGACTGGACAGGATTTTTACTGACAGTGAAGCCAACTCTTGATTCTGCTAATGGAAAACCTTTGGAGAGAGAGAAGCCAATATAGAGAAAGGTGGGAGCTTTGTTTCCCTACTCATGAGATCTGGGTACGTACCTTCCCAAATTGAAGGAAGAGGAACTGCCGTGGGTTCTATGCCCAATTCCTCATGCTGGAAGAAGTAGGTGAGGTTTTTAGGCACGGCATCTTTTTGCACAGTCAGCCAGCTGACCTGGGAGTATGAACCATTGGTCCTAGTGATGGGTCCAAGCTGTGCATCCAGAGGGTGTGAGTTCTCATCTTTCCAATATGTTTTAACAACATTGGGGAAAAAATCCTCCAGCAAACAAATGTAGGTCCCAGATCTTTTTTGCTTCACCTCTTCCAAAGTAGGGAGGAAAAATACGGGCTTTGGTGCTTTCTTCTTGATAGCAGAATCTATAGAGAAAACCAAAGAACAAAAAGATAATTATTGGAAAAACTGAAAGGCTAATAATATTGGTGCCAGCTAATGCAGGTCAAAGAAAGTCCTGAACCTCAATACTCTCCGGGAGAAGGAGAGATGCCATGTAGGTCTCCTAGGGCACCAGAATTTCAAAATTGAAAAGGACCACAGTGGTCATCTAGTCCAACCCAAAACTGAAAAAATGTTCCTTATATATAGTACCCAAGTGGTCATCCAGCTGAGGCAGCCACTCCTTCTGAAGGCAGCTCCATCCACTTTTGGGTGGCTTGAATTATTAGAGAAAACTTCCTTATATTGGGTGGAAATTTGCCTGTTTCCCACTCAGTTCTGCCATCTCAGGTCAAGCAGCAGAACAGGGTGAAACTCTCTTCCAGATGCCAACCCCTTAAAAACTTTTACCACATTATTTCTGGGTATTCAACAGTTTTGATGATGCAGTACCTTGCATAGGAAATCTGCCCTTCAGGATGGGAGATGCTATTAAGAAGGGCCATTCTTGTGAACTGATGGGCTTGTGAATTTCTTTTGGAATTAAACCAGATTATTTTCTTAGTAATGCTAAGGAACTAGTTTTCCTCTCTAGAGAACTAATTCTAATGTCACCCGATTGATTTGATTTTATACAGGCTCAAACCCTCCAGAAAGTTTTAACAAAGCACATTATGTTGTTGCTAAAGGGAATTTCATATCAGTGGTCTATGGAAGTAAACCAGACTGCAATTTTTGCTTTTGAACGTGAATATGGAGCTTTTGAATTCTCAAAAATTCTCGTCAGAAAAATACTTATAGCAGCTTTTTTTTGCTTTTTTTTTTTGAGTGGGGAAGGCAGGGCAGTTGGGGTTAAGTGACTTGCCCAAGATCACACGGCTGGTAAGTGTTAAGTGTCTGAGACTGAATTTGAACTCAAGTCCTCTGGACTCCAGGGCCGGTTCTCTTTTCACTGCACCACCTAGCTGCCCCAAGCAGCTTTTTTTTGTGATGGCAAAAAATTGGGCATTGAGAGGATGTCCATGAATTGGGAATAAGCTGAACAAGTTGTGGTGTATGATTATAATGGAATATTTTTGTGCTGTAAGAAATGACAAGTAGGATGATTTCAGAAAAACCTGGAAAAGCTTACGTGAACTGATGCAAAGTGATGTGAGCAAAATCAGGAGAACTTTGTACACAGTAATAAATATTGTACGATGAAGAACTGTGGATGACTTGGCTATTCTCAACAATACAATGAATCAAGACAATCCCAAAGTAGTCATGATGAAAAATGCTGTTCACTTCCAGAGAAAGAACTGGTGTTATCTGAATACAGACTAAAGCCTACGATTTTCACTTTCTTTCTTTTTTCTTTTGTTCAAATTTTCTTGCACAAAATGATTAACAGGGAAATATTTTAGGTAATTGCACATACATAACTATGTTAGATTGCTTACTGTCTGGGGAGGGGGAAGAAAGGGAGGGAGGGTTTGAATTTGGAACTCAAAACTTAAAAAAAAACCCAAATGCTAAAAATTGTTTTTACATGTAATTGGGGAGTAAAAATAAAATATTATTTAAAAAATTCTCCTCAGTTTTAAAGTTTACATTTTTCTTTATTTTTTACAAGAAAATTGTTAGGTTACTCAGGAGTATATTATTTCATACTCCTTCCAAAAGTATAAATTATATCTTAAGTTTGAAAAACCAAGAAGTACATGAAAAAAAAAATCATTCTAAACTTTCAAAGTTGCCTTCTATTGATAAAGGTTGCTCTTTTCCCCTAGCAACTGTTTTCTAGAAGAAGGGTTTGACTTTATTTCATGTATCATTATCTTGTATATCAAGATACACATTTACTAGTAATAATGCATTATGCCTTGTCCAAAACATTTCATAGAAATGATTCTATTGTTCCTTTCAAAATGGCCTTTACCTTCTGAAGTTTTATGTGTTTTAAACATTATTGAAGCCTCCCATTGGAAAAATTCTAACTGATTTTTCACGCTTTTTCCTAGGTTGAATTTACCCAATAATTGGGAATTTTCTATGTGTCTCAGCAACTCTCCAAAACAGACACATTTAATCACTCATTTGTCCCTCCAGCACCCACCCACCCTGGGGTTTTGTCTATCCAATTGGCAACAGGATTGTTCCAAATCCTTTCTAATTAAAGCTTACATTGGGAACGATGAACTGTGAAGAGATTGATGGATCTGATGCCCTGAGGGCTGCTAGTAAGAACTGACTAGATCATGAGGAGTGAATGTGGTATCATAATGGAGCTGCTGCCAGAGGGGTAGAAATAGCCAATGGATTCACCAGTATTTCATTAAATTCTTCCACTAAGGTCCTACACTGATGCCTCCTCATGTGCTGGGAGGGATCTGGCTTCTTAAAGTTTGTGCCAATGTATCACTGACTTTGGTGTGTTCCTCCAAAATGGGCACCAAGCTGTGTGCCCACCATCCCCACACCAGCCAAGCTATGTTTGGTGAAGCTCCTCATAAGTTGTTGATTTGGTGGTGAGGGTCTGGAGAAACTCATGAGTCATATACATTGTAAAGTCAGACTAGCCTCAAAGGGACTGGAGGAATCAGTTAATTAAATGTGAAGTTTGATTTTCATTTTAGTCAAGTCTTTTTTTAATCCAGAGGAGTTCAGAAGTTTCATTTCCCAATATTCTAAAATAATGAAGAGATACAGCAAAGTAGTTTAGGCTCTCTCTGTCTCTGTCTCTGTCTCTGTCTCTCTCCTCTCTTCTCTCTGTCTCTCTCTGTCTCTGTCTCTCTCTGTGTGTCTGTCTCTCTGTCTCTGTCTCTCTGTCTCTGTCTCTGTCTCTCTCTGTCTCTGTCTCTCTCTGTCTCTGTCTCTGTCTCTGTCTCTCTGTCTCTCTCTCTCTGTCTCTCTCTCTTTCTCTCTCCCCCCTCTCCCTTCTCTCTCTCTCTTCTCTCTCTCTCTGCCTCTCTCTCTGTCTCTCTCCTTCCCTCCCCCCCTCTCTCTGTCTCTCTCTCTCTCTCTCTCTCTCTCTCTCTCTCTCTCTCTCTCTCTCTCTCTCGCCTTTTACTGTGTGCACCCCACCCCACCCCGAACAAAATTGTTTCCCTATTCCCACTAATTTCAGCCATATCCTCACAGTCATCTATACAGGAAAATAGCTCACTTAACTCACAGACATTCAATGGCTGTGGGTTTTTGCTTTCCCAAATGGACCAAACCTCATTTTATACCTGGGATTACTGGCAACTGATGGAAACATGACTCAAACACTTACTTGTCACGATGAGCTTTGTCCCTTCACCAAAGACTTTAACGGGTCCCACTGTGGGGCAGCCAGCTACAAAAACCATCTAAGAAGCTCACCCCCTGAGCAGAATCAAGGCACAGCGTGGGGCCAAAGGGTTTGTCTCTGTGATATTTTTTCTTGTTTGTATATTCTCCATAAATTTACCAAACCTCAGCCAAGTTTTCAATGAATCTTAGTTATCCAACCTAAACATTTGCATTGAATCCTTAGAAATTTCTCCCGATTTTTTCTTCCTCCTTTCTTCCTTTATTCTCTCATTCCTCCTCTAAAAATACTCGTTCCAGCTCCACAAAATAAATTGACCAAATCTTAGTCATGTTTTCAATTAACATTAGTTCTCCAACTTACATATTAGGGTTGATTCTCTGTAAATTTCTATTTCTTTCCTCTCTTTTTACCCTTATTCCTTTTGTTACTCCTCTCAAAATCATCTTTTTGGTTTTGTGACAGTGTTTCTGATTTATTTGATTAGTTAGAGAACATGCCCACTTTTGCAAAGATTAAAAAGCTTCAGAAGGAAACCAAATGTCAGTCACAGTAAGTGTTCTGCCCTTTATTTCTTGGTGGTGAGAAAACACCAAGACACCGACCGGGGCTACTTAGAAAAATTCTTCGGCCATAGTTTTCTTTCAAGAGCTGGAATAATCTCCTTGGTAACTAGGACCTGGGGGCTTTTCTTTTTCTTTTTTGGCTGCACTTCTCCATTTGAAGTTAAGTTGTCCCTGACTCCTCTGGGGTATGTGAGAGTCTGCGGTAGAGATGGAAGAGTTTGGGACCTGGACTGAAGAGATTCGGGTTCAAATTCTGCCTTTGATTCTAAGTGTGTGACTTTGGCAACTCACTTTATCTCTCTAAGCTTTAGTTTTCCCATCTTTACAACAGGGATTGAAATCACAATCAATTTTATAAGGATGAAATGAATTAACAGATATAGAGTGCTTTATACACTGGAAGGTTTTTACCGATATAACAGTCATTATCATGGAATTTCGATCTGGAAAGGATCTTAGTAATTGTCTAGACCAGGGTTCCTTAACATTTTTCCTTTGGTCTTTTTGCATTGGATCCCTTTGGCAGCAGTTTGGTGAAGTCTATGGGCTCCTTCTCAGGACAATGCTTTTAAAGACAGAAAACAAAATGTGTAGGAGTACAAGGAAACTAAGTGCATTGAAATACAATGATAACTATATACCTAGACATATATATATATATATATATATATATATATATATATATATATATATATATATATATAAACAATACACACACACACACATACATAAATACATGTGTATATCTATATCTGTGCATGTAGATATAAAGTTCACAGTGCCTAGAACCCCTGGCTCTAAAATTCCTCCATTTTATAGATGGAGGTACCAAGAAGTTATAACCTACTCAAAATCACACAAGGAGGGAATAAGAGACAGAGTTGTAGTTTGAGCCCAGGTTCCCTGACTCCCAGCAATTTTAAAAAGATATCCAAGAGACTTCTGTTAATAGATCACACTTAACTGCCAAACTATGAAGTTCAACTTTTACCCTGAAGTCATTCCCACAGTCACTGATCCCTAGAATTTTCTAGCTTAAAGGGTCCTTGATGACCACATGGCTTGGGGCTGGCAAACTATGACTCTCGCCTACCACCCCTGCCTGTTTTTGTATGGTCTGTGAGCTAAGAATGGTTCTTGCATTCATGTAAAATCTAGGCTAACCCATGACCCCTCTAAGAATTCCCATTAAGCCAGAATTATCAAGTGGTCATCTAGCTTTGCTTTGATGACATCTAGTGAAGGGGAGCTCACTCCCACCTAGTCCCTTCTGGGGAAGTTCTCAGGAGGAAGTCCTTCTCAAATTCCAGCCAAGCTGGCCTCTTTGCAAGCAACTTCTTCCATGGCTTCCAGTTGTGCCCCCTGGGGCCAAGCAGAACATGTCTGGTCCCTCTTGCATAGGCATGACAGAAAGTAAATTTGTGGATATAGTATTTTGTGAATAACCTTTTAAATAAAAGAAAACCTTAAATAATAAAAAGGCATAGCTAAAAATGTGATACATTTTCTTCCATACAGTCTTATTTTTACTATGAATGAAATTTTAACAGTTGTTAAAATTTTCCTAACTTTTCCTCATACAATAGAATCTTACGCAATCAGTATGAAGCCACAGTGAAGTCAAAGGTACAGGAGGAATCATAGGTATAAAAATGAAAAGGTTGGTTTGCTCCTTAGACAGTTTTTACCCAGAGAATTTTATCAGGCACATTTGCAAAAATAAAATAGAACAACAACAATGACAAAGAAAAATCCTTTGAAGTAGCCCAGCATCTCCCCTGAGCATTGGTCCATTGCACCCATTCTCTCCAGAACAAAATGATTTCCCTACTGCCGCTGACTTCAGTCAAATACTCACAGCTGTCCCACCAGAAAACAGCCACTTAGCTAGAAGACATTAGTGGCTGATCCCAATGGATTCAGCCTTCCTTTTTACCTGGGATTACTGGCAACTGATGGAAACATGACTGAAACACTTACTTGTCACGATGAGCTTTGTCCCTTCACCAAAGACTTTAACGGGTCCCACTGTGGGGTAGCCAGCTACAAGAACCATTTAAGGAGCTCACCCATAGCCAGTGACAGAATCAAGGCACAGTGTGGGGCCAAAGAATTTGTCCCTGGGCTATTTTTTTCTTGTCTATATATTCTCCATAAATTTATCAAACCTCAGTCAAGTTTTCAATGAACTTAAATTATCTAACCTAAACATTTGCATTGAAGCCTTAGAAATTCCTCCCTATTTCTTTTTTTCTCCCTTTCCCCCTTTATGTTTTCATTCCTCCTCTAAAAATTCTCATTCTACCTCCACAAAAGCTTTCCTAATTTATTTGATTACTTATTGAGTATACTTGTAAACTAGAAAAAATTCCCGTTTTTTTTAAATGTAAAAAACCTTGGAAGGAAATTGAATTTCTGTCATAGTAACTGTTTAAAGCTCTGTCTTTTTGTGTCAAGAAAACACCCAAGGATGCAAAGGTTAGGAGAAAAAAAATCAGGCTACATCATCCTTCCAGACATTGCCTTGGGTGACAGGGATCTGGGTGGCCAATTTTAGCATCAAATTTCATGCATGTGAAATGATTCCTCATTTGAGCATTTAGGCTGTACCTGAACATTCCAGAGAATTCCAGGAGTGTAAACATTAGCTTGTATCCAGGAGAAGGGAGGGTCAGTTGGAAAAAGCTTTAGACCCAGAGTTAGGAGAGACCCAGATTCAAACCCTGCCTGAAAGTTATCCTAGCTATCTAACTGTGGGAAAACTATTTTGCCCTTCCAAGACTCAGTTTCCTCATCTGAACAATGGAAATGGCAGTCATTATTTCAGTGTTGAAGTGACCAAATGCAATGTTGTATTTAAAGTGTTTTACACAGCCCCTAAGGGTTTTCTTTACATGTGTCAGTCATTATTTTCCCAGAATTCAGACCTGGAAGGGATTGTCTGGTCTAATTCCCTCATTTCATAGATGGTACAACTGAGACATGGGAGTGGTTAAGTCACCCGAGTCACCCAAGGATCTGAAGATTAGCAGAGCTGGCATTTGGATAGGGGTTCTCTGAATATAAAATCTTTTGTATAAGATTGTGTTCAGAATCCTCACATTGGGTCCCATCTGACTATCAGCATACAAAGCACAGTGACCTGGTTGTCACAGAACATACCTGTCACAGTGAGTTTTGTTCCAGAGCCAAATACTTTGATATCTGTTCCAACACAACGTCTGAGCCCTTTACAAAATCTCTACATCTAAGAGCGCTCTAAAGATATCCAGCTGCAGAACATTCCTTCCTCCCCACATTTTATCTTCCATTTTCTCCTTGAAAAGGAGAATATATATATATATATATATGAATATATAAAAATAAATATCTCCATTTTCTCATGTATGTTCTACTATTTTTCATTGATTGTCTAAATCAGAGTGTGTTCTAGGGATCCTTGGGGGGTCCATAAGACCATTTCAGAATGTCCACAAGATCAAAACTATTTTTACAATAATACTAAGATGATTTCATAATGATAGGTGGAACCCACACAAATTTAAAAAATGTATTTGGAGGTGGGGTCCTCAATAATTTTTAGGAGTGTAATGGTTACAGGGATCAAAAAGTTTGAGAATCTTTGGCCTTATTGATTGATTCATATATTCAGTCAGTTTTGAGTTACCCTCCCCCACTTGGAAAAAAATAAAAGGAGATGGGGGTGGGGGGTAGGGAGGACTTTGTGTGGGTTCCACCCAAATGATAAACAGCAAAGCCAGCATTCAAACCCGGGTCTCAGGACTCCAAAGACAGAGCTTTCCCCATTGCAGTGGTAGGACCCCTAGAATGGAAGTTCCTAGAAGACACAGACTGCTTGTCTTTGCATCCCCCCACCTGGCTCAGTGCTGGCACATAGTAGGTGCCTCATAAATGTGCACTGAATTTACGTGAATTCCCTCAGGTGTGGAGAAGAAAGAAGAAAACAGCCACTCACCGCTGCCAAGAACTATGAGCTGAGTTCCTTCTCCAAAGTTTTTGATCCAGCTTGAGCTATCACAGTGATCACCTGCTAAACAAAAATATCCATGACCACCGCAAAGCTTATCCTGGGCTGTGAACATCCAGCAGTGAAAACAAATAAGCAGCTGGAGCTCCCAAACATCTTCACATTTGTAATGCAGCTGCAAGTCCAGAGATTTACTGTTCCTTGGAATCTCTATGGTGGCAAGCACGTCTTCCCAAGAGGAATTGAAGGGACTGCACACCTCTGAATAAGTGAGCAAGGTCCCAGTGTCCTCAGATGGTCCACAGTAAAGACGGTTACTTAATGGGGTCTGAAGGGATGAAGGAGAACAGAAGAAAGAATAAATTAGATACAGAGTAAAATATGAAAATGAAATGGACTGCAGATGCTAGAATGTCTAAGGAAGAATCATAATAAAGCAGCTCGTCATTTCACAAGGAGGAAACTGAAGCCCAGAGGTGAAGGGACATGCCCAAAGTTATATAGACAGTGAGCGGCAGAGCCAGGATATGAGCTGATTAAATGACACTGAATTTTCACCCTGGCCATACACCAGCAGAGCCACTTATAAATTAGCTCTAAGGGTGTGTGTGTGTGTGTGTGTGTGTGTGTGTGTGTGTGTGTGTGTGTGTGTGTGTGTGTGGTGGGGAGATGGGGGAGAGACAGAGAGAAACCACAAAGAACCTCTGAGAAGAGAAGAGAAGACAAGAGGAGAACCGAAGCTCTATCTGAGCCAAGGTTGCTTTTTTTGGCTCTGTTGAGTTAACAGTTTAACAGGAAGTCTACTGTTAGTAGTTCTCTGGGAACGGACTCATCACTTCTGTGCTCTCCCAGTTGCCAAGTTGGGCTCTCATTCCAGTTCCATGATTTCTCCTCTAATCTATCTACCCCTTCTTCCCTCTTCCCATCCCACAAGCCTGGTCTGGATCCTTGAACATCTTCAATGGGGAGTTACCTTATTACAGGTTTTCTCATCTTTACTCTTCCCAAAGGACCTCGTTTGCATCTGGCACATGTAAGCGACCGGTTTGAATGTGAATCCATAGTCACTAGGCTGACCACACACAGAAAATTCACTTCTCTTTAAAAGAAATCTTCTGGTGAGAGATTTAAGACTTGGAATTTTACCTGTTTCAGATAATAAAAATAAAATGTTTCTTCACAGAACCTAGGATTCTAACAATTTCTATGATGCCTCTAGTAACATAAATGAAAACATAATGCAAAAGTTGCAGAATTCTAATCAATCTAGTTACCAAGTATAACTTATGACTTCAGAGGACTGATGGTTAAAGCATATCTCCTCCTTTCATCTGAGAGGTGGTAGAATACTGGTGCAGAGTGAGGCATATAATCCAGTTTTCCTTAACTGTACCTTTTGTTAAGAACAAAACGAAACAAAACAAAACACAAAGTCAGTTTTTTGGAAGAGGAAGAGTCATTGGGAAGTATCAGTGATGTCAAAAGAAGAGCATTAGCAAAACGTTTTTAAGAAATGAGGACTCAGCAAATCACTATTCATTCATTTAGCTGATCAATAAGCATGGTGCATGCACTGGGCTAAGTGCTAGAGATATTAAAAAAATCATGATCCTGACCCTCAAGAATTCAAATGACTACATACACACAACATACACATAGTGTAAGCTGAAGGTGATGTAAGAGGGAAAGCATTTGCAGTATGTGTTTGGGGATCTTGTTGAAGGAACGTCAAGGAGACCAGTGGTGTTCCCAGAACACGGTTGTGACCATGTTAAGCTTTTTTTTTAAAGAGCTCCAGGGACTCCCTGTTACTGCTAAGATGAAATTAAAATGCCTGTTTGGCATTTAAAACCCATCATGGTCTGAGCTTAGCCTGCTTTTGCAGACATATCACACGTGAATGGATTTATCTTCATGCATTTGAAAGTCCAGGCAAAGTGACCTTCTTAATGGTCTTCCTCATGAAGAAAATCCGTCTCCCACCTCCATGCCTTTATACTAACTGTGCTCCATGACAGGACAACTTCCCCCCACCTTCTTCTCTAGGAAATCTCAGACTTCTTCAAAGATCCAGGACAACTATTGTGCAACAGAAGGGCTTTCATGAATTCCCTCCTACTACCAGGGTCTCCCACACCCTCAAATTAGATTGTATTTCCTTTTTATGAAAGGCAGCATGGAGTAAGGGATAGAGAGCTGTCCTCAAAATCAGGAGGGCCCAAATTCAGGTCCTGTCTCTAATATATGTGGCCCTGAGCAATTAATTGAAGCTCCCAGCAATCCAGGCAAGACTCAAAGGCTCTGGCTTCTATTGAAAGGAGGAGTTCCCTCACCTGGGAATTCGTGATAGGACTGAAACCAAAGGTCCAGTTACTGTCTCATGCTTTGGACATATTTTTGACTTTCTCAGGTTATATGGACATGTTGCTTCACCCATAGAATACATGGTCCTCGAGGGGAGGAGAGCTCTCATTTTTGCTTTTGTATCCTCCTAGGATCTACATACTGCCTGGAAGGCACTTTTTTTTTCTTTTTTTTTTTTTTACTGGACCTGTGAGATCATTGTAGTGATCTCCCAGTAAGGAAGACCCTCAACCAATGTAGATGAACATACTCTGAAACTTATGGTATTAGGGAATTACCTAGCATGTGCAAAGGTTAAGAGACTTTGTGTAGAAGATGCCTAATAAATGCTTGTTGATAGATGCAAACTGTGCAAGGTTTTAATATTAGATGAATGCTTTTGAAAAGAGCAGATGGTATTTGTTGGAGCTTCATTTCCCACAGAGAATATTCACAGAACATTTTCTCAGGGAAGTTCTTGAATTCTTCATTGTTTCAATTGCATATATTGTACAAAAAGGGGAGAATTTATAGAATTCTCATCCTTTTGTCATTTTAACTTTGGCTCCTGAAATCATTCATTTTGCTTGGATTTCCCTCCTTGAAGCATGGTCAGTCCCCCACTCCTAACCCCTATGACCGCAGATCTCCCTCTCTCCCTGCCTCTACTTCAGGTCTTGGTCATCTCCAGCAGGGCTTCTTAAACTTTTTTCCACTTTTCAGCTGAGAAGTTTTTACATGACCCTGGATTTATAGGTATATAAGAAAAGTAGACAAGTCAAACATTTACTAATAATAAATCATAAAGAAATTTCTTTTAAAACATTTCTTTGGGGTACATGTAATTTTACCATTTATGAAAGATGAAAACAATTTGCATCCTAATGACATGGATATACTTGTTTATTTTTGCATAAAGAATTAAATCTTGGTGGAATATTCAATGCTGCAGGACATAGACCATCTTCAGCATTTTTCAGTGCTCATTGATATTTTGATTTTATAATCAATGCTGAGAATGCCACTTTGCATAAATACATAGTCCAAAATGGCAGAAATATGCTTAGGGGCATTTCAAAAATTGTTGGAAATTCTCTCCTAATGCCAAGCCAAATTTCACTTAACAAGTTTTTAGGAAACTCAAGTTTTAAACCTGTGTCTCTTGAGAACATGGAGAACTGTTGTGTGTTCTGAACCAAAGCTTTAGTGATGTTGTGTGTTGATGCAACACAGGCAAGCCCTGCCAGAAACACCTCAGATTCATTACACCTTAGATTATGATTTAATTTTTCATCATTGCATGTTCAGAAACTTTTTACTATTGTCAAATTTTTCACGATGCCCATCTTCAGTTACGTGACCCCATAGAGGTCACAACCCACAGTTTCAGAAGCCCTGATCTATAGCCCCATGTTCTCTTTCACTGCTGGTCATACTATTTCCTCAAGGCTGTTGGCATTTTCTTGAAGGGAACCATGCCATGGGGTCCCTTCATCTTTCCCACAGCACTGGGCACATTCTGCCTAAATCTATACTTGTTGACTGACAAAGATAATGAATCGTCATCACCACAAATAATGAGAAGAAATTGCATCTCAGTGTTGGAAGGTACTTCCCTGGTCACTCAGTCCAAATTCTACCTGAAAAAGCATTTGATTTCGTTTAGAGGCCTAAAGAATTAAGAGAGGACATTCATGTCTTCCTTCTTCCTGTTTCTCCTATTTTGTCATGAGGAATATTGGATCCAATTGCTGCCTTTGGCATGTGAGCTTTGAATAGGGGACCAGACGCAGAGTTAGGAATATTTGTGTTCAAATTCTGCCTCTGAGAGGTGAGGCTGGTAAGCCACTTAAGTCATCTCTTAGCATCTCACCCTCTGTAAACTGGGCATGGAAAGAGATCCTATTCCATAGAGTGGAGAGGAGGGGGAGATAACATAATATAGTGTAAGGCTCTCTGCCATAAGATCAGAATAACAGAATCTGAGACTCAGAAGGGACCTCAGAAGCTGTCTAGTCCAACTTATCAAATCAATGGAAATCTTACAGCTCTGTAGAGATGTGAATGATTATGATGGCAATGGAGGGAGTTTGGAACCTGTGTGAGTGGGAGCAGAAATGCGATATGGCATAGACATGGGTCATGTGGCCTTGGGAAGAAATGTAGGAAGTGCTGCAGGTAGGCTGAGGATGGGAGTGAGAAATGGGGAGGTGGCCCCCAGGAAAGAGCATGTGGGGAGGGATGTGAGCAGGGCAGGACTCTTGTAGGAGTTGTCCTTGGGTGTTGACTACTGTGGTATTCCCAGCATG
>CM053590.1:7772648-7789325 GCA_028646515.1 Pseudochirops corinnae | reverse complement strand
GTGCTGATATGGTTCCTCGTAGCCGAGCTGACTTTAGTGGGAAGTATCTTTGTGTGCGACTTGAAGTTCTAGGTTGGTCCAGAGTCCTATTCCATGGGTATTTTGGGGTAGCTATGTGAGAGCTGCGATATATTGCTGCTGCTACGCAGCCATCTTGGCTCCGCCCCCCTCAACCCATGCTTGAAGAAACACTCATAAGCCTGCCATCACCACTGACTTGATTAAGAAACAGAGGGATACATATAGAGCTAGGAGAGGCCCAAAGGTGGCATTATGGCACCCCAGCATGGTTGCCAGTCAGTCAGAGGTTTTCTTATCACCAGTAACTGGTACAGCCATGCAGGCTCCTAAGGGCCCACCCAAAAGCAAATAATCTACATGCTGAAGAAGATTGGAGGATGTCACTCTTCAAAAACTTAGTACTCATCCGAGGTGGAGATCATACATTGTTTGCCAGAGTCCTTGGATACATTAGGAGTATTCTCATGGTCAGGCAGAAAGTTACACCAGTTGGTTTTGTATTGGGTGTCCCTCTGCACACAGGAAGGAGTTAATAAATGATTTTAGAATTTAATTGAATTGGGTGAGTTTATCCCTGTGCTCTATCATCTGTCTGGGTTCCAGTTTCTTTATCTGTAAAATGGGGACAATGATATTTGTGCTACCAAAGTCACAGGAAGGTTGTCAGGAAGGAATCAATGAATGGAAATGAAAAAGAAAGGAATGAATGAATGTGCACCATGTGCCAGGTGCTCTGCCAAGTGCTGCCTGGGTATGCAAGCACAATCAAACAAGACAGTCTTTGCCCTCCAGGAAATCGCGTACCACAGGGTGGAGACAGTGGTGTGCTGTAACCAGCTGTTTCTGAGTTCACCAGAACCGATCTAAATTTTCAGTGCAGATATTTCCTCTCCTAGGCAAATGTGACAAATAAGGACTTGGTTTATTGCATTAGGGATTGCCTGGTCTTGAGGACATGATGGAGAAGATGTTAATAATACAAATCATATGTATTGTCATAAATCTTAAGTATCCCAGACAGGATTTGAATTCAGTTCCTTTGACTCCAAGATGTTAACAATACAAATTAAATTTAAAATGTATTGTGTATACTTTTTTTTTGGAGGGGGGGACCTGGTTGTTATACATTTACCAGTGTACTGCAGGGTATCTAGTGGAGAAATGCCTGGGGAAGGGAATGAGGGTCGGGGAAGGTTTTGTAACCCATAAAGCATGCAAGAAATGCATGCTTGGGCTCTAAGTAGTATCCTCATAGGTAAAATGAGGGAGGTAGAAAAGATGACCTCCTAGTTCATTCTTCCATTTTTAGGATCTCTCTCTCTCTCTCTCCCATTTCTTTATTCATTTGTCCATTTTTTTTGACCTTTCATTAGCTCTAGCAACTCTTAAGCAGACAGGAATCCTGCTAGTTTCTTGTGTGAACACATATACTTTGCATGTGGCTTCCCTAATATCTTACAATTATTTTGTATGCAAGTTGTAAAAACAACTATCAGGAAAAAGTCTAGAGGCCAAAAAATGAGATAGGTGTGGATTTCTGTGAGTATTGTTTCATAATGAGATGACTTCACGTACTGGTGGGTTTCCCTAGTCTTAGGCTGTCCACAGGTGTCCACAGGCCCGAAGTAAGAAATTTAGTAACATTTGCATGTTGGATGAACACGTGTATGTATGTGCGAGGGTGGGGTGGGGGTGGTGCTGAGGGCTTGAGAACTAAGATTCTTGCTCCATAATTCTGCACAGACCATATTTGGGATGACCAGCTGCTACTTATGAAAAAGTGAGGCTCGGGAGTTGGGGGCAGCAGCAATTCCAGAACCATGGAGAGCTCACCATTCTCCATGGAGCACTCTTTGCTATTGGGTGAAGTGGACATTGGAGGTCCTAATTCTGATAAGGAACAGAAGTTGGCTAGTAGCAAGGGCCCACTGTGGGCTAAACTGTTATAGATTGAGTTTTATCCCTGAAGGAAAAAAATAGTCACATTTCTTAGATGATAAGGTTCAAAGATCATGGGATCAGAGCTCATTTAATCCAACCCTCTCTTTTTACAGAGGAGGAAACTGAGGCCTCCAGGGTGGTAACTCTCCCAGGGTCACATGGTAGTGAGGTCATCCAGTCAGCTAGTGGTGATGGTTGGACGAGATAAAGATCATAATCTGATGATAGCCAGCCTTGTTCTAGGGCTTTCACGTATATTTCATTTGATCCTTAAAACATCCCTGTAATATAGTCTGGGCAGATATCATCCCCATTTCACAGATGAGGAAACTGATCATTAGAGAAGTTTAGGGACTTGTTTAAGATCATCTTGGCTAGTAGCAACAGATTTAGGTGTCAAAGCCAAGTTCTCGGCCTCCCTGTTAAAGTCTCATGAACTTTAAGAAGGAAAGAAGAAATCTAAGGAAGGACAATGCTCCTGGGTGCCTTGGACGACTTGCTTCAGTGGGAAGGGCCACCAACTGCAGTGGTCATGTCACAGAATTCCAGAATATCAGAGATGGACACAGAGATTCCCCAAAAGAGGGACAGGTCTCCTCAGTTTTTTCTAGAGAATAATCTCTGGAGCCCTTCTCGGCTCCATCACCTTGTACTATCTTTATTTTTGCACGTCTTATCCCCTCACCTCCAGTAGACTGGGAGCTCCTTAAGGATTGGGCCATTTCATCTTTGTGTGGCCCATGCTGAGAATGAGGTTGTAAGCATAGTAGGAGCTTAATGAACACTTGTCAAGTTGCTTAAAGTAATGATTTTAGAATGAGAAATTTAGAGCTAGAAGGAACCTCAAAGGCCAGCATCCATGATATACATGTGCATATGTCTAATACACATGTACACACACATATACCTACATACATATATAATATGTACACACATATGCAATATAATATCTAAACATACATGTATTTGTGTGTATGCACACACATATGAAATGGAGGCCCAGACAAATGGGGTATCTAATCCCCATTGCCATAAATCCTAAGTATCCAAGACAGGATTTGAGTTCAAGTCCTTTGACTCCAAAGCCAGTGTTCATGATGTCTCTTTAGTAAATGGTGGCACTGGGGATTTGAACTCAGGCCCTCTAACAGCACCTGTGCTCTTTCTACTTACGCTTTTTAAGCTGTGTCGGGTGCACTGAAGGTAGAAGATGTTGGTTCCTTGTCCTCAGATTTGTTCTGAATGAACCACAATTCTCTGCAACCCATCCATGTTGTTCCCTTGGGGACAGATCCCTGAAATCCTTTGGTTGGTTTCCCAGCATTTGCCCTTGATAATGAGATTCACCAGATATTTATTAGGTGGCTACTCTATGCCTGGCACACATACCCAGTCCTGGGGGTATTAAGTAAAAAGAGACAGTCCCTGCCTCAAGGGAGTTTACATTTTTCTGAGGGAGGACAATTAAGTACACAGAGAAGCATATATGGGGAATTTAAAGAGTGAGAGACCACTGATAATTAGGGGGAGCAAGGAAAGGTTTTCTTTAGAACTAAGCTTTGGGGGAGAAGACAAGGTTACCAAGGCAGTCATGAGGATTGTATGACAGGCATGGGGCACTGTTTGTACAAAGGCATAAAGGTGGGAGAGGAAATGACTAGTTTGAGGTGCAGCAAGAGGACCAATTGACCAGACCATGAACTGCATAAAAGGGAGTTATAGAAAATCTTTGGAAAAGCAGGATGGAATCAGTCTGTGAAAGGCTTTAAATGCCAAGCCAAAGAGGTTGCATTTTATCCAAGAGCCAACAATAAGAAGCCACTGGAAGTTCTTGGGCAGAGGGAGCGACCTAGCGAGACCTGGGCTTGAAGAAGATTGTTTCTATTTGTTTTTGTTTTTGTATGGAAGAGGGATTGAAAAGGGAAGGACTTGGAAGCAGGGAGACCAACTGGGAGCTATTGTAATAGTCCCAGTGAAGTCCCCAATGAGGTCTTTCCTTGCTCCAGATGCATATAAAGAGGAGAGGTGACAAGGGAATGGACTTGGGCTTGGGGAAGGCTTTGTAAACTAGAAAGCATGATAGAAACGTGCACTTGTGTTCTTATTCTCGGTCCTCGATAGGGAAATGAAGGATTTTAAGAGAGAGTCTCGAATAATCCCTCCAGCTCTGCCATTTTAGGATTTTTCTCCCCCATGATTTCACCAGCTCCAGCTACTCTTGACGCCAACATCAATTTCACCAGTTTTTAAAAAATAGATTCATGCTTACTTTACTGTGGCTTCCCTACTCTGTTCCTGATTCTCTAAGCTTCTCCACTGTGGTCTCACCTTGGATGATTTACCCTCCCTGCCTTCCACCATCTACTTTCCAAGATTAACTATTTAAGTGGTCCCGACTTTGGGATGAAATGAGTTTCCAGAGTCCAGATAGTTCTTGCTCTCTGGTGCCCTCTCTCGGTAGACTGAAGCACTTTTACGCAGCCTAAGGTATAAGTTAACCTACCCACCCTCTGTCTCTCCTTCTGTCTGTCTCTCTGTTTCTCTCTGTCTCTGTCTCTTCCTCCCTCCTCTCTCTCTCTCTCTCTCTCTCTCTCTCTCTCTCTCTCTCTCTCTCTCTCTCTCTCTCTCTCTCTCTCTTTCCTTCTGTGTGTGTGTGTGTGTGTGTGTGTGTGTGTTGGGAGTGGGAAGCAGTTGGAGTTACCTTAAACAGACAATTCTTGTTTCACATAGATTGTTCGATTTGTTTCAGCTCAAGAAAATGATTGATCTGAGTTGAATAAAATGAAATTTAATGAGGATAAATGTGAAGATAGAACCACAGAACTTCAGAGCTGGAAGGATCTGCAGCAGCCTCTAGTCCAACGCACACAATCAAAGAATTCCCTGCTCTAGAATACTCTAGAAGTGGTTATCCAGACTCTGGCTGAAGACCTCCAGGGAGGCTCCTGCCTCCTCTCAGGGCAGCCCATTCCACTTTGGGCTCGTGCTCATTGGCAGGAAGCTTTTCCTCATATTTGCTCCTCTACCTGCTCCAGGTTTCTCTACTATGGCATTACTTGGCAGGATGCACCTCTCCCTCACCTTCCATCTGGATTCCAAGTTTAACTGTCCAGGTGGGGCTGACTCTGGAATGAAATGAGTTTTCAGAGTCCATAGATTAAATGGTGTCACAATGCAAAGGTTGCTAGATATACATTCAGGAGAGAATCAGTGATCAGAGCCTTCTTCTGATATTCAGGAGCTATGGGAACACAGGCTGGGATACTTCTGTTTAATTTTTTTTGGAGGGTGGAAGGCAGGGCAATTGGAGTTAAGTGACTTGCCCAAGATCACATGGCTGTAAGTGTTCAGTGTCTGAGGCTAGATTTGAACTCAGGTCCTCCTGACTCCAGGGTCAGTGCTCTGTTCACTGTGCCACCTAGCTGCCTGTCTACTATACTTTTATGAGTCTCAGTTTCTTCCAGGGATGTGAATAGCACCTGCCTCATCTCACTCAGTTGTTATGAGTCTTAGGAGAGATCATTTGCATAAAGGGATTTGTAACCCTTAAAGCCTTGCACATATACTAGCTCCTGTCATTGCTCAAAGAGAAGCTCCAAAGCAAGGGGAACAGAAAAGCCTGCCTCCAGGTGTGGGCTCAGTCATGGCTGGGCCTGCCCTTGTTCACTGAGACACAACAGAAGCATCTTGGGAGAAGACACAGCAATGCTGATTGGAATCCTGAAAGGGCAAAAAGTGAGGACAGAAGCCAGTGCCAGAGGAAAGTGTAAGCAGAATCTGGAATCAGGGACACTGGCGAAGAGCCTGGCTGCGCCCTTTGCTGCCCATGTGAACTTGGTCAAGCCCAGACCCTTTAGGTTTAGATTCCCAAGTCAGTGTGGGCAGAGAAGCTGAAGGAGATTCTGGTGTTAGGGTCAGTGTCAAGCTAGGAGAAGCCTTGTCACTGCTTCCAGGTTTTCCAGGAGTTCAATAATTCTTTTTGTATCAGGAGAGAAACTGTTATGCATTTTTACTACTACTACTACTACTACTACTACTACTACTACTACTACTACTACTACTATTACTACTACTACTACTACTTGTTCAGTCAAGTCCAACTCTCCATGACCCCAGTTGGGGTTTTTTTGGCAAAGATACTGGAGTGATCTACTATTACCTTCTTTAGTTCATTTTACAGATGAGGAAACTGAGGCAAACAGTTTAGTAGCTTGCTTACACAGCTAGTAAGTATCTGAGGTCACATTTGAACTCAGGGAGATGAGTCTTCCTGACTCCAGGCCTAGTACTCTATCCACTGAGTCTAGCTCCACCACCATGACAACAACAACTACAACTAATGCTACTGTTACTGTTGCTGCTGCTGCTGCTACTGTTGCTGCTGCCGCCACTGCTATTGCTAGCTAACTTAACAATTTTGTCTCCTTTTATCCTCATAACAAACGAGGCGGAAGAGGAGGAGGAGGTAGGTACCATTATTATCTGCCATTTTACAGATGAGGAAACTGAAGCAAACAGAGATTAAATGACTTGTCCAGGGTCACCTACCTAATTGCTGGATTTGGAGTTTGGTCTTCCTATATACATGTCCAGTGCTCTGATGTGATTAAGAATCTTAATTGGTTCCCTATTGCTTCTGTGATGATAAAAAGTTCACCAATTTGCCATTTAATGCACTTTCAGATCTGGCTCCAAGCTGCCTTTCCAGATTCAATGTCTATCACTTCCCTTCATGCATTTTAGGTTCCAAAGACCTGACTTTTTGACTACAGCTCCACAAAGTTGACCTTTCCTCTCCTGCCTCTGGCCTTTGCGTCCCTTGTGCCCAGAGTTCTCTCCCTCTTCACCCACATGTCTCAGACCCTGGACTTCTTCAAGGCTCCGCTCACCTCCTAAGACATATCATTCCTCGTCCTCCTGGTTGTCAATGGTCTCTCCTCTCCTACATGATCATATGTTTCTTATTCCCTCCCCCTCCTCACAGAATGTAAGTCTCTGGAAGGAACTTTGTCTTTGTATTCCTTACCTGTCCCAGGGCCGACACGCAGCGAGCACTTAGGAAATGCTTGCTTCACTGGAACGGAATGGATTACTTCTGTTCTTTCCTTTTGATCCTCGTTCCTGAAAAACATGAGCTGGAGTTGTCCCAGGGTCCCTGGCCTTCTGTTGGGCTCTGTGCTCAGCTTTCCTGAGTGCCCGCGTCATTATGCTCTTCACCCGCACGGGCACGGGGCAATGCTCACTTTTCTTTCTTTATTTGGATCTGGGTAAGAAAAATGAGATAAAGCAGTAAACAAGAGGCTGGATGACCCGGCTCCTCTCACTGGGCTGGGTGAGGTAGAAGAAACTGATATGAAATACGTGGTCAAATGAGAAGAGACATCACAGGAGTCACCTGAAGCAGGAGCATTCTGACCAAGCTGACAGTGAAGAATGAGTGGATCAAGAAAGGCCCAGAAAAGGTGAGAGCCTCCTCAGTGGATATATCTCAGACTGGGTTTCCTGTAGCATCTTAATCATGACCCAAAATTAACTCATTATTTTCCCCCAAACCCTCTCTTCCCAGCTTCCTGTTGAGGGCACCTTTTCCTGGGCACCCTCTCAATTATCCAAGCTCCTAACCTCGGTGTCATCCCTAAGCTTTCTCCAAGGATTCTGCCTTCATTGGCCCATCTTCTCATTACATTAGGATCCTAAACTTTCTCAAGGGAGCTGTTCAACATGAAAGTTGTGTGCTTATGAATAGGAACTCGATGAACCCAGGGGAATTTGAGGATGGATTTAGGTACTCTCGGCCAGTTTTCTCAGGGTTGGGGCTAGGTGTTTAGTTGGGTCTGCTGGGCTGGAGGAGGGGCTTTTCTCCTTCATGGAGGGAAGATTAGCTGAGTCCTGCACAGGGTGAAGGGAGCCAGGCCAGGGTAGGACTGAAGAAGAAGCTTCTCCTGCTGTGCTGAGTGCCAGCTGCTCCAAGCTGCCAAAGACAGCAGGGCCTTTTGTGTGGAGAGGCGATCACCCTGGGCCACTGTGGTTGTCCCAGATGGCACAATAATACATGCCAGTGTCGCTCACATCCAGCTTTTTGATTAGCAAGAAGCTGTTCTCGTCATTGAATTTATCCTTATGGGCCTGGAATTTATTTTCATCAAAGCCCCTATCAAAGGTCGATATGCCTAATCGCAATGAAAAGTAGAGAAAGCGCTCTGGGGGCCTCCCATCCTGGTGCTGGTACCAGTGCACCACGCCGGAAAGAGAATCAAAGTATCGACAGGTGAGGACGGCTAAGCCTCCCTGAATGCCCATGACAGAGACCTCCTGCTCCAGCCAGACACTGGACAGATGAGCTGTAATGAGAACAAAACCATCAGGAGAGAAGAGGATGAAGGAGCCTTGGGTCATTCTCTACCCCTCCCCCTCCCTCCCCCCCCCCCCACAATACCAAGGGTGCCATGACCACAACACACTTACCAGGCAGCAGGAAAAGCAAAAGCCAGAAGAAGGTTCCCTCCATGCTCCTGGCAGCAAAGAGACCTTTCTTCTTGGATATGGTTCTGGGGAGATTTAGATGAGAGGCGTTGGAAAGCTGGGACCAAACAGCAGAAAGGCCTTCCCCAATGCTACTCTTGAGGCACTTCCTTTTTGGCTGGGGGTGTGAAGAGATGCAGGTGCTATGGTCTAGCAGCCCGTACCAAACCCAGGCCAAGTGCCAGCAGGAGAGATCAAAGAGAGAAACCAAAGGGAGGCAGGCCTCAAGGAGGCTCAGTGGATGGGAAGGATAGAATACCACTCTGCTATTCATTAAGGGAAATGCAATGGATTGGTTTTCCAGAGTGAGTCTAAAGAGAATGAGTCTCCATTAATTAACATAGGAAACTGGCTTCCTTCTAATTTTATTTAGTGCATAAATGATTGTTTGTGGTTGTTATTTATTATTATAGTTACCAAAATGGTTTATGGGGTGAAAATAAAAGCAAGTGATTACTCCATCTTAGAGTCTGTGATACAACAAAAAGAGAAAACTGGGCATAATATGTTGTGTACCTTAGATATTGAGAGAGAAGACTTTGAAGACCCCAAAAATACATGGAAAGGTCCGAGGTCCCAGAAGTCTACTGGGATGGTCATCTAGGAGAAATAGGAAACTCCCTAGAGTGAAGATTTGAAGACACAATGAGAAAAAATTCCAGCAAGGAGGTGAAACGGTAGTTGTTGAAAGAGACCAATGTGGCTACACAGGTAACTCACTAACCAATTTAGATTTTTATAAGACATGCAAAGAAGACAAAAGCAAGTGTAGATAATGGAAAATTAATGAAAGAAATGTGGCATAATCTTCTAGAAAACTCTTTGAAGTGCTAAAGCTGAGAATGGGACCAGGCTGTTGAGCAAAGAAAGACAAAGATTACAAGTCAATTTTAAAGAAGCTAAAGCGGGGGAAGAGGAAGATCAAAGATAAATAAGAACCTTATTTAGAGTGAATTGTATGACAATAACCGATGAAGTAAAAGGCAGAGTTGTACAATTGTTATTTTCTTTGTGTTTTCTCTGCCAGTGAGAATGAACTTAGAGCAGAAAAGGAGAGAACACAAAGGGCTAATAGGGAGTTGCTTCCATTGAGAAGTGGGGAGGTAGTAAAAGAATGCTGAGCTATTCTTGATGAATCCGCACCTCTCTTAGGGGAGCTACGCCCCTGCATATTGAAAGCATTGTCGGATGTGATGGAATGGTCACTGGCATGGATCTCTGACAAATCATGGAGAATAAGAGAAGCCCTATCAAATCAGAGAAGAGCAAATGGATTCTACAGGCCAGTGCTCTTCACTTCAGTTACTGATAAAATTCTAGAATGTCTTATTAAAGCTGTGGTAAATGAGCACTTAGGAAAGGAAATGATGAGTAAAAGCAGCCAGCCAGCTCTGGAGATTGCATCTCTATGACTCTCTAAGGCGGTCTACATGTGTTATCTCATCGGATATTTACAAATGATCCAGTGAAGTGGGCACCATTCTTACGCTTTCAGATAAGGAAACTGGGGTAGGAGAAGTTAAATCACCTTACTATGGTCATTCAGCTTGTAAATTTAAGAGGCAGGATTTACACTCAGGTCATCGTGCTTGACTCCCAACCCAGCACTCTATCCCCTGGACCACCTCAATGTCTCATCAAGAAGAGAGCATGCCAAATGAACTTCTTCCTTCTTTCTGACAAGGTTATTAAATGGGTAGATTAGGGCCATTCTTAGGTATAATTTACCCAGATTTTCAGGAATTTGGTAAAAGATTTCATGCTATTTTTGTGGGCAAGATCGGGAGCTGTGTAATAGTCTATTGAATATTCAGATATACTATATACACAGATGGATTAAGCACTGGTTGAATGATTAGGCACAAAGAATAATCACTAACAATTCCATGGTACCTTGGAAGAAAGTCATCAGTGGAGTTTCCCAGGGCTTTATGTATGACTCAGTGCTGTTTAACATTTTTATCAATGACATGTAAAGGCATAAATGATGTGCTGATTAAGTTTGAAGATGACACACAGAGCCTGGAGGGAAAACAGGACCAGGATTCAACAATCTCTTGCAAGGCTAACATGTTGGGCTGAATTGAATACAACGAAACTCAATAGAGATAAACAAATTATTACACTGGTATAAACAATCAATTTCACAAGTACAAAAACTACGGCGAGAGGGAGTCATTTGTCTGGAAATGGTTTGGAACGTTTAGTGTCCAAAGGTCTACTGAATATGAGTTAATACGGTAGCCAAGAAAGGTTATTTGAATTTATGCAGCATTGGAGAAATAGAGTCCAATAATAAGGGATAGACTCTGTCTACTCCTGCCTACTCCAGTACAATGAACAATAAATACTCTCTGTGTGTGTCTCTCTCTGGGCGTCTCCAGTATCTCCATAGACATTTTCGTGATTTACTGTCACCCCTGTATTCTCTTTCACACACACATACACACACACATACACACACACTCACTCACTCACACACACACATACTCACACACACACACACACACACACACACACACTCCACTTATATCCCTTTTGAATAGTAATCTAGCTGGCACTACCATTCCTAGAAAGTTCATGCCATTTCGTTGCCCTATGATCCTTCTCACCATCTTCATGCTTCTGAGTCACAAACACGCCTTGTTTACTACTTTCCTTGTGTGTTGTCTTTTTCTTCTCCTAAAAGAAAGCTCCATGAGCTCAATGGTAGGGACTGTCTTGATTTTTATAAGTATTATCCCAGTGCTTAGCACAATGTCTGACACATAGGAAACTCTTCACAAATGTATTTTTATTCACTCGCTCATTCAGAAGTTCATTTATTCATGGACCACTTTGGGGATATTGTCTTCAGCTTTGGGTGCCACTTTTCAGAAGGACAACTTTAATGCCCCTCACCACACACTTACCTCAGCCTTAAAACATGCTGAGTTAGGTGCCTACAAACTGGGGCTCGGTCTCCTTCCCAGCCTCCTTCAGAGGCTCCTCTTCCAACTTAGAGCCATCATAGATATCCTTCTTGTTATCCCTGATGACTCAGGATTTCATGTTGAGTGGTGATAAAAAGTATTTTAACTGGCTATTGTTATAGAACTTTGGATATACTAAAAGGGTGATTCCTGCCCTTCAGGTCTGTTTTTCTTGAAGGCCTTGAAGTACAAAGGATGCCTCTCTAAGCTCTCTTGGAGGGTCGTTGGGGGTGGGGTGTCATGGAAAGCTTCAATGCTTTAAATTAGAAGAGCATGGAAGAGTTCACTCTTCTCATGAGGGGGATGTAGCATGCTTCTATTAGAGACAACACATTCAGTGGAATTGCATTTGGTGAAGACAGTGAGTCTAGTAGAGACCAGCAGGAATCAAATCTGGGGGTGTCGTGTGATGACATCATCAGAAGATACCAGTGACTGTGCAACCTTGGAGGCAGGGGATTCCATGACTGTGCCCTGGCTATATGTATGACCCTCTACATATTTTTCCTGGGTCACATATATTCCTTATGTGTCTTCTTCCTTCCCACTAACAGTATATGCATTTGTGGCACAGGGTGCCCAAGAATATTCTGGGGGGAAATGTTTTATTGTAATTTTCTTATGATATTTCATTAAACATCCTTTTCTCTGAACTGATTTTGTCCCCTGGCTGACTAATAAAGGTGAACACATCAGTGGGGGATCCAAAGCCATGATGTTAAGTGGATTTGGACCCAAGTAATGGGAAAGAGTGTTAGCACCCCATTCTGTGAAGTGTAGGTGTTGTCTCCAGGATCACATAGACGTGAGGTCTTCTACATGTAGAGAGCTGTAACTCATCCCATTATATGCTAATTGAATTTGAGAGGTGCAGAGCAGTGTACCATGGGAGGTTCATTACTTATAGAAGGGATCAGGAAGACAGAATGGAAAAGATGGCATGTGAACTAGGCTTCTAAAGCACTTAGTGAGCAAATGAGAGAAAAGGGACCTCTGTAGAAATGATTTCCACCCTGAACTTCCAGTGCCCACACTCACAGAGTCAAGCAACCTCTCTCACTGTGGGTGGTAAATGATTCACCTTTGAGCACTGGATCTAACCAGGGAAAGACAATATCGAAAAAAAACTCATCTAAAATAGTAGCCCCTCCCTGGCCTCCTTTTTGTAGAAGTTCAAAATCACTTAGAGTTGGAAGGGACCCCAGAAGTCATCTGGGACAGCTAGATTTTAAGTCAAGAAGACCTGAGTTCAAATACTGCCTCAATACAAACTAGTTCTGTGACCCTGGGCAAGTCACTTAACTTATGACTACTCCAGACAGAATGGGGATAATTACAGCCCAAACCTGCCAGGGACATTATGAGGATGTAATAAGATAATATGTTAGAAACATTATGTAAATGTTTGATGATACTTTCTCTAGTTTCACCTTCCTCCATTTACACATGAGGAAACAGGTCCAGGGAGGTTGAGGCATGGGGTGTGGAGCTAGAGAAAGCCTTAGAAGCCATCGAGGACAACGTCCTTGTTTTACAGACGAGGAGACCGTCCCAAGGTGAGTTGATGGATTAAGAAGTTGGGTGATGACTAATGATTAATATTTACATGTCGCCTACTATGCGCCAGGTACGACGCAATATCACCTCGTTTGGTCCTCACAACAACCTGAGAGGTAGGTGTGATTATTATCCCTATTTTGAGGAAGTGGAGGCTAACTCAGGTTAAGTGCCTTGCCCAGGATCATCCTGCTGGTAAGTGTTTGAGGCCAGATTTGAACGCAGGTCTTCCAGACTCCAGGCCCAGCACTCCATCCACTATACCCCCTGGCTGCTCCCCCTTACACAGGCATTAAGTATACGAGGCTAAATTTGAACCCAAATGCTCTGACATCAGAGCTAGTGTGTGTCTGTTCTAGGCAGAGAAATGAGTGGGGTTCTACTGACCTCTGAAAGACATCCGGCCAAAATTCCGGGGTTTGGGGTTCAGAGCTAAGGACGTGTCTGGGGCTTGAGGTCATTTCAGCCCAAGCAAAGGCTCAGTAGGTATTGAGCCCATCCTGAAGGAGGGCGTGGGTTCCTGGCCGGCAGCCCCAGCTGCTCCAGGCGGCAGGTTTTGCTCAGGTGCTGGGGCAGCCTGTGCTGCTGTGGTCCGTCCCAGATGGCACAGTGATACACTCCTGAGTCTCCCAATTGTAGTTTGCTCAGTATTAATCTGCAGCTGTTGTCCTTCCCCTTATAAGCCCTGACTTTCTCAGGGTCGAATCCCGGGTCCAGCACAGACTCAGACTTCTTCATGGAATAGCGTAGCAGGCGTTGCGGGGCCCTCCCCTCCTGGTAACGGTACCAGTGGATATTGTCAAACTTTGGGCTGAAAATCTCACAGATCAAGGCTGCAGACCCGTCTATATTTCGGGTCATGGAGATAACCCTCTGCTCCAGGATGATGGCAGTCTGACAAGCTGCAGGGGGGGGGGGCAGAAAGGGAGAAGTGACAAGCCAGAAACCAGAGGCAGCACTTCCCAAATTCCCCAGAGCACCAGGGCAGACAACTTACCAGGAACCAGGGCAGCAGCTAAGAGGAGAGCGAGGTACCCGGCCATCTCTGTGACTCTTGGGCTGGAGCCTTGGGCCAAGGGACAAGAGGTAAGCCCCTGGAGGAGGTGGGTGTGGAGCTCCTGCTCTGTTCCTGGAGCTCGCTTTTTCTAAAGTGGGGCTGAGGGAGGGGCTTGTGTGTGACTGTGGGGAATCTTCATAGAGCCCATGGGGTCGGGGGAGGGGGGCTGACTGCAGGTGCTGCCTTGGTGTTGAAGTCGACTGTCCATCAGCTTGTTCAACATCCCAGAGCAAAGGTCCAGACACACTCTCATGATGGGGATACATCACCAAGTGAGACAAACCCTGCCCTCAAGGAGCAGGCGTCTTCAGGGTGTGGATACAAACCAACTGACAACCATCATGTGCAGGCACTGTGCTAGGCACAAAGGTAAATGACATAGGCCCTGTCCTCAAAGAGCTTATGTTCTAGTCAGACCAGGGGCTTACCACACACACAGATTAAGGAAAAACTGGTTCTGCTCTGAATGTTTGTTATACATGTATTTTCTCAGCAAAAGGTCATCTTCTCAACGGCATGGGCTGTTTCATGCATGTCCTTGGATCTCTGGTATCTAGCACAATGTTTTAATTCCACAAGCATTTATTAAGGGTCTACTTGGTACCAGGCAGTGAGTATGGTTGGGGAGGAGGGTATGGCACCTGTGCTTCTGCCCCACACCAACCCCAAAACCCATTCTCATTGATCCTGAACTCTCTTAGCACCAACTCCCCCACCTCCCATGCCACTGGCAGAAAGGTTGCATTAGCAGACTCAGAGACAATAGGCTTTCAGCAAAATCTACCCCCACACCCAGGCCCTGCCTCCCTCTTTCTAGCACTGCAGAGACCCTGGCTCCAGGCTCCAGAAATGTGCTTTGGCTGCAGTAGACATCTAGGTGACCACAGTCTCTTAGGAGCAAAAACAAGTAAGGGACCACATGAGGAAACTGAGGTCCAGGGAAGTTGAGTAATCTAGAATCATAGGATCTAGTTCTAGAGAAAACCTCAGAGGCCATCTAGTACAGTCTTCTCATTTTTACAGATGAGGAAACTGAGTCCCAAGGAGGTTAGGTAATGATTTATTATTGATATTTATACAGCACCTACTATGCATCAAGCTTGGAGAGTTCTGAACTATTGGTGCCAAGGACAAGAATCCCACAACACCAGCAGAGCAGGGCTGGGGCAGACAACCCTATAGTGTTGTCAGTGCTAGAAAAAGAGAGTTATAGGATACTAGAACCTCCTGGGCAGGAGGAGAGGGGAGGGAAGGATGTGCAGCACTCCTCCAAACCCAAGGAAAAGAACACAGCATCCATTGGGAGGCCAGTTCTGACCATCTAAGTCACTTGGGGCAGAGATATAGCCTGGTGAACTGTGAATTTCTCAGTATGAAGGGAGGCTGAGATGCTTTGAGATCCAGCTCCTAAGGAAAGCACAATCAGAAGGGAGAATCAAAAAGTAAGTGATAGGGGGCTCACTTTGGAAAGAGTTGTGTGATTTGGCCAGATGAGACTCTGGGCAGCTGTTGAGCCCCCTGGCTTTGAAAACCCAGATGTTGGTGCTTCCCTCTCTGGTAACTGACTAGGTATGGATGTAATGGTCAGACGACTGGAAGCCTGTCTGCTGATTTGTTTCTTTGTCTGCTTGTAACTTGTTTGTATTCTCTGAAGTTCAGGGTGTTAACTTTTCCCCCTGAACTAAGTAAATGATATATGTTTGATTGATTGAAGTAAGATTGTTACTCCCCCCCCCCAAAAAAAAGTAAATGATAGTGAAAATAAGGGAGAGTGGGAGGACTGAAATTACTAAAGATATCAGAAAGAAGAAAGCACAAAGATTTTGAACATAAAGAGATAAATCAACAGGAAAAACAATAATAGCTGAAGGAAATATGGCCTCCAGGTCTAGAAAATGAGTTCAAGCATCTTTGAATAAATATTGCAAAACAAAGAAAAATGATTGAACACTTGATGAGACAGTGGATTCTGTGGAATTTGAGGAGAACACAGAACCACAACTTGCTGTTCTTAAGTGGTACAAAAGAGAAATGAGGATTATGAGAGCAGAATTTATGGCCCGCACAGCAAAAATGATGGACAGGATAGAAAAACTTGCATTTGTGAAAACAATCTCACCAAAGAAACAAAAGAAAAAATAGACTGGAAATGCAAATCCACAAAATGAAAGCCTGTTTGGAAGAGAAGCAAAACAATTACAACAAAAGGAAATAGGCTCACTATGTAGGCAAAACATATCGATCTTGTAGAAAGGTTGTTTAGAGATGATTTCAGGACCATAGATCTCCCAGAAGATCACGACAAGACAAAATCTTTAACAATGTGATGAAGGGAATTCAAGTCAGAAACAACAAACTCTACAAATCATCAGGAGAAAGACTTTCAAATACAAATAATGCAAGACTATTCTGCATTCACTAGAAAAGGCAGGTGGTGATGGAGCCATGTGCTCCGAAGAGCAATGGATCCAAAGACACAACCCAGAGTGGCCTCTCCTGCAAATGTGAGCTTAACCACACAAGAAAGAAGATAGAGATTCAACAATAACAAAGAAATTGAAACCTTTTTAGCAAGAAAAATAAAACTGAAGAAGAGGTGATTTGCTT
>CM053590.1:7693211-7772548 GCA_028646515.1 Pseudochirops corinnae | reverse complement strand
AGGAAGTGTAAGGAAGAGGATACAGAAAGAGAACACAGAAGCTACAGGTGAATCAGTCTTTTTTCTGGGGGGGGGTGGTTCAAATTACAACTTGGGGGGATACATGAAGCAGGAGAAGGGGGGAGGTGAGTGTGTGATGTGCTAGGGCTCAAATCAAGATCTCTTAATGAGGGGAAGATGACCTCTGTGGTCTTGGGAAGAGAAAAAAACCTACAGGGGAATGGAAGAAGAGGGGGAAGGAAAGATTAAAAAGGAGAGAGAGAAGGAAGGAGGTCTTACTTTGGTGGTGGGAGGATGTTCCATTGAAGAAAGTTCCTACAGGTGAAAAAAGATGGTCCATGTAAGGATGTGGGGACCTTGCACTGGATATGGCCTGGAGAATTTGGTGTTTGAAAAGTCTACTTGACTAATATTGAGACAGAGAACTTGAAACCCCAGAAGGAAACTGACCCCCAGGGGAGTGGAAGAGTATGAACTCAGGGAAGAGATTTTGAGGCAAACATGGGGGGAAAAAAGGTTACCAGGGGAGGGTGTGGAGCTCAGTAGTGGGTTTCATAATCAGGGATATGAACAGGGAGGGTACCTCCCAGATTAAAAAAAGAGAGAGAGATTAAAGTAACTGAAAAGCCATAACCCATGTTTACAGAAAAAGAGGGAAAAAATCATAACTTGAAAAAAACCTCAACATTAGAGACAGATGAAGTAAAATATAAAATTAACTCATAACTTTAGATGTGAATGGATTAAACAATCAAATAAAAAAGGATGACAGATTAAATGATAAAACAAAGCCCTGCATTCTGTTGTTCATAAGAAACATATTTAAAAAATGAAGGCATAAAAATGAAACTGAGGGAATGGGAAAAATTACTCTGCATCAAGAGAATCCAAAAAAAGTAACATTTGAAATCATGTTATCTGATAAAGCAAAAACAAACACCAAAAAAATAAAAAGGGATAAATATGAAAACCATATTATGCTGAAAGAAACTATAAATAACGAGCCACTATCAGTAAAAACTTATAAGCTTCAAATGTCTTAGCATCCAAATTCATAAAGAAAACATCTGAGCTTCAAAAAGAAAATGGTAACACAGACTTCAGTATCCCTCTCTCAGTTTTGGATAAGTGTAACAGAAAGAGAAACACAAGGAAAAATAAGGAATTGAATGAATGGCTGGAAAAACCACAGTAAAAAAATTATCATGGCTTCTAAATGGTAGACCTCCTTCTAATGGTAGATCGCCTTCCTTCTCTCTCTCCTTTTTAATCTTTCCTTCCCCCTCTTCTTCCATTCCCCTGTAGGTTTTTTTCTCTTCCCAAGACCACAGAGGTCACCTTCCCCTCATTAAGAGATCTTGATTTGAGCCCAAGCACATCACACACTCACCTCCCCCCTTCTCCTGCTTCATGTATCCCCCCAAGTTGTAATTTTGTTTCTCAGCACCACATGAAACTTTTAGAAAAATCTCTCCCCACTATTATGTGATTTAGTTCTGAAAATGTTAGCAACAGCTATAAGACAAGAGAAAAAAACTTAAAGAATGAAGATAGGTAAAGAGGAGATCTGAAACTATTCCTATCTGCTGCTGATATGATGGTTTACTTGGGAAATCCTAAGGAATCAGTAAAGATACAAATTAATAAAATAGCTTTGGTAAAGTTTTAGGCTACAAAATAAATTCTCAAAAATCAACAGAAATTCTAATAATAATGAAACACAAGAAGCAATAATAGAATGGGAAATCCTATTCCAAATAAAAATACATACAATAACTGGAGATGGACCTCCTAAAGCACACAAAAGACTTATACAGATTCAAACATAAAGTGTTCCTTGAGAAATAAAGGTCAGATTACAAAGCTGGAGGAATATTTGGTGCTCACTGGCTGTGCCAATATGATAAAAATGACAATGCTGTCAAAATTAATTTCCACTCTTAATTCTATGCCAACCAAATTACTAAAAGGATACTTTATATTAATTGATATAGTAATAAATAGTAGCAAAATTCGTTTGGAAGAATAAAAGATCCAAATATCCAGGAAAATTATGAAAAGAAGCAGAGACAAAGGGAAATAGCACTTAGAGAACTCAAAACTATATTAAAAGCAGCAGTCATCAAAACTATCTGGTCTTGGTGAAAAAATAGAGGTAGATCAATGGAACAGAGTAGACAAGGGAGAAGCAGAAACAATGAAATTCAATAACCCAACTGTTTGATAAAGTGAAAACATGTTACCTAGGGAAAAACTGCTCGTATAATAAAAACTGCTGGAAAAACTGGAAAGTGGTCCTGTAGAAATCAGACTTAGATCAACATTTTATAACCCATTTCATACTACATTTGAAATGCCTACGTAATCTTAATATTAAAGATCATACTATAAAAAGGTAGAAAAGAAACACAGCTATGGGTAAGAGATGTATTGTTAACTAAATAAGAGATAGAGTCAATTATGAAAGAGAAAGTAGATAACTTCAGTTACTTGAGACTGAAAGACTTCTGAACGGACAAGGAGAACAGCTAGCATTTTCATAGTGCCTATTAGGTTCCAGGTACTGGGCTAAGGGCTGATCTTCACAAAAACCCTAGGAGGGAGGTGCTCTTGTTCTCCCCATTTTACGTACAAAGAAATTAAGGCAAACAGGGGTTAAATGACTGGCCCCAGGGTCATGAGGCTGAGTTTGAACTCAAGTGAACAATTTATCCACTCTACCACCTAGCAACATTAATACATCTAAATTAAGAAGGGAAGCCGGTGAATAGGAAGAAAATCTTTGTATCAAATTTCTCTAAGGGTATGGTATTCCAAATATATACAGGACTAATAATATATACAACTAATAGCCATTCCCCAATATATAAATGGTCAAAGGATATGAAAAAATAATTTTCAAAAGAAGAATTGCAAAATATTCACAATCGTAGAAAAGAATGCTCCAAATCACTAATAATAGGAGAAACGCAAATCAAAGCAACCCTGAGGTTTCACCTCATACCCTGAAAATTGGCAAAAAACCCAAAACAAAACAAAAAAGATGGCAACAATTAATGTTGAAGGGGTTATGAAAGAACAGGCACACTAATACATTGTTGTGGAACTGCAAAATGGTACCATCATTTTGGAAAGCAATTCAGAATTGTGCAGATAAAGTAGCTATAATGTCTATATTTTAAACTAGAGATTCTGTTACTGGGCTTATACCCTAAGGAAGCCATCAATAAGAAAAGATAGTCCTCATATACTCCAAAATATTTATAGCAACACTTTTTGTGATAGCTAAGCATTAGAAACAAAGTAGATGTTCATCAGTTGGGAAATGACTAAACAAATTGTGGCATGTGAATGTAATGGATTAGAATTTCTAATTGCATTAGAAATTATGTATGTCATGAATACAGAGAAGGGTGCAAAGGTCCACACTGTACTGATGCAGAATGAAATAAACCACCCTGAAAACAATATATATAGTAACTACAATAATATAAGTGGAAAAGGCAGCCATGCACACACATACACGCACACACACACACACACACTATCAAAAAATAAACATAGCAAAATTGTACAGATCAAGCAAGACTTGAATGAAGAGAGATTAGAAGACACTCTCAACCCACCCTAGTGGAGGTGGGAGGTATATGTGTAACATATGTTACACATGGCACATATTTTCAGACTTTTTTCCTTGGATCAATCAGCTGTGCAGACTTTTTTCCTCTATAAAAAAAAAATTCTGCTTGGCATATAGGTGGCTCTCCAGGAGGAGGAAGGGGAGGGTTACTCGGCATAACTATGATGTTGTAAGAAACAGAAAATGTCTGCAAGGCAGGCACTGTCTTAACACAAGCATTGTTGCTAGGTGGCACAATGGATAGAGTACTAAACTCAGTCAGTTAGAGCTGAGTTCAAATTCCACCTCACACTGGCTTTGTGACCCTGCTCAAGTCACGCAATTTTCTCATTAGTTTCCTCATCTATGAAATAAGCATAATAATGGTACCTGCCTCCCAGGGTGAGATAATGAATGTGAAGAGTTCTGCAGACCTTAGGGAACTATGCAAATGTGAGTTAATAAGGAATAACCAAAATTACAACGATATCAATCATCATAATGACAACAGTAATAATCTGCTATGTGCCGGGCGCTGTTAAGCACCAAGGACAGAAAGATGAAGACCAGCCTTTGTGTTTGAGGAACTTACATTTGCATGGCTGGGGCACTAGCAAAGAGGACTTGGTTTCTCAATTTCTCTTTTCCACTTAGAGCAAGCTGCGCCTCTTGTCTGGGTCCCCATTTCCCCACTGGGCTATGGAGCTCCCCCAGAGGGCTGCCAGGAGGCTGGAAAGAGAGGATGTATGCGAGGTGTTTGTAAACATTCATGTGCTGGATGAGTGTGAGTAAAACTTCCTGGACTAGCAAAGCTATTGCCATGGGATCTCCCTATTGGATCTCATCTTCCTTACGGTCTTGCAAATCTCATGCTTGTATCATCAAACTCTTATTCCTCCACATCCCTTTCTGAACCATGGCTGAACCTCTAATCCGTTAACTGGATCCTGGCTTTTCCAAGAAGCTACCACAACCTAGGGAAATGTGTTTAGGACTATTCCCTCTGCCTTGAGTGTGCTGCCTTCTTTCCCACATCTGTGACTTTGCTTGGATACCCTACAGCAATGGCCTTTTTCAATATTTCTGCCTGTTGTGATTCTAGCCATTGGTCAAGGCTCAGCTTCTGAAGGCAGCTAGCTGGCATGGTGGACAGAGGACTGCATCTGCAGTTAGGAAGACCTGAGTTCATATCCTGCTTCAGACACTCAGTAGCAAATAAAAACCGGTCTGCCTCAGTTTCCCCAACTGTAAAATGAAGATAATTATAGAGCCTTCCCTGCACGGTTGTTGTGAGGATGAAAAGATATCTTTGTAAAACACTTAGCATGGAGGCTGGCACATAATTGGTGCTTAATAAATGCTTGCTTGCTTCCCTTGTTCCCCTTCCCTCAGCTACATTTCCATGAAGCCCATCTTATTCCCTTGTCAGAAGAGACCTGGCCTCTTCTGCCCTCTCCTGGTACTTTTGGGTAACTCTTTTGTAAGGCAGTCAGCTCTTTGTAAGTGACATTAGAGTTATGTGAACACGTGGTTTCTCTCCCCTCCTAGATAGAGAGCGTCTTGAGGGTAAGGACAGGGTCTTCCTTCTCTTTGAATCTGGCTCTGTCTCTGGCACAGGGCTGAGTGCATGGCAGCCATTCAGAGGCAAGAGAACCAGCTGGCCACAGTTCAACAAATCTTTTCTGTTGCTTACTTCTGAGACTTCCTGTTCATTCTCTACCATGGAGGGTCAGACTCATAATGAGAGGCCCAGAGCCTTGCATATCTTTCCCACAATTCTCAGACACCCCCGAGATTAATGAATAACTGGCATTTCCCTAGCATCTTAATTAAAGTTTACAAAGTACATCCTTCACAGCTATCCTGAGAGGCAGATACAACACAAATGTTCTTCTCCTTATTTTGCAGATGAGGAAACTGAGGCCCAGAGAGGTGCATGGACACACAGGCAGCCTTAGAACAGGGCTCAAGGACCCTGGTCTTCTTGGCTTGGAGGCTGGCTCTCTACCCAATGCCTCAAGAGGACTATCAATAGGCGGTGACGTTAATGAAAATAGTGGGCTTCTCTATTGCAACTAGACTTTCACCAATATTTTTGCCTGCTATGGCAGCTAGGTGGTGCCATAGTGCAACCCTGGAGTCAGGAAGACTCATCTCTGTGAGTTCAAATCTGACGTCAGACACTTACTGGGCAAGTCACTTAAGCCTCAGTTTCCTTATCTATTAAATGAGCTGGGGAAGGAAATGGCAAACCAGTCCAACACTTTTGCCAAGAAAAACCTCACATGGGGTCACACAGAGTCAGACACGATGGAAATGACTAAATAACAACAAGAAGAAGGGTATGTGGTGGGATTTGTGACTCTTGGTTCATGGAGAGAATGCCACATCCCTGCATACGAGACTTATTAGGTTAGAATCACAGCTGACAGGTATCAGTGGTTTTCCTTATCAGCTTAGACCCATCCCCCTAGACCAGAGATACTGAGGTGCTGCTTCCTTCTTGGAAATAGGAGAAAAGAGTGCCCAGCCTCAGTGATGCTCCCAGGGTCTTTCCACCTAGTGTACCAAGGGCTTGGGCACAGTTTTTGTCTCCCTATTCCTCTGCTAAGAGGAAGCCTCAGATCATATCTATGCGTGCTGCCCACAAGCCTTGTCTATACATCATGTGAACACACCAGTCTTACACTCTAGCATGTTGTTTTCCAAAGCACTGCAGAGATGCCATCTCATCTGAGCTTGACCATAGCCCTGCAAGGTAGGTGTAAGCTCAGAGCCACCCTTGGTTATCTCTGAGGCTTGTCTGTAATCTGCAGGGACATTTACTGTCACATACTGAACTGGCCATATCCAGTGGATACAGAAATGAGGGATGTATGGAAGTGAGGCACCTAATGAATATCTGGCAATTGGTTGTCTTCTTTGTTGGTCAGACATCAGTGTACCCTCAGTGTCAGGCAGAACTTTAAGCAAATTTACCTGCTAGTCAGCTTCCTGTAGTGTGTGTATATGGTCCTGGGGGTGTGATCCATTATCTTCCCTGGCCACCCCTCTAACCAGACCCTATTGGTTTCAAATCTGGGTTGAGAGGGAGCCTGCAAAAACCATTCTGTGGTCTGTTGGATGTCTCACACAAGTGGCCTGGGATGAGCTCTGGGTGCCTAGTATTTGTCTGTTAAACTCTCACTCTCTCAAACACATTGGCTTTCCCGCTGGCCTCTTCTTTTTCACAGATCCTCAGAGAGGGCCTCGGGGTTGTTCTGGGATTGGGGGCACCCACACTAAGAAAGCTCAACTGTGACTTATATGCAGCACATCTTTCCTTCTGCTGACTTATGCTTCCAGTGCATGTGGGCCAGTCAGTGGGGATGAGATTTTCTCAGTCAATATGAGTTCAAGGTGGAAATCATGATAACATGGCCCATCCCAGTTTGGAAAGATGGATTTCAACCTGCCCTGGGTAAAGAACTGGCAAACAGTGGTTTAAATGACAGGTTGAGGATGCTGAGCTTCTAGGCTCTGTGGGTAACCAAGTATGTGATAATGCAGCCTCTGGGCTGGAGGGCTGGTGCAGCAATTCCTGTTTCTGTGGGCCACTGGGCAGGTCAATTAGTTTCTATGGGTCTTAGTTCCTTCCTTTTAAAATGAGAGAAAGAGGATGCTGTGAATTTTAAGATTCCGTTCAGCTCTAAATCTAGATGGTCCTTTGTTTTAAATGAGTTGAGTTAGAGTTTAGGGGAAGAGAGGGCAGAACATAAGGAGAGTGGCTATAAAATTTCATGGCTTGTGTCAGAACACTGAGCCATTTGTCTGAAGACAAACTCAAGTCACTGCATTTCTAAGAGATTCCTCAGAGTGTAGTGAGGAGAAGTCAAGTATCAGATGGAGTTTCCTAAGTCACCAGTATTCCAAGGGAAAGAGAGTTGATACTTTGTCAACATAGACCTCAGGCAGTGGGGACAGTGCTGGGTTGGGGACCCAGAGTCTATCCTTAGATGTCATTAATGAAGGATAGGAGGAAGAGACTGTTATAGTCTTTGTAGCCAAGGAAATAGCAAAGAGAATGAAGACAGTAATCCCGACCTTGGGAAAACTCATTTGGTATAGTCAAGTGACCCCATCCCATATTGCTATTCATTTTAAAAAAATACAAATTTGTTCCAACGCAATTGACATGTTGGGGAAACACTTGAGCATAATGAGAAATGTGTTTATGTGAAATTTCCTCCATAAGAAACATCAACAAAGCAGAAAACTTTATTCTTTCACAATAACTCACAACTGCTGTCCTTCGCAATAACGTACAACTGTAATTCTTCTTCTGATACCTACTTCCACAAATATCCAGTCTCATTCAAGGTAAAGCACCATGTTTATTTTATATCTTCTGGTGCAGTAGGAGCTGTGGGCAGCTTCCCACTCCTTTCTTCCACAGCCACCCTTTAGCCCTTGGATATTGACTTGGTCAGTGTGGAGTCCCGGGGAACCAAGGTCCAGGCAGAAAAGCACCAGAGTCACAGGGGGCAATTAGGAATTGCTGAGTTGCATAAATAGCATTGGAAGGAACAGCAGTCTTGATGAGGACTCAGGTCTGTCTGGTATTTGATGACCTTCAGGGCCCAGTAGTGTACCTTATACATAGTAGGGTGTTAAGTAGGCTTGTTGAATAGAAATTACATCATCCCTGTTTCTGCCCAGCAGCCCATCTATGTAAAGGTGGGAGGCTGGAGGCGAACAGGGATAGACTGATAGCTTTTCTTTTTGGAAAAAGCTTTTCAATTCATCCTCACCTTTCACTAGTGCTTGTGAAAATCACCACCTGGTCTCTAAAAGTGGCCAGTGAGCTATTGGGACCTCTGAGGATACCAGGGAAAGGGATTTCAAAGTCCTCTCTGATAGTACTATCACAGCTTCAGATGGCTTAGCATTGGCCACACCCACAAAGGACCCTAAAAAAGCTTTGCTATCCTAGTTAATTTTTCTCTTTTTGTCTCATTTAATATTTTATTTTTCTCAATTACGTGTAAAAACAATTTTAACATTCTTAATTTTTTTTCAAATTTTGAATTCCAAATTCTCTCCCTGCCCCCTTAGCCCCCTCATTGAGAAGGCCAACAATTTGACATAGGTCATATATGTGTAGTCACGCAAAACACATTTCCATGTAAGTCATTCTGTGAAAGAAAACATAGACAAAAAAAAAAAGAAAAATTAAGAAAGTAAAGAAAAAGTATCTTCAGTCTGAATTCAGGTTCTATCAGTTCTTTCTCTGGAGATGGACAGCACCTTTCATCATAAGCCCTACAGAATTGTCTTGGATCATTTTATTGCTGAGAATAGCTAAGTTATTCATAGTAGATCATTATACAATTTGTTGTTACTGTGTATCATGTTCTCCTGGTTCTGCTCATTTCACTTTGCATCAGTTCATGGAAGTCTTTCCATGTTTTTCTGAGAGCATTCTGCTCATAATTTCTTTAAAGCACAATAGTATCCCATGACAATCACATACAACAACTTGTTCGGCCATTCCCCAATTGATGGATATCCCCTCAATTTCCAGTCTTTTGCCACCACAAAGAGAACTGCTATATTTTTGTACACATAGGTCCTTTTCCTTTTTGTTTTTTATCTCTTTAGGATAAAGGCCTAGTTGTAGCATTGCTTGGTCAAAGGTTTTATGCATGAGTTTATAGTCATTTGGGCAAAGCTCCAAATTGCTCTCCAGAATGATTGAATCAGTATACAACTTCACCAACAGTACATTAGTGTTTTAATTTTCCCACATCTCTTCCAACATTTGTCATATTCCTTTTCTGTCATATTAACCAATCTGACAGATGTGAGGTAGTACCTTAGTCATTTTAATTTGCATTTCTCTCATCAATAGTGATTTAGAGTATTTTTTAATATAACTATAAATAGCTTTAATTACTTTGTCTGATAATTGCCTATTCATATCTTTGACCATTTATCAATTAAGGAATGATTCTTGTTTCTATAAATTTGACTCAGTTTTCTATATGTTTGAGAAATGAAGTCTTTATCAGAGAAACACACTATAAAAACTTTTTTTCACAGTAATGATTACCAACTATGCATTTCCCTCCATCCTATTTTCTTCCTGTCAATACTATTCTCTCTCCTTTTACTCTGTCCACTCTCAAAAGTATTTTGCTTCTGATTTTTACCACCCCAAACTGCCCTCTTTTCTACCATTTCTCCCTCTTCTATTATCCCCTTTCCTTCCTCATTTCCTGTATGGTAAGATATATTTCTACACCCAAGTGAGTGTGTATATTATTACATCTTTGAGCCAATTCCAAGGAGAGTAAGGTTCATGTACTTCCCTCCCCTCTTCCCTCACTTTCCCCTCCACTCTCTTTCAGGCCTCTTTTTGTCAGGTAATTTATCCAATGCTACCTCTCCCTTCTTCTTTCTTATCCCTTAGTTTTATTTTTTTAGATAATCATACCACCACATTCAAACCCTGCTTTCTATGTATACTCCTTTTAACTATCTTAATAATGAGAAAGTTTTTTTAAGAGTTATAAATATAATTTTCCCAAGTAGGAATATAACTAGCTCAACCTTATCAAATCTCTTATGATTTCTCTTTCCTGTTTACTTTTTTATGCTTCTTTTGTGTTTTGTATTTGAAAGTCAAATTTTATATTCTGCCCCAGTCTTTTCATCAGGAATGTTTGAAAGTCCTCTATTTCATTGAATATCAACTTTTACTTTTCAGGGATTATTCTCAGTTTTTCTGGGTAAGTAATTTTTTATTCTAATCCTACCTCTTTTGCTCTCTGGAATATCATATTCCAAGCTCTCTTATTTTTTAATGTAGGCACTTCTAAATTTTGTCCTATCCTGACTGAAGATCCATGATACTTGAATTGTTTCTTTTAGGCTGCTTACAGTATTTTCTCCTTGATCTGGGAGGTCTGGAATTTAGCTATAATATTCCTGGGAATTTTTCTTTTGGGACCTCTTTCAGGAGATGATCAGTGAATTCTTTCAGTTTCTATTTTACCCTCTGGTTCTAGCATATGAGGGTAGTTTTCCTTGATAATTTCTTGAAAGATGATGTCTAGGCATTTTTTTTATCATGGTTTTTAGGTAGGCTAATAATTCTTAAATTATTTCTCCTGGATCTATTTTCTAGGTCAGTTGTTTTTCCAATGAGATATTTCACATTTTCTTCTATTTCTTCATTTTTTGATTTCATTTGATTGTTTCTTGATGTCCCATAAAGTCATTAGCTTCCAATGGGCCAATTCTAACTTTTGAGGAATTACTTTCTTTAATGAACTTTTGTAACTCCCTTTCCATTTGGCCAACTCTGATTTTCAAGACATTTTTCTCTTCGTTGGATTATTGTATCTCTTTTACCATTTGTCCTATTCTTTTTTTTAGGTGTCATTTTTATTCAGCATTTTTTTGTGTCTCCTTTACCAAGCTTTTGATTCTTTTTCATGATTTTCTTTCATCCCTCTCATTTTTCTTTCCAATTTTCCTCTACCTCTCTTACTTGACTTTTAAAATCCTTTTTGAGCTCTTCTATGTCCTGACACCAATTCATATTTTTCTTTGAGGATTTGGATGTAGGAATTTTGACTTTCTTGTCTTCTCCTGACTGTGGATTTTGATCTTCCTTGTCACCATTGTAACTTTCTATGGTCAGAATTTTTTTTTCCTGTTGTTTGCTCATTTCCCAGTCTATTTCTTGACTTTTAGCTCTATGCTAAAGTGAGGCTCTGTTTCCAAAAGGAGGGGGCACTATCCCAAGTTTCAGGATTTTTGTGTAGCTATTCTCAGAGGTAATTCTGGAGATCTGCAAGGTTTTGGCTCTTCCAAGGTGTTATGGCAATTTATTTATCACTCTCTTCTATTGTAACCTAGTTTATGAGTGACCACAAGCACTCTTTTCAACTCTGGAATTATGACCAGGGTCTCTGTTCTTCTGGGGCCACAAGCTCTGATATGCTAATGCTCCTTCTCACTGTGACAAAGATCCACCACTGCAGTTCAGATCTAAGTACAGGCAATATAACAGAGTCCTGCCCCTGGTGCCAGCAGAGAGACCCCATAAATCCCTTTCTGACTCATTTTATGATCCCCTTACCATCTGTGGGCTGAGAGGTCTGGAAACTGGCAGTGATGTCAGTGATTCAGTCACCCCAAGGACTGCTTTTGGTTTGCTGGGGCTGGGTCTGTGCTGGCACTGCCTTCACTGCTGTACACTCCACTCTCACACAAGTGCAACAGATCTTTCCCACTGATCTAAGTTATCTTGGGCTGAAAATATTTTTAACTCTGTCCTTTTCTGGGTTCTGCTCCTCTAGAATTTGTGTAGAGTCATTATTTAAAAGTATTTGGAAGTGTTTGGGGGAGAGCTCAAGCAGGTGCCTTCCTTTATTCAGCCATCTTGGTTCTGTCTCCCCCTAGCAAATTTTTCAGTGTTGGCTTTTAATATCCACAGTGCATTGCCAAAAAGCTGAGGAATGACTATGATCCTAAATCTTCCTTAATTCCATTTTATTCAGAAGAAATTATGCTGTTATGTGTGGTATGTTATTATCCTTTTCCATTCTTGCCACATGTGATGCCTTGGCTCTATCATAATTTAGTTCCAGGGAAAAAATTGACCCTAATAATAGCTATTTCCTTGTGCCCCATAAAGCATTGGAGTTGGTAACTTTGCACAGGAAGTTCTAACCATGAATCATGAGCATATACATAGCAAACATGTGGCAAATATGGAGCCTTGGTCACTATATATTCTGGAGAGAGTGCTGGGAGATTAATAGATACTCAATCACCAGAAAGTTCCTTCGCTTGGGTGAAGAATTATCTTCCACAGACAATGGACCCACTAACTGACTTTCCTATTTCCTTTGATCTATTCATCTCTAGACACAGTGACATAAAAATGCCAGGAAGAAATGTGGCCCTGAATGAGGCTGCAGTGAAAGGGAATTGCTGATTAGGAAGGCAGTAAGCCCAGATTTGCCAGTGATACCCAGGCTTGGTGCTTATGAGTGGAACCTTGGAGAGGGCCCTTCCTCTGTGGCTGTCATCTTATTGCAGCTAACAGCTGTTAGTCAGGAAGGAGAGAGTGGGCCTAGGTATCTGTTAAGCAAAAACTGATCTGGACTTTCATTTTTGTGCTGTGTGCCCTTGGGAGCAGAACTGAGAGCCCTCTGCTTCTGGTGTTTACCAGATCCTAAGGCTGGAAGGGACCTCAGAGCCCATCTACTGTAGTCTCTTTGTTTGACAGATGAGGAAACTGAGGTCACACAAGAGACAGAAGCAGGGTCTGAGCCAGGTCCTCTGACTCCAAATTCACTTCCTCTTTCCTCTCTCTCACACTTCAGATAATCCTGACCTGAAAATCAGGAGACCAGAACTCTGGTTCTGGTGCTATCACTAACTCTGGGCAAGTCTGGACTGGGGTCTGACATATATTACTCTGGGCAAGTCCCTTAAACTCTCTTGAGTCCCAACACCTTAATCTGTAAAATAGAACTTTTCCACATCTCACATGCTCTGACTTTAGGACCAAATCAACTTTCAGAAACACCATTCGTCAAGAGGAACACAGTTCATGTGTGGAGGATCAAAGGTTTATTTGGAATGACACAACACTGAAAAACATAATCGTCACAGATGACTGCTGGATACACGATACATTATTGATTTTTTTTAAAGGATCTGTGAAGGTGAGCTGCATAAATATAAGGAGTGAAAGTAAATGAGAGATTTCTTTTTCATGGAGGTGCGTTTGGGGAGAGGCTCTTTCCCCCATCTTTCAGCCAATCTCATACAAAAGTATACTCTTTAATGTCACATTAGTGATAGGGAACATTTTAGTGCTTAACCAAGACTCACTCATCCCTAGTGACAGAAGTCGTTGACGTCAGATTCTTTTGCAGCTTTAAAATCACTGTTCATCATCTCACTGTGAAAAGTGCACATCACACACACAGACACTGTCTATGCTTTGGCAATGGGGAGCTGGTTTTGCTCAGGAAACAAAACCATTTACTATAATGCCAGACAGGATAAGAGCAAAAAGTGCTCCCATGACACACCGAGGTAAAGAAGCAAAGGAGAGGCTGGGCAATGGAGGCAGAGGTGCCTATGTGGCCGGATGTGTGCAGAGGGCCAAGAATCTCAGGCTGCATTGGAGGGCTCGGTGGGTTTGTAGATATATGAGATATAGAGATGTGGCAGAAAAGAACATTGATTGAAAATGTTTGCAGCAGTTAAGGTTTAAACATAGACAACCCAGAGTGAAAGAGAGACAGGAGACAGGGGAGAGAAAGAGAAAGAGAGAGAGAGAGAGAGAGAGAGAGAGAGAGGGAGAGACAGAGACAGAGAGACAGAGAGAGACAGAGAAAGAAACAGAGAGAGAGAGATAGAGAGAGGGACAGAGAGACACAGAGAGACAGAGACAGAGAGACAGACAGAAAAGACAGGGAGGAGAGGAGAGAGAGACAGAAGGAGGGGGGAAGTGAGAGAGAGAAAGAAAGAAGTGAGGAAAGAGGGAGACAGAGGGGGAAGACACAGAGAGAGAGAGAGAGAGAGAGAGAGAGAGAGAGAGAGAGAGAAAGAAGGAGGAGAAAAGGGAAGGGGAAAGAGGATGGGAGAGGGAAGGAGGAGGACTGTGACTGCCTCACTCCAGGATTATTCATCAAACCTTCCTCAGCACAGCAGCTCAATACAATACACTTAGTGCAGAGAAATTAAGGTTCTGGTCTTGAGGAAGCTAATTTCAACTTTATGGGGGAGGGATCAAGTACAGGATTCACCATAGCTCAGAGAAAGCACAAACAAACCTGTTGTCACAAACAGAAGAACAAAGGAGGATGCCCTCCCTTGCTTCTTCGGAGGAGTTCACTTTACTTCTTAAAATTTAACAACTTTTTTTTCAACACATGCTCCTTGAATATGTCTCCCCCGGCTTTGACAGACGCCAGTCTGGAAAGCTTTAGCAGTGTAGCTACCCAAGCGGGCTCCTCATTTTCCCGTCGGTTTGGAAAGCCACTGACCAAGCTCACAGTAGAGCAGCTTCACCTCATCCCATAGAGTGTGGGGGGAGAGGACTAATCCAGGCGGTGGGTGAAGTTCTCTGGGAAGAGGCCCTTGTAGCTGTCCAGGTCTCTGTACTGAAGCCAGTCTGATTCCTTCACGCCTGTGAGCCAGCCCGCATCCTGCAAGGAAAAGGACAAGGCTCTCAGAGTCAATGTGCACATGCTGGAGGGGAGGAAGAAGGAAACAGAAATCTAGACGTGGGAAGGACCCCAGAAACCAGCTAGGTCACCCACTTCCTTTATTCTAAGATTAACAGCTCAGGAGGCTGAGTAAGCGTCAGAGGCAAAATCTGAACCTGTGTCCTCTGACTTCAATCAGGGTTCTTTCCACTGCACATAGGGGAAGATGGTGATGATGATGATGATGATGAAGAAGATGATGATGTTGAGGAAGAGGAGCTACAGAGGATGTAGACATTATCTAGTTCCACCTCCCCATATGACAGAGAAACAAACCCAGAGATATAAAGAGACTTGCCCACATCAGGTATGGGGAAGAACCAGGACTCAAACTCAGGCTTTTCTGATGCCAAATCCTGAGCTATTTCCACTAGAACAAACATTGGAGAGGTAAAGCAGGAGGAGGAGAAGGCAGAGGAAGATACCCTCACGTGTATACAGTGGTTTTTTTTCAAACATCGATCCCACAAACATTTTAAAGCCACTTTTACATGCTGAGCCCTGCACTAGGTTCTGGGGATACAGAGAGACAAAAGCATCCCTGCTCTTATGAAACTTGCATTCTTCTAGGGGAAAACAACTGCTGTGCATTGAAGTAAAAAGAGGATCTATCCAAAGCTGATTCTCATGGACTCTGAGCAAGGCAGGCAGTGTAATGTTTAGTTTCACCTCAGTGCTTGGCGCATTCTAAGTGACTAATACCTTCCTGCTGACTTGGCTCATCATCAAGTACTATTTCACAAGCTGATTGCTTCTCTCATAAGACTAAGAGATGTGACCCCAAACAGACCATCTTTCCTAATAAAGAAATAATTAATAACTTAAATAGCCAAGAACTATTCAGTATTCATGGCTAGGCTGTACCAATAGAATAAAAATGCAATACTATCAAAGTTAACTAATACTTTTGTGCTATATCAATCATATTGCCAAAGGGATGCTTTATAGAACTTGATAAAATAATGACAAATTCTTTTGGAAAAGCAAAAGCTCTAAAATATCAAGGGAAATTATGAAAAGAGGTAATAAAGGTGGAGGGGGAGTAGTACTTGCAGATCTCAAACTATCTTATGAAGCAGCAGCTATCAAAACCTTCTGGTCTTGCTTAAAAAATAGAGGTAGCTCTATGGAACAGACCACACAAGGGAGAGTCAGGATGAAGGGGTTGGGCAGATGACCTTGATGGTCCCTTCTGGTTCTAAACCCTGTAGTGTAGAATGGCTTATTGGGAAAAACTCCAGGATGCAGCTTCAAAGGACTTTGGTGGGTTGAGAATGATTTAGTCCAGTAGTTCTCAACCTTCCTAATGCCATGACCCTTTAATACAGTTCCTCATATCGTGGTGACCCCCAACCATAACGTTATTTTTGTTGCTACTTCATAACTGTAATTTTGCTACTATTATGAAAGTGAACCTGGGAGGAGAGATTTATCTCCTGGGCAATGTTGATCACCATTAATCCCCAAAGAAAGGTGATCCAGTTTGGGCTAGCAGGGGAGTGGATTTACTCTGAGCCTGTGCCCCGACACAGCCCAAGCACATTAGAAGTGAGCACACACATAGCTTCATTCATTTGCATCCCTAGTGTTAAGGGCATAAAAATAGATGCTGCCCAACAAACAAGAAATACAAGCCTTTAGACAGGTGAATTTTGAAGAAGGAGGAAAGGAAGCACAGAGATTAAAAAGATTTAATAAAATAACCGAAAATATCCTAGTTGATGAGAAAAACATTCTCCTGGAAATTATGGTGTTATCCATACAAAGGGCAAATATGTGTTTCAAATAATGGATGATAAAGGATGCATTCTGACCACTTGGACCATTTTTTTCTTAAAGGTCCATTTTTTTCCTCCCATGCCCATATTTAATTCTACCAATGCTCATGGGAAGGACAAACCAAACCACAACCTGGGATACAGAAAAGGAATAACAAAGAAAAGAAGGTGGCCAAGGCTAAAGATTTTTCTTAAAGGACCCAAATGAGGAAAAGTCAGGTCTGGCATAAAGATGTTTTCAATACATTCCCACCAATAAATACTCTTAAGCGGCTTATGGTGGGAAGAGATGAGAAGCATTAGCCAATATTGTTTACTCATCTGGGAAGGTCATAGGAAAATAAATACTCTGCATAAAAACAAAGAAGTTCATGGGTTATTTAGTACAATTGGACATGTCTCTTTCCCATATTACTCCATGTGAGAATGGAGTTTATCCACCATTTCAATGGTTTCTTTTAAAAACATTCAAACATTTTGGGATTTTTTTTTTTCTCTTGAATCATTCTTAGGATTTTTGAGAGCCAGGATGTTTTTGTTCATTTTCTTTGAATCCCCAGCACTCAGACCAGGACCTGGAACACAGTTAAGGGCTTGATAAATATTTTTTGATTGAATACTTGTCTTTGTATGACTAGTATCTGGCATAAGGCCTAGCATACAGTAGGTGCTTAACAAGGGCTTATTATTTAGTTAAGTGATGCAAGGAAGCTGACAGTAGAGCACTGAACTCCCAGAGAATATTACTTTAAAAAATGGAATCCCGAGTTCATCTTGGAGCACCAGCACAGGGCAAATGAGCAAAAGCAGATTTTTAAAAGAAACTTTAAGGGATATTTTGGAGTCTAAAAACTTCACAATTCAAAAATGAAAATGCTCCTGGCCTGATGGGCTTGAGAATTAAAATGGAGAAGAAAGAGGAGATTGAAATGTTTTCATTTTGGATTCTGAGTCTCTGGTATGAAACTAGAATCAGACCCTAGAATGTGTGACACATGGCAGGACAGGTATGTCAAGCCAAAGCTTCCCTCCCATCCCTCACCACTGCCCAACTCATTATTCCTTGGAAGAAGACCAGACAAAGACAAAGAGAGCAGGAGAAAGAAGAGAAGAAGAGGGAAAGGGATCATAAGAAGGGGACAAAAAGTGTTTTTCCCTTTTTGACTGGCCTTTGAAGACTTCAGAGTGACTGGTGCGGGCTGAGACAGAAGGAGGCCTGGCAGACCTTGGGAATTCCACATGGACAATTTCTGCTTGTTCAAATGCTCTGTTACAGAGAAGATTCAATGATCTCTAAGAAGAATAGGACCCACTAGAATGTGAGCTCCTTGAGGGCAGGGCCTATATTCTTCTTCAAAGGGTCATACATAAATTTAAAGGTAGAAGGGGACCTTCAAGTCAATCAGCCCTCTCATTTTAGAGATGAGGAAATTGAAGCTCAAAGAGAGAGAATCATTGATTTGTCCAAGCTTACCCTGCTAGCAGTAGCAGAGCTGGAACCTCTGCACACTAAGTGCCTAGCACAGTGCCTTGTACCCATCAGCTGCTTAAAGCATGTATTATTCAGTCCCCTCAATCATGTCCAACTCTTCATGACTCCATGGATCAGGCTCTTCTGTCTTCCACTGTCTCTCACAATCTGTCCACCTTCGTGGTCGTTGCTTCCTCAACACTATTTATCCATCTCATCCTCTGCCATCCCCCTCTCCTTTACCTTCAATCTTGCCCAACATCAGGGTCTTTTCCAATGAGTCCCATCCTGTCAATATATGGCCAAAGTATTTTAGCACCAGCTTCCATAGCCAAACTTCCAGTTGAATGCCTGAATTAGTTTCTTTAAGCACTGACTGATTTGATCTCCTTGCTATCCAAGAGACTCTCCAAAGTCTTCTCCAGCATCACAACCCAAAAGCATAGATTCTGTGGTGCTCAGCTTTCCTTCTAGTCCAACTCTTGCAGCCATATATCACTACTGGAAAAAACATAGCTTTAACTCTATGGACCTTTGTCAGCAAGGTGATGTCTCTGCTTTTTAGTCTGTGGTCCATATTTGCCCTGGATTTCCTTCCAAAGAGTAAGCATTTTTTCAGTTTCATGGTTGCAGTTGCTGTCTGCAGTGCTCTTTGAGGCTAAGAATATAAAATCTGACACTGGTTCCATTTCTTCTACCTCTATTTTCCAGGAAGAGATAGGACTAGCTGACAAGATCTTGGTGTTTTTGATGTTAAGTTTCAAGCCAGTTTTCACTCTGCTCTTTCACCCTCATCAAGAGGTTTCTTAATTCTTCACTTTCTGCCTTCACAGTGATATCATCTGCACATCTGAGTCTGTTTATATTTCTCCCAGTCACCTCAATTCCATCATGCTTGCTAATTTAAAAAGTTGAGTTCTGTAATACATCTGAGATAGGCATGGGTTGGAGAACTGAGAAAGTAGCAAAGAGGAAGCAAAGGGAGCTTCTGAAAAGGAGCACAATTTCTGAGACATTGAGAGGCAACGAAAGAGGGCTGTGTCTGGAACCAGAGGATCTAGGTTCAGATCCTGATTCCCTCACTTACTAGCCAAGTGATCTAAGCCAAATTACTTCATTTCATGGGACCTCAGTTTCCTCAGCTTTCATATAAGAGACTTGGACTGGATGGTCTCTGATGAGTTTAAGACCCTCCGTGGTTACCTAATGCAGTAAACACAAGTCAAAATGGTCATGTAGAATCTCAGGATCTCTAAGCAGGAAGGATTCTCTAAGGTCAGATGATCTAGCCAATATCTGAGCAGGTTCTTCTGCAGGATTCCTGAAATATGGCCATTCAGTCTCCACTGGAGAGCTTCCCATGATGAGGTCACTCACCGCTTCCTAAGACAGTTCATTGCACTTCTGGACAGTCTTAATGCATAGGAAGGGTTTTCTTGTGTGGGGGAGCTAGAACCCAGATTTTTGCCATGTCTACACATTGCTCCCACTTCCACTCCCTGAAGCCAATCAAGAGGAGCATCTTGTTGGAACACAATGGAAATAGACCTTTTGAGATCTCTTATTCAGTCTAGCCCACCATCTTCCAGAGTACAAATGGATGAATTTTCCAGGACAAGGTGATATCTATTCCCTGTATGAAAATATCCAGGGATGGAAAAGAGCCATAACCACAGAAGGAGGATTGTAAAACTGGACAAAGGCACCAAGGTGTCCAGATCCAGGCTTTACCTGCTCAGCCTCTGCTTCTGCTGGGATCACCAGAACCACATCACCCCGCTTCAGGTTAAGCTCATCGGAATTAGCTGCCTCAAAATCATGGAGCACTTCCACCTGAAAAGATGACATGAAAAATCATCAGGCCATCTCAGAAAGGAATATGGAAAAGTAAAACCAAACCCTCCTGACTGCATTCCCTTGGTCTGGGAAATCCAGAGTCAATAGAATCAGGAAAGCTTGGGTTCCAATCCTGCCTCTGACACTTGGGAGCTGTGTGACCCTGGGCAAATCACCAAGCCTCAGTCTCTTCATCTATAAAATGGGTATAATAATACCTATAGTACCCTCTTTCCTGGGTCTCTGTAATCAATGTAACCTTCAAAATACTATTTAAAACGAACACAAGATTGAAGACCATCTCACAGTAAAGTGCAGTTCATCGAGGAGAGAGCCAACAAAACTCTGGTCCTCAGTTGGGGTGGCATGAATGATCAGGGTTTGTTGACTATCTAAAGGCCACTTCAGTTTTATAGGCAGTGTGTATTTCACTTATTAAATTCAAGTTCCTGAAAGTCATAATTCAAGCCATCATTTTTGGTCAGTCACTTACTTTATATGATCCAAGATACTTTGCCTTCATATACTAGATTGGAAGCTGCGTGAGGGCACACACTCTGACTTAGCTACACTCTGTCCTTCAACCCTAGTCCATAATGGCAATTTACAAAATAAACATCAACTTAATTTTGAGTGTTAGGGACCCTGCATTTGAATCTGATTTCTGTTCTGGGGTTGCAGGCAAGTCAATTCCCAGTGTGGACTCAGTTATCTTATGTGTAAAATGAAAGGGTTAAACTCTCTGGTTTAGGCAGCTAGGTGACGTAGTGGACTTGGGCTTGGAGTCAAGAGGATGGGAGTTACAGTCCTGCTCCACAGTGAGCAAGTCCCTTAACTGTTCTCAGTCTCAGTCTCCTCACCTGTAAAATGAGAGAGTTGCATCAATGGCCTCTAAGTTCCCTTCAAGCTATGGATCCTAAGATTCTCTCTGAAGTCATTCATTCATTCATTCATTCATTCACTCACTCACTCATTCATTCATTCATTCATTCATCAATTAATTAATTAATTCTGTTAGGCACTGTAGATTCAGAAAGGCCTGCCCTCAAGAAGCTATAGGTAGAAATACAGAAATACAGAAATGAGTAGCTATAAAATAAATAGGAAGAACATTTAAAACAATTTGAGGGCTAGAGGGAATAAACCTAATAAGTGAAGAGGTCAGGAAAAAGGGGACAGTGTGTAGGAGAGGGCAACTTAGCCGAGCCTCAAAGGCAAGGAAGGAAGGAACCCTAGGCCTGAGGACTATCCAAGTCACTTCTGAACCGAGGTGGGTGGGAGCAGGTGCTGAGGACCAGGGCCATGCTCCTGGTGTCCCTGGGCCCTTAGAAAAGAACATTGTAATTGGATCCCACTCAGAATGGATTTATGTTGGGGAGGCAGTCACCTCACCTTGTAGAGGAAGCCTGGAGGGACTTGAGCAGCTTCACTGCTGGATGGGAGGGGAGAGGTCCCATCAGGAGCTGCAGGCTGAGCATCCTCCAGTGTCTTCTGGTCACTGGCCGGCATTGAGGTCTCACTGGAATCTCCCTGGGCAGATGTGTCTTCTCTTGTCTCTCTGACCTCTCCAGCCATACCAAGTTCAGTTTCCTGCTCATCCTCCCCTTCATGGTTGGATGCTGGCTCAATGACAACTGAAGGGATGATTTTCTCCTGAAGAAGAAAAAAATACTTAGAAACTCCTGAGCCTTCATTTAACTAGAAAAAACATACAATTCAACAAACATTTATAGTGAATTTCCAGGATTCAAGGAGAAGCTGTAGAGACCATTGATTTTACCTTTACTTTTGGCTAGAATTCCCTCTTCACTAACTTTAGTATCTTCTCCTGAAGACTTCCAGGGAGGGTGAGCTACGACCTTCAGAGAAAGCTTGTTCCACTCAGGAAGAGCTGTGCTCACTGTGATTTTTTTTTTTCATAGAATTGGAATCAACCTCCATAACTTCTAGCTCTGCCCTAGGCTAAGAAGAATAAGTCTAATCCCTCTTCCAAATTATAGACCCTCAAATTCTTAAAGTCAGTTATCATGGCCAACTTAAGTCTCCCTTTCTATTCTGAAGAAAGAAAATAATTGGTTTAGATCAAGAGTAAGTGAAAGTAGCCCTTCCTTCCTTCCTTCCTTCCTTCCTTCCTTCCTTCCTTCCTTCCCTCCTTCCTTCCTTCCTTCTTTCCTCCCTCCTTGCCTCCCTCCCTCCCTCCCTCCTATGTAGTACCAGAGAAGAGAGGCAATGTGATCTAATGGACAGAAAACTGGTTTCAAAGACAGAGGGGCTTAGGTTCAAATTTTGTCTCTGATACATATTGATTGAGTGACCCTGGACAAGTCATTAGCCTTTTGGCTCCCCCAGACAATCATGGGAGACCAGAAGTTGCAGAGAAGATCCTTATCTATAGGGGTAGAAGGAGTTTCTTTCCAGGAACTCCCTATATCCCCTGCAGGTAAAAATAATAATGACAACAAAAAAATTAAAAACCAAGTAAATACCAGGACAGTCCCTGCCTTCCAGCTGACATTTTGCTGGGAGAAAAGAGCGTGTTCCTACAGCAAATTCAATTTGAATTTCCTGCAGAATGACAGAACTAGAGGTGGAAGGACCGCTGAGGTCTGAGCTCCACTCAGACATGAAAGGAATCTCCATCCCAATACACGGGGGAGTGGGCACCCAGCCTCTGCTTCCAGACCTATGGGGCATCCTCAGGCACTTCGGGGCTGCTCTCCTGCTGAGGATGGTTTCCCTGATGTCCAGCCTGAATCGTTCTCTTTGCACTTTTTACCCCATTGCTCCTCCTTCTGCCTTCTGGTCCTAGACAGAACAGATGCCCCCTCCCACGACAGCCTTTCAAATGCTCAGGCATCTGTCTCTTTCTCCCTCTTCCTCTTCTTTTCTCTATACTAAGGATCTTCAGTCCCTTTCATCAATCCTCATGTGATGGAGGTTCCAGACCATCACCATGCTGGTGACCTTCTTCTAGATACTCTGGTTTATCCATGTCCTTCTTTAGCTATGGTGCCTAGAACTGACCATGCTGGTCCAGAAGAGGTCAGACCAGGAAGAGTACAGTGGGAATCTCACCACCTTATTATGAGAAGAATTTATTCATCTAAAGGCAGTCTAAAATTGCACTAACTTTTTTTTTTTTGCTCTTACACCATTCTACAGACTCATACCACATTTGTGGTCCACTAAAGCCCCCTGATCTTTTTCAGAACAACTATAATATACCATGTTTCCCTCATACTGTGAAGTTGATTTTTTTTGTATCAAGTGCAAGACTTTACATGATCTCTATTGATTTTCAGCCCAATGCTCTAGCCCATGGGTGAGCAAAATACTGCCCGCAGACCAAATCTGTTCCACTGCTTTTTTTGGTACATTCCTTGAGCTATGAATGGTTTTTCCATTTTAAAATATAATTATTTAAAAATAAAACAGGCATCAGGTTGAAATTGGCCACAGGCCAATCACTGACCCTTGTTCTATCCCATCAAGACAATTTTGGATCCTGAATCTGTCACCCACTGTGTTTGTTATGCCTCCAGGCTTTGGGTCATCTGACAATTTGATGAACATTCTATGTATGGCTTCGTTCAAGTCACTAATGAAGTGTTAAGTGGCACAGGGCCAACCCAGGTCTCGGATAAGACGCCGCCAGCCTGACATCAGATCATCAGCAGTCACCCTTTGAGTCTGGCCCTCCAGGCAATATATCCTGGAATGGAAACCCACCAATTCAACACCAGCAGGTATTTACACCATTTCCCAACACACGCCACTTTGTCTGATCTCACCGGCTGCCATTTTCCACTAGGATCTTTACCTGGATCCCAGCTGCTTCCATGTCTTCTGTCCCAGTTCTCTCACTCTCAGTGGCCTCCCTGGGCTCTGTAACAGCTTGGGTCTCAGCAACACTCCCTCCTTCACCCAAGGGGAGGGCTTCACTTTCTGTGACAGCCTCTGGGGCCCCCTCAGCAGCCCCCATTGGGACTCCAGCAGCTGCAGGGACTGTGTCAGCGTCCTCTGCTCTCACCACCTACAAAGAAGATGCCAAAGAGATCAGACCTGGCCATTTTTGAGGGCTCAGACTCAAATTTGGCCAAAGCCTGCTTCCTATTTTTGATTCTACTTCTTCAGAGAACTCCTTGGGCACTGAAATTCACTGGACTCCGGTGTCCAACTGAGCACTGAAGGGATGTACAGTAAAGTAAGAAATAGGCAAAGCTATAACTAGCAATGGCTTTGGGGCTGGCTAGATGACAGTGGAGAGAGTGCCAGGCCTGGAATCAGGAATACTCATTTTCCTGAATTCAAATCTGAACACTCAGACATTTACTAGCTATGTGATCCTAGACAAGTCATTTACCTCTGGTTGCCTTAGTTTCCTCATTTGTAAAGTGAGCTAGAGAAGAAAATGGCAAACCACTCTAGTATCTTTGCCAAGAAAACTCCAAATGGGGTCATAAAGAGTTTGACATGACTGAACAACATCCACAATTGGGGCTAGCTCCCATGGGGTGTAGGCACTCCTGGGTGCAATTTAGGGCCTTTAAATTTCTTAGCCACAATAAGTCTGTAAGTCAAGGCCACCACTGTTGATGGGGTAGCCAGGGGATGAGCTAGAAGTGGGGGAAGCACACCCTTGGATGGCACTGTTTGTTTTCTTTTAATTTACAGCTACAAGCAAAGGTCCAGAGGCTGAAATTAGGCCCTTTAATGTTCTCTTAAATCAACTCTTAAAACAACTTTAATGTTAAATTGTCTTCCTTGGAGCTTAACAAAGTGGCTGGTATACTGCAAGTACTTTAGCAAATGCTAAGTTGTAAGGTTAAATAAAATAATATGTTTATATAATTAATATATTTATATGATATATTTAACATATTTGTTGCACTTTGCAAAATTTGAGGCCTACATAAATACTAGCTATCATCTTCATCATTATCATCACCATGATCATCACAATCATCATTATCATTATCACCATCACCATCACCATCACCATCATCACCATCATCGCCATCATCATCATCACCATCATCACCATCACCATTTCTGGTGCTCCCAGGTACTCAGCAGCGCTCATTGCCAAGAACGCTCAACTTCACATTCTCTTGAAGGCTTAAAAAAGAGAAACCTTTTGGTTCCCGAGAGCTGTACTTTTAGCTACTAAACTTCTATCTACATGGTCAAAGTTTTGCCAGTGAAAAGACCCAATTAGAGGCAAGGGTAATGGTCTTTTAATTAGGACAAGAACAAGAAAGAAGAAAGAGAAGAATTTGCTTTGGAAGAGCAGTGATTCATATTGTTGATTAATGTGTTGACTTAAACCACAGCTGTTATTTCATTATAACAAGACACCAACTATTCAGAAGAACTCTTTGGAGAGGAGAGGTTCTGGAAAGAAAAATTTCTGGTGAGTTGAAAGCTTATTCCTTTAAACTTTTTGGACAAATGATCCCTTTAAAATAATTCAGGTTTGTGCTAGAGAGGCTTTGGGAAGATAGGTAAACTAAGATCCATGTCGATGGAGCTCTGAATTGATCTTATTCTGGGAAGAAAATCGAAATTATGCAAAAAAGTCACTAAATTGTTCATCCCCTTTGTGTCAGGTGTCTCATTACTAAGCATATACCCCCAAAGAGGTCAAAGGTAGAAAGACAGGCCCTGTACATCCCAGAATATTCACAGAAACATTTTTAATAGAAAAACTGGAGACTGAGCACCTGGCTTTGAGTCCCGTCACTTCTCTGGGATGCCTCACTTTTTCTTCTGCAACATGAAGCCAGCTCAACTAGTGGATTTCCCGTGTTCTTCCCTGTGCCCGTCTCCTGCCCTGTGCCCCAGCTCACACACGTCCAAAACCCTGGCCAGTTCTTTGCTTGCTGTTATGAAATCAGCAGGCCAGCAGAGGGAGACCGTGTAACAGAACTTTGGGCTCTTGGCTAAGCAGGATCTGGCTGGGTCCTACAGCTATGGGGTGGCCCAAGAAATGGGATGCAGAAGCCTAAAAAGGGCTTCGGGGGATGAAGGGCTCAAGGCAGCGATTGCCAACATTCATGCACTGACATGTTGCCATAGCAATCTTTTCCTATATTCCTGCTGCTCCTTTGGAGTTCTGACAGTTTCTTTGGGCTAGCACCTCTTTACCGGAGGCAGTGTGGCCCAGGGGCTAGGGTCCTGGGCTTGGGATCAGGAAGATGTGGGCTCGAATCCTAACTGGCTGTGCGACCTGGAGAAGTCGCTTAACCTCTCTGTTCTGAATTAGTTGCTTGGCTTATGTATGGAAGCCAAGAAGGAGACCCATTTATTACAGTCTTAATTTATTAAAAAGGACTAAGGGGAAATATAAGCAACCTTTCCTAGACTGCCCATAATCTTGGACAAAATGAGGATAATAACATCAGCTTACATTGATTTAGTGAATATGAGAATATATCTACAGTTATAATATGTATGTATAAAACAGTACACACACACACACACACATACACATACATACATTCTATACATTAGCTGGACATGGAGTCAGAAAGATCTGGGTTGAAAACCTTCCCCAATCCTGACCAGAGGTAGAACCATTAGCAAATCACTTAGCCTCTGTGACACTCAGTTTCCTCTGCTGTAAAACAGCAGAGAACAGCCCCGGCAGCACCTGGTGTGCAGGGTTGTTTAGACATTAAATGACTGGCCAGTGTCTCATGAACTTTAAAAACATGACACAAACATAAGCATCGTTACTTCAACAGATAAAGACTTTGGAGAAGTTTATCATCAAGTTATTGGAAAAAGAAGATAATATCAAAATATTAGAACTGAAGGCGGGAGTAAATATTTGTCTGATTGGACTCCTGTGATCAGGACCCTAAGGCCAGAGTTCCACTCATGTGGTTGTTCCGCTGTTTCAGTCATGTCTGCCTCTCTGTGAGCCCATTTGGGGTTTTCTTGGAAAAGATGCTGGGGGCAGTTTGCCATTTCTTTCTCCAGCTCATCTTACAGATGAGGAAATTGAGGCAGCCGGATTAAGTGACTTTCCCAGAGTCACATAGCTGGTAAGTGTCTGAGGACAAATTTGAATGGGTTTTCCTGACTCCAGGCCAGGGCTCTATGCACCATGGTGCCACTTAGTTGCCCCCTCAACCCCTCACTTTACAGATAAGGGAACTGAGGCATAAGGAGGTTGGTTGGTCAAGGTCATGGAATGGCTGGTTTTAATCTCATCGATAAAACCACAAAGAGATTTACAGAATCTTTTAAAGTTGATCAGTAAAGGAAGAGCTCACTCCCAAAGGTATTGTTTGTGTCATGGTCTATTCCGATGATTACGATGATTACATACACTCGGGCTGCTGCTGAGGGAGGAAGGCCGCTTTCTAGTCCCTGCCTGCTGTGGGAGGCGGTTTCTGCTACTAGACATAGTCCCAATTAAGACTGGTATTAGTCATTTTAAAGAGCAGATAAATGAATCTGCTCAACACACTTCAGTCTTTGGGATGCTACATCACCATATTTTTCTCTCTATGTTAAAATCAATAGAAACCCCTTTCTAGGATCTCTTGCCTTTAGTTGTGCCGTTCAGGACTCTGAGGGATTTGGGGACTCTGGGAACTCCAGTATCAAGGAAGTTCTAAAACGGGCCCACCCGGGATACAGAGGGGGGCTATCCAGGAGATCCCTAAAGGATCCAGAGCCCATCCAGCAAGCCCCTTTGAGGCTTCCATGGTACCTCCCAGCACCCTTCCTCTCCTGAGGCAAGAAACACCAGCACTTTCACAGATCACAGTGAGGCTCCACCACTCCCTCTCTAAGTACATGTAGCTGCCTCCCTCTTCCCAGGAGCCTCCTTCCCAACAGACAATGGCCTTCACAGTGGAGTCCTTAAAGTGCTGCAATAGTCATTAGCAAAACTTAATGAAGGCAGGAGGAAATGAGCATGCATGGAAAAGGATGAAAAGATGTTCTGTGGCAAGAAGAACGACCAAGCAGCTCAGCCTTGCTCACGGCTTGTTTGGTTGAAGCTCATTGGCAATGACCAAGACTTCCCATGATGAGCAATACTAGGCTCGGGGGCATTTCTCTTCTCCAGATTTCATTTTTGTCGCTGCTGTGTGCCCGTAGCTAGCTCTTGACAATCGTGTGCTTGGCCTTTGGGAATTGGCCAATCTCCTATTGCCATCAGAGTTGGGTTCCCTGGTCTCCCTCTCCCCACTCCAGTCAAGTTCATTTTTTTCTTTTTTTTTTTTTTTTTGTTTGAGATAATTTCCTGAAAATGCTTTGGGGCACATATTCCAAATGATAAACACAGAAAATGAGAATGTCAATCATTGTGAATGGAATTCCAGCCAGAGGAGGCATACTGTTCTTAGCATCTGGGGTATTTATCCTTCTTCCTAATAAGCTGCAGTGGCTTCCTGTTGCCTCTATAATCAAATACACAACCTGGGCCCACTCTACCTTTCCAGTTTTCTTACTCAGCCCTCTCTTTCATTCATTCTATGGTCTAGCCAAACCTGCCTTTTTTCTGTTTCTCACATACAACACTCCACCTTTTTGCCTTGGCACATCTGAATCCTGTGCCCTCAATTTTGCCCCTAGCTGACTCTACTGTCATTTCCAAATGAAGCCTGTTCTAATCTTCATAGCTGCTAGTTTCTATCCCCCAAATTACCCCAAACATGTATGGTACAAAGTAAGCACTTAATAAATATTTGTTAATTGATTAAAGGACAGGCGCTGCATTATGGATCTATGACTTCATCCAATTGGGAGTGTCTTCCAATACAGAGAGAAGCCCCTCTGCCCTTCAGTGCACAGGCTACAGGAGTAATTGTGGCTAAAAGTCCGTCTCCCTCTGGAGCCAAACTGTGAGGAGCCGTGAACTCAGCCAGGCTTTTTCTCAGATTAGACACACTGGCTGTCACAGGACTCACACTCTAGGAGGATGGAATGTGAGAGCTGCAAGGGGTCTTGGAGATCATTTAGCCCAGCTCCCTCATTTTGCAGATAGGGAAATGGAGGCAGTATTCTCTAGGGGCAGGAATGCTGAGTGAAGAGCCCAGAGTCCTGGGTTCCAGCCCTGTCTGACACAGCATGGCCTCCCTTCTCAGTGTGAGCTTAGGACATCGCCTGTTGCTGGTAGAAGGGGACCTGCTAATTAAGATTATTATTCCTACCATGGGGAAGAAGAATTTTGACCCCTTTCCCTGATTCTGAATACTCTGGTGCCAAACAATATTGATTTGCCTACAATGAATAACAAATACATGCCTTTATCAGCTAAATACTTATTGAACACCTAGTATTTCCAATAACACTGGACATGTGCCCAGGTGTGAGCACCAGAGACAGTCAGGAAGGCTGGTTCAAATCCTGCCCCCAATAATTACCAGACAGCTGACCTTGGGCAAGTCATTTCACCCAGTTTCCTCATCTGTCAATTGAGGATCAGAGCAGGGGCTGTACCTGCATCCCAGGGCTGTCCTGGAGATCAAATGAGATGATGTATGCAGAGAGCTTTAAACGTTAAGGTGTTAGATCAAAGCTCAATGTTGTTGATACTTTTTTAATCCCCAAAGCCCTGTAAGGTAGATAGTACAAGTATTGTTGAGACATAGGCTGGCATCACCGAAAGCAAGACCTGAGTTCCAATCCCACTTCTGACACAACTACCTGTGTGACCCTGGGCAAGTCACATGCCCTCTCGGCCTCAGTTTCCTGATTTGCAAAATGGGCCTAATCCTATCTACACTACTAACTTTGGAGAGTTGTTTTAGGGCCCAGAGGAGATCCTGGATGTGATGCTGTGCCATCCTCAAAGTCTTCATTTATATGCAGAAACAGAGAATTTAGATCCCTTGCTCAATATCCCAGAGCTAGCAGTTAGCAGGGCTGGGACTCATGCCTTGGCAACCTGCTTTCAAATCCAGTGTGTTTCTCCTGTCATAAATCCCATCTGAGGTTTGCTTCAGAGTTTGTCATCTCCAGTGGATCTAGGGTCAAAGCCACTTGAACCCTACAGATTGACCAGGCAATTGACAAGCATCTATTAACTGTCTTCTATATGCCACAGGAAAACAAGATTCAGGTCAGTAGCCTGAAGGCCCAAGCCAGGTTGACTCAATCATTTTTTCAGTCCCTAAATAGAAGTATTCAATAGGCCGACAACACATGCTGGTGGTGGAGGGCTGAGAAGAATATTCGCCATTTCCTTCTTCATGTGGTCTAGACTTAAAGCACTACAGGTCAGAACTCTCCTTCTGGGTAATTCATCAAGGCAAATTTCTCCAAGAGATTCTGCTCCTGAACCCAGTGCATCTTTCCAAAGGGGGTGGGGTAGGGGAAAGGCTACCCATTCCCAGGTCATTAGACCCTCCCTTTTCCCCAAGCCTGGAAGCATCTCTGAGTTTCTTTTCTAACAAAGGAATATTGGGAATGTTTGGACTTCACAGCCAATTCTCTCTCCATTTTAATCTTCTGGGGTTCCATCATAAACCCTGTGTCTTGCCAGGTGCATGTACATCTCTATTGAGGTCAGCACGATTGCCATAGCAACCCCTAACAGCTCCATCCAGTGAAAATAACAGGGCTGTAGAATCACCTTTATAGAAATGCATGATTCTTCTGTAGATGTGCCAAAGCACAGCCCCAGAGGAATGGCCAGAAATAGACAAGGGCGGAGTGCTGCTGAGAACTTCAGAGAAGAAAGCAGGCAAAGCCAAGCTCCCAAGGTGCTGAGGGTGTCCTGGGCGGGAAGAAGGGGGAGAAGCTGCAGAAGAAGATGTTTGGGATTCATTGTGTCCACCCACTCCTATCCAAGGACATCTGCAGTCAAAACAAAGATTCCAGGGAGGGGCAATGCTTGATTTCCCACCCAGCCACCTCCCCCAAGCTGCTAATGCCAGCCCCTCTCTAAGAACAGTAACTTTCGCTTTGGATTATGTATCTTCCCTTGGCACACATAAATGCTTGTTAGATTGGTTAGTTAATTGAGAATCACTGTCTAAGTATTTAGAAAATGTCTCCCTACTATGTGCTGGGCAATAGGGAGTACAAGAGAAGGGAAAGACATGGTCATGCCCACCAGAAACATGCACTCTGACTGACGATGCGGTGGAAACAAATGGAAATTCTTTAGTAAAAGGGAGCAACCCCTTATTAAATCCTATCTCAGGAAGCCCAGGAAAGCTCCATTTCCGGTGCTCCAGTTCAGAGAAGCAGACAGATTTATGGATGGCTGATGATGCTTTGATTAAATGTTTAAAATAGAGAACTGTATCTAAGCGGTGGATGAAAGAACTAGGACTCCCAGGTGTCTCAATAAGCTAGAATTGTGAACTGAACCCAAGAAGGAAAAAAAGACAGGGATCAACATGAAACTTCAAAGTTGGACTCAAAATTCAGAGGCCTCAGTGCAGACGAGGAAAGTATGGTTTCACTGCAGGGTGGGGTGGGGTAACAACCCCAACACCTGGTATTTCAGCGACTAACAAAGTCAACAGGAGTCAGTCACTGCAGTGACACCGGAGGCAAGAAAACCAAAGGGAACTTTGGCTTTGTTAGTGGCAGCCCCAGTGCCCAAGATGAGGTGCTTATGTTGGTGCCTCTGACTCTGACCCAGACAGGCCCCACCTGGGAAACTGTAGTCAGTCCTGTGGGACCCTTTAGGAAGAGCATGGACAAGTTGGAGCAGCTCCAAAGGAGCTTGACCAGAAGGGTTAGGGAGACTTGAAAATCAAGTCACAGGAGAGAGCTTGGAGGAACTGGTTGCTTCCTTTGGCTGAACTGCTCTGTCTGCCTGCCTGCCTGTCTGTCTCTTTTTATGAGAATACAAAGAATGGGAAAAAAGCTACAGAAAATCAGATGACAACCCTGACTGGTAAATGCGAATATATTGTTTAAGCCTTGGACACTTCAGATAAAAATCTAATTTACTAAAACAAAATGGAAACCATATTATGGTGTCAATTCATCTGGCAAAGGGTGATGTGCTTTAAAAATGAATGTGCATAATTGGCTTGTTTTATTTTTATGTTCTTTACTCTGAATCGTTGGATTTTTCCACTGAAATAAATTTCAGAATGATTCACCCCCTTTAGAGAAGATTAGTTTCCCCTCTAGGGCCAGATTTTAACAGTGGATCTATACCATGCATTATTGAAACCCACATAGTTTTCCTTTCATTTCCCATAGGCCTTTCTCTTATGTAAATAACTAAAGACTGTTCCTGGCCCAGGGAAGGAAATTAAATCAAAGAAGCAAGTGGAGAGACTGCCTGGTCTTCCCATCAGTCCCAGTGCTCTCTACAGACTCCTATTTCTTTCCTCCCTCCTCCCTCCCTCCCTCTCTCTCTGTGTATCTGTCTGTCTCTGTCTTTCTTTGTCTCTGTCTCTGTCTGTCTCTGCCTCTGTCTCTCCCTCCCTCCCTCCCTTTATTTCACAATTGCATTTCTCTGCCCTTTTCATAGCAACATTCTAGTTTTGGCTTCATTCTTTTGGTAGAAAATCTAAAATAACTTTGCAGTGACACTCAGGTGCTAAGGATGGTTTCTGGAAGAGGGCAGGTCAGCCCTGCTGGTGACTGATGGCAGCTGTGGTCATGGTTAATTAGTGGTTCAAAGATAAATGGGATTTGTATACTCTCTCCTAAATAGCTCCACGTTAGCTTGGGAATGGATGTGTGCATTTTTCATTTGAGAAAAGAATTCCAAGGCAGTTTTCTTAGATATCTTGGCCAGAAATGAGAAGGAAAAGACTGTGCCTATGTGGTGGAGGGGAAATATTTCTTGCATCTATATCCCAAGTGCCTAGTATGCTGCCTGGAACATTTTTTGTTTAATTATTTCAGTTGTAGCCAACTCTTTGTGACCCAATTTGGGATTTTCTTGGCAAAGATGATGGAATTATTTGCCATTTCCTTCTCCAGCTCATTTTATAGATGGGGAAACTGAGGCAAACAGGGCTAAGTTATTTTCCCAGGGCCACATAGCAAGTAAGTGTCTGAGATCAGATTTGAACTCAGGAAGATGAGTCTTCCTGACTCCAGGCCTGGTGCTCTATCCACTGTAGTGCCATGTAGCTGCCCTGGTACATAATTGGTCCTTAATGATAGCTTGTTGACTGAAGGAGAGAAAATTGGATTTAATTCAGTAGACATAGATTTAAATACTGATTTTCCTCTACTGATGACCACTGTGCCCTTGACTATCACTTTCCCTCTTTTGAGTCTCTTTTTCCTCATCCATTAAGTGAAGGGTTTGGACTAGATGGTCCCCGAGGGTCTTTTCAGTTCTCTTCTATGAGTCTATGATCTTATGTATGTACAATGAAGGAAATGGACAAGATGGCCTTCCATCTTGGGCCACCATTAGCCTAATTAGCATTGGGCATCCTTAAGTGGAAAAGAATGTTATGCTATGGATGATAGACCCAAGGAGAGAACTGGTGTGATGCCTGGTTGTCAGCTCTAGCAGCCTGGGTGTTTGGCAAATAAGAAATGTGAGATGAAATTGAGCTTGGAATGATGGGCACAGCTTCCTAATGTTCCAGCTGTGTGAGGAAGGAGTGTGTGTGTGAGAGAGAGAGAGAGAGAGAGAGAGAGAGAGAGAGAGAGAGAGAGAGAGAGAAAAGAGAGAGAGAGAAGAGAGAGAGAAGGAGAGAGGGAGAGGGAGAGGGAGAGAGAGAAAGAGAGAGAGAGAGAGACATACAGAGACAGAGAGAGACAGAGAGATGGAGAGACAGAGAGAGAGACAGAGAGACAGAGAGAGACAGAGAGAGAGAGAGAGAGAGAGAGAGAGAGAGAGAGAGAGAGAGAGAGAGAAAGCAGTTTAAATTCCACAAACTGTAGAGGCTGAAAACAAAAGGCCAACCTGAATATTTCTCCTTGGCCAAGCTGCCATTCATCAGTTACCATCCTTCACTCATCTCTGGGGCTGCTTGGGCCACCATCAGCAGGGAGTGCTGTGACTACAAGGCCCATGCCCATTGGCGGGAGACCCCATCATGGGCTTCTAGAGGAGAAATCTCTTTTGAACAGGATATGGAAATACAGAAGCATAAAAAACAATAACAAACAAAGCTGGAAGCTACATAATTATGGACGCTGAGCTTGTCCCTAGAGAAGAGATGAGAAGGTCTACCCCCTCCCTCTCTGTGCAGAGGTGGGGGACTCCGGATAGGAAACACGGTGTGTTGCTCTTTTTGACTGAATTATTGCGTGCTCTCCCCCTGCCCTTTCCTTTTAAATTGCTTGTTACAAGGGAAGACTGATTGGGTTGGGGGGAGAGAGATGTTTCGAAATGAAAATAATGTAAAAATAAGCTGTATCAATACATAAAATGTTAAAAAGAAATTAGCATGCAATGGGAGCGATGGTGCAAATTGCCCCTGCCATTAATAAATGCTTCAGGGCTGTGCTGCTTAGCCCCCATGGCCTGGAACGAATGCCACCTCACCAGAGATGAATAGGCTGTAAGTCAAGGACTTGGGATGTGGTTTTGAGAGAAATGAATGTAAGGGCCAAGACCAGAACTTGGGGTGATGGGCGAGGAAGGAGGGGGCACATAGACACTGTTGCCATGTCTTGTCTCAGAGCACATCTTACTTCTGTTACGATTAACAGGAATTTCCTGGGCCTTGCTGGCATTGGATTTGGGGGACATTGATGTGCAGGCCCACAGAAGACCTCAAGGCTTCATTAATATCTATGAAGCATCCTGAGGTCCAGAACTGAGAGACATAGCCAGTCCCAAACATCCCAATTTCAACGTTCTTTCACCAAGAAAACCCTTCCCCTTGGTCTTATCTCTTGCTTGTAAAGCAGAGTGAAGAAGAGATTTGGGACTGCAGGAATTCATTACTCTTTTCTCCTCCCACAAAAAACCCATGGTGTGGGGGCTGTCCTTTGGCTGATGATGGGAAGGTCTATGGCTTCAGTTTTACTCATTATTTAATGTCCCTTTCTTTTTTAAATTAAATACCTATTTTTATCATCACTGTGATGTCATATAATTGAGAGTAAAACAGCTTAGTCTTTTTGGGGAAGAAATTCAGGAGGCTTGTGAACTTGTAAGCATTAATTTGAGTAAATTGAAGGCCAAACAGGCTTTAAACACTTGAAAGTAGGGGTGTGTGGGAGGTAGTAGTGATTGTATCTCTAAATGTCACACTGTTGGTCCCAGGAGAAACTAGGCCTTCAGAAAGACTCTGCTTCTTGTTGTTTAAGGCATGGTCCTTAAGAAATCTAGTCCAAATCACTCCGGCTTCCATTGATTGACTAACAATAGGTCCCAGTCCAAGCCTTACTTGGTCATTTTTTGGGCCCTGATGGCTCAGAGTGAGTATAAATAGCAACTGTTTCTGTTTTGGCCAGAAACCCTGAGGGGCTTCCTCTCCCAGAACGATTTTTTTTTTTTAAATTAGATAAAAGAGGCCATTCTCTGCCTCATTTCTTACCTATCCTCAATCAGTGAATGGGTGTTGCCTCAGACAAACTCAGACGTGGGAAAGACCTTGGCTTAAAAAGGCCAAGGTCTTCAACTGCATCCAGGGCCATCTCTAGTCGTCCTGATCTCTCTTGCGAGGGGACCCAGATGGTTCTGGAGGAGAAAGTGAGGCTGGTGACTTTGCACAGCCCTCCCTCACTTAAATCCAATTCACTTGCATGTTATGGCATCACCTCCCTGAGGTCACAGTGCTCTTCGAGAGGGAAGGACAAACAACAGCTTCCTGTTGAGGTGGGTAGAGTGCTGGGCTTGGAGCAAAGGGGGGCCAGGTTCAAATTCTGATTCAGATACTACTGTAACTGTGTGGCTGTGAACAAGTGCCCTCTTGGAGCCTGTTTCTCTACCTCTAAAATTCAAGGTGTGTGCTAGATGGCACCTAAGGTTCCCTTCAGCTCTCCATCTTGAATCCTATGTATGACGTTAGACTCAATCACAGGCATGCAGAACTGGTGAGTGCACATGTTACACCACCTCTCTTAACTCCTAAGCAAAGTGATGACTGGGAAATGGTTTCTGTACATGTTGAAGCCCTTGCCTCCTCAACAACTACTACTGAAGACCTTCAAAAGAAAGTCCTTAACACCAATGTCCTTGGCACTGTCCAATGGTGCAGCATCAGAAGCAGATGTGATTTTATCAATGGAGATGACATGGAAGGAGGGGCCAGACCTGACTCTGCCTCTGCACCCCAAGGGCCTTGGGCTTTTTCTGTCTTATTTGCTATAAAATCACCTTCCATGTTTTACATCAGAATCTATGCTCCCGGACACCAGAGACTGTCCCTACCTTTCTATTTGTGTCCCTAGTGCTTAAAAGGCATAGTGTTTTTGTAAGCACCTAATAAATGCTTTTATTATCCACTCATTTATTTTTTCATTCATTCAGGGAATGGGAAAAAAGAGATCCACTGATAAAATTGAGGCCCTCACTGTGGACAAACAGTAACACAGTATGGGATAAGGGCAGAGCTACCAACAACAGAAGCATGTGCCATGGAGACAAAATCTTCACCTAATACCCACTTCTTTGCAGAAGAAATTTCATGATGAATCCTATAACCAATCTCATTTTCTATTGCATCTTCTCTTTTATTAAGTCTTTAATGAACTTGCCAAGTGATCTTTGATTGACATGGAAGCATCTTGGTGACATGTACTGAAGCCTATCCCTCCATGAGGCCAGATAAGGCTTCTGATAAGACAATCAGAAAAGTGTCAAATTAGAGGATGTTAAGGCTGCTAAGGAAGATGGAAGCAGGAGTTGGAGAGAGATAGATGGGGAAGCTGTCAGAACCCTCTAGTATCATAGCTTCTCAGTGTCAGAAGGGAGCTCAGAGACCACCTGGTCCAACCCAAACCTGAAGTCAAGAACTTCTCCTTCTTTCTACCTGCGGGGCCTTGGGCAAGACACTTCACCCCTCTAGGCCTCAATTTCCTCATCTGTCAAATGAAGAGGTTGGATTAGATTATTTTTGCAGTTGATCCCAACTCCAAATTGATGGTTCTATAATGTTGTGGTCCCCATTAAGGGGTCATGCAACCTCTGCTTGCAGATCTCTTCCAGTGAGGGCAAACCTGCCATTCGATTTAGGGAAGATTTTCCTGACATCAAACTTAAATTTGGTTTTTTGTATCTTCCATTCAATGCTGTTCGTTGGGATTAAGCAGAAAAGGGGAAAGAGCGACATTTTATAGATAAGGGCCATTCAAACAGTTCTTGTCTTCCCAATCAGCACAGGGTCCAATGGAAATGATGCCACCAAAAATAGGACAGATCCACTCTGCTTGTCTCTAGTCAGTCTTCTTGCCATCATTTCATTATTTACGTGACTTTAGCCTTCTAGTCTATTTACAAGTGGCAGATTGGACAGATGGTCTACACACTTTATTGCAAAGATGACCTGAGGCAGGTACAGCATGAACTTTCAATTCTCATTATCAAATCTCGAAACTGGTATTTGGGGTTACAAAGAAATCTTGGTTTTTTCCTATTTGTATGATTTCTTGTGGAAGCCTGTATTAAATGACACACTGATTGAAATTCTTCAGAGACCTTTCACTGCACTCCAGGAATAGACTGGACATCACTCCCTATTGTATCTTTAAGCTCATTTTCCTTAGTCTCACTCCCTGACTTTCATGTATATTGCACTGTCAATTTGATCTTTGGTCAGCATCTGTCCTTTCTCTTCCCACCATGTTTCACAACCATATTTCACACCAGCCAATGTGGACAGACTAGACGTGCATTGAAAGCAGGTAAGGGCACAGACACATGCATGTGTTCCTAATTCCGTATTTTAAATACTGTTTGGACACTTGCCAATCCAAGACCTCAAAGCTACAGTCCAGAGCCGATCATCCTCTTCATTAGTATGTTATAGTTGGTTTCCCAAAGAGTTCAATCAAATTTCTTATTCATACTTTGTACTTTGATGTCAAAGATATTTCTCTCCTCACCATAGGTCATTCTTGACATGGTCCTCTAGAAAATGTTCACTAGGAGTGGAGATATAGATGGTATGTAGGTCAGTTTACAGAGGAGCCTTAGTGTTGCTGAATAGAGAGCCAGCTTTGGAATCAAGAATGTCTGGGTTCAAGTCATGCCTCTGACTTGAGGCAAATCATTGACCATGTCAGTGCTCTGGGGATCTCTCTAAGAGTTCCACACCCCAGGGAAGGCACAAGTTCAACCTCTATCCTAATCCTTATGGAATGCCCTACATACAGGACTTCTTACCCTGGTATTTATGAACTAAAAAAAACCCTTTATGATAACTATTCAATGTAATTGATTTCTTTTGTAATCCTATGCATTTTGTTTTGAATATTTAAAAAAAACATAATTCTGGGAAGCTTCATCAGATTTCTACTAAAGGGGTCAGCCCCTCCATCACTCTCTCTTTTTCTCTCTCTCTCCCTCACTCTCTCTCTCCCTCTCACACACACACAGTTAAGAACCATTTAACCATGAGGCACCTTTGGTCTGGCAAAAAAGTATCAATTGGCGCAGTGTGCTTTATTCAAGAAGTCAAGTCTATAGCTGCTTGAATAGAACTGCTGATACTAGTAGTCTGAGAGCCTTTACTTGAAAAGCAGGGCCATAGGTCAGTAAATGAATGAGGACTGTGGAATGGAAGGGAGTTAAAAGATCAAGGGTATAATAAAACCTACTTGAACGTTCTCTTTGCTGGTATATTCATGGTGGAAGCTGGTGTCCATGGGGCTGTGTAAAGCAGAAAGATGGCATGGGAGCTGAATGGATGAATGAATGAAGAGATGACTGGTGGTGAGGAGGTGAGGATGGCATGGATTGGTGGGAGTGGAAGCTGACACTCACCTCAGCCTCCTCTGCTGCCTCACTAGGCTGGATGTCTTGACCCTCAGCAGGAGCTCCAGCCAAGGGCTCCTCGGCTTTGGGTTCTGTGGGGGGCACTTCTTCCAACTCAGCCTTTGTTTGATTTTATTTTGGGGTTGGGTTAGGAGAAAGAGAGAATATGAAAAGTGAACCCAGATCACCAAGGCATGTTTGGCAGTTAAGGCTAATGGTATCCTCCTTCTGACCGGCTTTGGTGAATTTTCCAAATTTGACACCACTGGATTTTATGATAAGATCGTGCTGACTTGGCTCATGGCTTTCCTGCTGACACTAAGAGCTTTGGGTTCCTTTGAGCTCCCATAAATACTCATTTGATGAACATTGTGCTAACTTGGGAACATGCAGTAAAAACAGGGCCCCCTTTCTGTGATTTCACTGAGGGTGAAGGGCACATATTTCCAGAAAGGATCAATTTGTAAGGAAAGCTCCACATTGGCAACCTGCTTTGAGACCTCCTGGCTCTGAATAACCAAAAGCGGAATGAGTGCTATGAAGGACCAATTTAGAAGTCCAACAGGAGATGCCAGAATAGGTGAAGATGGAATGTCTTCATGGAAAAAACAATATCTCCAACTGAATACAACAGATATTATATATATGGTGCTCCATATAAATAGGACAGTGCATGTGGGACAGGAAAGATAATCAGATAGGCTGCTGAGTGACTTAGGGGGGTACAGTGATGGACTTGGAGTCAAGAAGACCTGAGTTTTGACCCTGTTTCTACACAGAATAGTTGCATGTGCTCCTGGGCAAGTCACTTGACCCTGGTGGAATGAGAAGCAAGTCACTTGACCTTGGTGGCCTCTGAGGATTCTTACAGCATTAATTTATGTCAATATAGAATCTATATAGAAGAATGATTTGAAGTACATTAAATAAAATGTATAGGATTATCAATTACAGTGAAATAAAGATGGACATATTTGCCACTGAGCTTCACAGACCCAGGTTCAGAATCCTTGTCCTACAGGTGACTAGTACCAAGCTGAGAAGTCAAAGAAATAACATTCCCCAGCTCTCTGGCCTGTTTGTGTAGAAGAGAGGTCCTTGGACATCCAATATGCTGAATCTCCATCCCTGAGAGAATGAGTTGTCGGAAGAAACAGTAGAGAAAGAAAATGCTTGTCTTTCCCTTGTCTACAAACAAGAGCTACTTACCGAGGAATCCGTCACAGTCTGACTGGCGGGCATGGTGAAGAGAGAAGTGTCCTGAGGCTGGGCATTGGGAAGAAAGGGAACTCTTAAATCAGCAGCATTTTAAAAACTCCCCAAGAGAGCACTTAAATAATGTCACCTAAATGGCTGTGATTAGAAATCTTCTAAATTTACATTAAAAAGTCTAACTGAAAAAAAAAAAAACATATTCAGCCACAATCTCTTGTGTGTTTGTACTGAATATGCATCTGGATTTGAAGAAACAACATAATGAGAAGAAAAAGATTCCTAAAAATACATTCTCTTTAGAGCTTGTCTGCTGCCAGCCTTATTCTGCCCATCTGCCGAGGCCCAACTTGGTGCCTTCCGAGATCCAAAATGAGGCATCTGCTAGTAACTAGTGGGGTCCTAGACCCTAGACTCTGATGGGGGTTAACACATTGTGTCTCTACCTGTGTGCTGAGCATCTTGTGAATGGATCAATGAGATTGACAGCTTACTAGCCTTGGAGACCAGGATGGCTCAGAGTGTGCATCCCTTTGTCTCTCTCCTATCTTTAGCCAAAGCCAGGAACCCCATATGAGGACACTGTCTTCTTAGTAGTTGTCTTAAACACAAGAACTAGGACTTAATTCCCAAACCAGGGTTGCCCTGATCAGATAAAACCTGGGGTATGCATTCAGTTAAAGGCACAATTTAAGAGGGAAACAAATAATCTAGATTAAAGTCCAGCATATAGAGATGGTCCAACCAAGGGTCAAAGGATGGTAAAAGGTCCTGGGTCCATGTGATATATGGAGTCCTCTGAAGGAACTGAGAATATTTAACTTAGAGAAGACCCAGGGGAACATGACAGCTACCTTCAGGCATCTGAATAGCCATCACCATAGAAGAAAGGTTAGAGACTATGTTCATCTTAGCCTCAGAAGATAGAACTAGGAACAGTGTGTAGAAGTTGCAAAAGGGGCAAATTTGGACTTGATGTAAAGGAAAACTTCCTAACAGAGCTAACCACAAAGAGGATGGGCTATCTTGGGGGGTAGTGGTTTGGCCCTTACCAGAGGCCTTCAGGAAGAAGATGGCAGACCATGAATTGGGTCTATCATAGGGGATTCATTTTAGGTCTGAGTTAGATTAGATCATAGGTTCTAAATCTGGAGTCCATGAACTTGACTTTTAAGAAAAAATCAATATTTCAATATAGTTGATCTCCTTTGTAATCTGATGTATTTTGTCTGATGCATTTTAAAATATAACTCTGGGGAGTGTGGGCTTCATCAGATTGCCAGAGGAGTCCATGACAAAAAATAAAAAGTTAGATGGTCACTCGGGTCTCTTCCCTATCTGGGATTCTAGGACTGCTGCTATCACACCTCCTGTCTCAACAGCTTCTAAGAAAGCCATCGGCAAAGAACATGTTTCCAAATGGCCCATCTCTTGTAAAAGGATTAAAGGTCCTTGGGTGCTTGTGTGGTTCACTTTTTGCTGTCGACAACTATCTCCACACTTAGTATGATCGGACATCACCAATGAAAACTCTGGCAGCAGCCCTATCCTGACATCCTCTTCAAGTTGTTGAGGGTTTGCACAGTCCTGAGATTATGGGATGGTCTCCCTGCTTACACCAGTGGAGCCAGACTAAGACATTCGTGGTGCTGGAAGCCAACTTGTAGAGAGGAATTCTAGAACCTTGGTGTTAGAAAGGACAACAGTGGCCATCTAGTCTAACCTGTACCTGACAAAACATCCCTACCACAGCCCTGTCTGATAAATTGTCACCTGGCCCCTGTTTGCTGATAGCCCATTTCACTGTCACAAAACAGCTATAATCATTTCTATCTTGATATTATACCTAACCTTACTGATTTGTGGCTCGTACCCATGGTTTCTCCTTCTGCTTCTGGGGCCAAGAAGCCCAAGTCTGATCCTCCTTCCATGAGGTATCCAGACTAATACCTGAGGTACCCTCCTTTTCCCCATAAGTCTAGGATATTCCAAGTTAAATGATCCCAGTTCCTTCAAATGATACTCATATGACATGGGATCAAAGTCCTTCACTTTCCAGTTTCTCAGTGTCCTTTTTAAAACATACAGTTCTCCACTCTAGTCTGAGCAGAGCAAGAACAGTGGCACCATCACTTCCCTGGATACTCTGTGGCTTTCATTATTTTTTCCCATACTTCTACATTGAGCTTCAGGGAAGAATTTCTTCAGCAACTTTGTGAGAACCTTCCTCAAAATCTCCCCCCACTTTTTATCTCCTTCCCCCAGCTCTTCAATGGCAGCCCCATATCCCTCTTTTGAAAGCGGAATCTGGTGAGCCTTGAAGCCTAAGAGATCATTTCATGTACTTATTACCTATATGACTTTAAGCAAATCACGATCTTCCTGGGCCTCTGTATTCTCATCTACAGATGAGGGAGTTCCACTCTATGGCACCCAAGGTCCCATCAAGTTTCAAGTCTTCTGACTCTATCGTTCATGGGCTACATCTTGACTTAAAGAAGCATCTGGCTTCCTTGCTTGGAGACCCATCCATGCACACAGTTCAGTCATTGCTCGTCCAGAGTCACTCTCTGACTCATTTATTTCTTACCTGGGTGAATCCATTGAAGGTGCCACTGGATGCCTAAGTGGAAGTGGAGACCAGAATGTGTTACTCATTAAGTCTTCACAGTCCTTGTTAACATTCAAATAGTTTTATGTGTGGACATGGAAAAGACAATGACATATCACCCATGAAATCAAATGCAGAGAAAGGGAAAGGCATGACCGAGAGTACTTGTGAGATGGAGGAGGCCACAAGGGAGCACATCCAATAGGCTGCTGACAAAAAAAGGTCCAGTGTTTTTTCCAGCAATTTCTAGTGGCTGTTTCAGTATTCCCAAAGACTCCCTCCCTCAGCAATGGTGGCACAGCCCTAAGGAGTGAGCTCCCAAGGTGAGCCTTGGGGTCTCTCTGCCATCAGGCCGTGACCATCACTGTCCTAGTTATTGTCAGAAGAGATTTCCCTGGTTCTTCTAAACAGCAATGTCAGAATTTTACCCAAAGTGAGATTTTCCCAATTTGTGTGTGCATGTGAATAAAAGTTATTCATGCATTCCTCATCTGGAAGCACTTTGAGGGCACCCAACATAGTGCAGAGACCAAAGCGGTGGATGGAGAATCTGGATTGAGTCTCTGGGTTCAAACCCAAGCTCCACCACTATACCTATGGGACTTTAGGCAAGCTACTTAAACTCTCTGCATCTCAGTTTCCTCCTCTGTCCAAAGAAGAGCTTGGAAGAGAGAACAGTTGTGGTCCTGTTCTAAATCAACGTCCCTATGAGTCATGTCTGCTCTGTTCACAGTATGGAAGCTTGGAAGGCAAACACTCGGTCATCTCCATACTTGTTACCCAGGATGAGGGCACAGACCAGGACCGTTTACAATGATCACCCTTTTTTTGGTCAACCTATTTGTATGGTCAGGCTGCAGAGAATTCAGAGGATATAGGGGAGTTTGTCAAGGAGGTCAGCAAGGGCTCACTCAGAGAAGGAAGGCATGGACCATGGATGTGTAGGAGACACAAGGTAACAGAGCCTAAGAGGTTCTTGGGCTAGGCTAGGCTACACATTGGGGTAGGTACCTCTTCTTTCTCAGCCTCTACTTCTTGGTACAACACTCCATATCTCCGGTTAGCAATCTCATCTTCAGATAAGTCTGAGTTGTTGGTCTCACTGTCTTTAGGACTATTTGAACTCTCCGTGCTAGCATTTGGGGAGCTGCCCACGTGGAACAGAGCCATGGGTCTTGCTAAATCCTGGCTTTGCTGATAGACACTCATGCTGGCCTGTTCCCCAGATAAACCTGCTTTCAAATGAGCCTCCAAAGTCCTCTTGTTGGCATCTAGGCCTGCATCTTCCCAGAAACTACTGGAACCTCCCACGTCTTGGGTGGGCCACTGATTAACAAATTCAGGCCAATTATCCAAGCCATTCTTTGGGCCATCTGGTAGACCACTGAAGTCCCAGGGATCCTCATTATTCACAGTGGGGTCCCAGTTGGGTAGCCAAATCTGATTTGCATCTATCCCCCAAGGACCTGCCTCTGAGCCTTCTGGCTTGCTAATGCTATTTCCACTGTCTTGGGGGACTGCAGTTTCCTTCCCCTCTCTCCATGAATCTTTTGCTTGACCTGAATACAGGTCATTTCTACATTTGGCCCCAGTACCATCAGAAGAGGCAGACTCAGCTCTGACTGGCAGGGCCATTTCATCCTTGCTGGGGGTGAAGGCAGCTTTAGGGTTATCAATGATGCCTACACTTTGATGTGTGCCAACACTGCCACATTCAAATTCATGAGCAGTCTGCCCTGTATCACTCAGCCCAGCATCACAATGGATGTCTGCCAGACCCATAGGGTCTTGCTCTGAGTGATGTACCATCTCTAGGTCAGGAGGACGTCCAGACATGACTATTCCTTCTTCCATAGCTAAAGTCCATCCTACAGTGTTAGTACACTCAATTTTTGCCACATGCTCTGTCCGGTGCTCTTGACTCCAGATGGCATTCTCAAGTTCAATTTCAAGGCCCTTAACAACTTCACACTGACTGATTCCTAGTGGCACCTCAGTATCTAACCCTCTCACCTTACCTCTAAGTGCACCTGGAGCAGCTACTTCTGCTAATTCTTTATCTCTGTGTTCACTTTCCTCAAAAGCCCCTTCCCCTGAGGAGACCCCCATCATACAAATAACGTCTTCCTCCTCCTCTGTGATTCTGCATGTTTCCTGGCCTCCCTTTGCTCCTGTCTCAGGCTGCTGGGTGTCTTTGCTTCCTGGACTTCCCCAAGCTTCCTCTTCACACGCCTCTGTACCTTCTATCCCTTGGGCACTAACATTGCCGGTGTCTACCTTTTCACATGGCTCCGAGCTTCCCCACAGCGATTCTTCCACTTTTTCTTCTTCCTCCTTTGTTCTTTCCACACTTGGGTGGATTTCTGCTTGAAGGCCTCCAGTGCCCACAACTGGCATCTCAGAGTCTAGTGAGGATTCAGAAGGCTGCTCCATCTCTGGACTCAGACCCATGGCAAATCTAGCTTCTGGCTCAGCCTCTGGGGAAATCAATGAGTTTTCTTCTGTGACAGCTGGTCCTGCCATGCTCTGCTCTGTCCCAGGTTCAGGTCCAGATTCCTCTCCAGAATCATCTGCTGTAACCTCCTGGCTGACACTGTCTGCGCTAACATCTAGGCCCCAGATGAATGACCCTAGGTCACTTTGGGGGTCAGGCATGTCTTCGGCTGACCCGAGGTCTGGAGTTTCCTCCATGATCAGGTTACACAAGGAAAGGCTTTTTGAAGCATCAGGCTTTAGAGCAGGCAGAAGAGCAGAGGGGGAAAAAAACAAAGTGAGATGAATTTGGTCATGGCAAGAGCAGGTGAGAAAACACAGAGGTTAATGTCTGCACAAAGGAGAAGCTAGTGAGGGCCTTGGGCAAGGCACCTCAGATCATGGGGCACCCGGCACAGTCATGAGGAAAGCTGCTACTCTTTGGAAAGGACAAGAACACAGTCACTGCACACTCATCACTACACCAAAGTGAGAAATTTCAGAAAGTCAACCTACCGGCTGAACCAGTTCACTGCTTGTCTGTGGGGAAGAAAATCAGACATATGAGGCAAGAGAAGACATGGCAAAGACAATAGCTGGGCATGACAGATTCAAGGCCGCAAAGAATGATTAAGGGCCTGCTGTGTACCAGGCACTGTGTTGGACTCTGGGAGTGCAAAAACAAAAGTGAAAATCCCTGCCTTCTGGGAGCTTCTAATGAAGGGAAACAACCCATTTAGAGGTAGGTCAAAATAAAGACAACACCAATGAGTTCTGAGAAGGAGAGAGAGAGCTAGCAAGGCTGAGGAGAGTGTAGGGGGTAGTCAGAGAAGGTCTCATGGAGGAGGGGGCACCTTAGCCTTTCTCAGATGGAAGCTACGCCTTGTGTGCACGAGAGGTAGGGTAGTTACCCATCTGGACCCATGGTGCCTTTGGGTTTTGTTCCATCCATTTGCCTGATGAATAGGGACAGAAATAACTTTTAAAGTCAGTGCTGACTTCATGAGGGTGGCAACAAGCAGAATGACATTGCTGTGAAGGGGCATTTCCAGAATTACCAACCACGAGTTTTCAGTCTGGCCCAGGCCAAAAAAGTAGTTCTCACTTTTGAATCTTACTGGGAGGACTGAGGGAGCTGGCTAGCATATCTCACAGATACAACTATCTTCACAGCCCTGGAAAGTCCAGTCATTATTATATCCATTTACAAGTGAGGTTCAGGGAGATGAAATGACCTTCTGCTCACAGTCATACAGCAAGTGGGAAGCAGAGGTGGGGACTTGGACCTAGGTCTGGTCTAAAATCCAGGGAAATCCTCCATTCTGCTCCCCTTCCCTGTATTACCCTGAAGAGACCAGAAGGAAATGACCTTCATGATCAGCTGTCTTGGCACTGGTGGTCATCTCCCTTACAACCCTGCAGCAATGAGCTGGGAGGCATCAGCCTTATGGATAATTCCAGTTTGTAGTTTTAATATCTCTCCTCCATTCCTAAATGTCAAGTAGGAAGATGCACACATCCTATGGGGAAGCATGAAGATGAGCCCAGGACATGGGGTTTTACCCTGAGGTCTCTAGATTTATTTTTTTAATATGTTGGTCACTGCATTTCAGTATGAGTGGTTTCTTTTGCAAATCTATGGATTTTAGGGATTTAAAAAAAACATCTAAGAAGGACAGAGCTACCCTCACCATACCGCTGCCAAAGGAGGCAGGACACACACACAAAAAGTAAAGAACCCCTGGTTCTAGAAGATAACTGAACAACAGTTGTACCAGATACAAAATAACCTACATTTTAAACATTTTTTCATCCTTATTCTTAGTTGAGGAGTGAGGGCTCTGATCTCACCCTATCACCCCTGGGAGACACTATGTCAGTTGGAGTCATGGCAAGAGGCACAAAGACTTAGATGTCCAGGTTCTAGCCCCTATGTTCTAGACCTCTGGGCAGCATAGACAAGAACGGTCAGATCTGTAGTGAGGACAGTCTGAGTTTTAAATGATGCCAGAGACACTTTCTAGCTGCGTGACTGTAGGAAAGTCACTAAGTGTCTCTCAGGATGACTTTCCTGTTTGTAAAAGGGTGATGAAATTAGTATCTACCACACAGGGCTGTTGTGAGGACCAAATGGCAAGTGCTTTATCAGCCTGGAAGGGCTTTGTAAAGGATGGTGGTGGTAGCAGTAGTAATACTGGCAGTAATAGAACTTGTTGTTAGGGTTAACCCAAATTCTGCCATTTTCATTATTTATCGTTACTCTGCCTTGTGAGCCTGTATTATCTATTCTTCTCATTTTCCTGACCTCTATGAATCTTCCAACCCAAGAATGCATCCTTCAGAGCTAAGCTTGGGCCACTTAAGGCTGAGAGTCAGGGTGGCAGAGCAGATAGAGAGATGGCCTTCAAGCTTAGAGGTCCTGACTCCAACACATACTACAAGACTGCTTTCAATGCCTGAGTCACACCCAAAGGCTATGTGCTAAGATGAGTTGCTAGTATGTGTCAGGGGAAGGAGTTTCCTCACTGAGAATCCCCCTCTCCACACGGGTAAAATCACAGATCCAGACCAAAAACAAGCAAACAGACTTTAGGTGACCACTGGTTTGAATGAATGGCAGACCTCCAGAAATACAGTGTGCCTTCAACAGTCTGGTAATGGTACAAGGGAGATCAGGTTGGAAACCAATAACATAATTTTAGCTCTCCTTGCACAAAAGTTCAGATGAAGAATTTCAAGCATTACAGATTCTCTGCTGACCCAGAGGTATCAGCATATACAATGCTTGGTAAAAGCCTTACCGTCCACAAGTCCCATGGCAATGTCTAAAAAGGAAAAAAAGAAAATATTGTCAGTGCACATAAATGAGAGTCTATAGGGATGTCTAGGTCAGTGGGCTCCTGGCCACGCAGCCACCTGATTTCTCCCAAGGGCTGGGGGCCGGGGAGGGGAATGCTTTCCTCTGTGTACCACATCAAAAATTGGAAGTAAGAAAGGAATGTGCATAGATAAGGAAGTCTAGCACGTCTGCCCTGAGGAAGAGCAAATCTTGCTGAATTCAATACAACCAACCCTCCTTATTGTGCATTAGGTACTCAGGACACAAAACTGAAATGGGCACATTGTGAGCTTACAGTCCAGTAGAAGGGACAGAATATGTATTCAATCACTCAAACAACAAACATTTATTAAGGGCTTATTATGTAGCAGCCACTATGCTGGCTGCTGAGAATATGAAGACAGAAGTGAGCCTGCCCCTTCCCTCAAGGAGCTTACCATTGTTAACCCCAAAAGCTAAAACACCAGTCGGGTTATCTGTGTACAGAGGCCAACAGCCTGATACAGAGGGGCAGGGAAGGGGAAATCTCGAGGTGGGAGGAAATCTCTAGAAGGAAGCCAGGGAGGCCTCATCGAGAAGCTAATATCTTAGCTGAGCCTGAAGGAACGAAGCAGTGCCAAGAGGCAGAGAGAGAAGGGCTCTGATCTTCAAAGTATAGAAGCAGGGCATGGCAGGATGGTTTGAGGGAAGGCGGGGATTTCAGTTGGACTGGAGCACCCAGTGACAATAAGATTGAAAACTAGCTTGGAGTCAGATTATGGAGGTTTTTGAATGATAAGTTAGAATCTGGATTTTATTTGGTGGAAAATGGGCAGCCATGGAAGATCTTTGAGTGGGGAGAACAGGGTGACATTATGGAAGAAAAGCTCTTCTTAACAATGAGGATTAGAGCAGGTGGAAATGGGCCACTTGGAGAGGAAGAGAGTCTGCCCACATGGAGGTCTTGGAGCAGAGACTTGCCAGTTTTGTGGCAGAGGAAAGGATGGACAAGATGACCCTTGAAATCTCTTTCCACACTGTTTTCTATCCTGCACATTAGGAAGATGACTCAGCACAGAATGAAGGAAGGGTTCAGATAACCATGGGGCTGTCAGTGAGCCATTTTCCTGCTCTTTTCCCAACATTTCCAAAGAAATCATGTTTTCCAGTTCTTTCTACTTTCTGGTTTAAAGTCTCAAGTGACACTCAGCCCTTCTAATTAACTACTAATTAGTAGAATTTCCCTATAAGACTTAATTGTACATTATATTAACTTATTACTAATATATTAATCTTAAAGAGTCAGTCCAGAATTTCACTTTGGTTGGGGAGTGGAGGGAGTGGGGTAAACGTGGAGGGGGCAGGCCTCTCTCCCCTTATATGTCTGAGGCTCACCACCAGGGTCATCACATCTCCCTCTGCACCTGTCAGTAGCACTGGGACAGATTCCTTGAATTCATAATGAAATGCTGATGTCAAACAGTAGAAGAGAAAACTAAGAACTAAGCTTGGCCTCCATGAATTTAGGACTATCATTTTCAAATGCCAAGATCAAAAAATCCACCTCGGAAAGACAATATGGCACAGTGGATTGAGCACTGTACCCAGTTTGAATCTCATCCTAAATCCTTAGTAGCTCTGTGACAGCTTCTCTGGGCCTCAGTTTTCTTAGCTGCAATATGGGGAGTGTGGACTCATTGGTCTTTATGGGCCTTTCTAGTGCTGAGTGAACTGATCTCTGAGTCTAAGGTGAAAACTCCAGGGATTGGGTTCTGGCTCACTCCTATTCCCCAATCCCTATAAAACTGGAGCTGGGAAGGATGGCCCAGCCTTAGTGCTTTCTCACATTCTAACACCTCTGTCCTTCTCTAAAGATGGTAGCATGGACTGGGACTATTTTGAATTCCACTTAATTAAAAATGGCTGTCTGAATGAGGCTCCCTCCACCAAGCACAAGGACTGTTTCTATTTCCCTAGGACATGATGCTTTGGTATTTACATGGCATAAGAGCTCACGTACTAAGCTGATAACATCCCCCATCTTCTCTAAATGAAAGGGCCATTCCATAGCATGTCTATCAGTCCACAGGAGAATTAAAGGATGGATTCGCTGCTTGGGACAGATGGTCAAGATCCCCAGATGGAGAGCTCTGTTAGTAGGAATTTTGATTCCGAACCCTGAGGAAAAGGAATGGGGGAGGGGGGGAATCTGTTTTGTATGGAAGGGAAATCACACTAGTATAGTGAAGATAACAGAATGATGTGCTGGGACTACAAAGCTTCATTCTTTCCTTAAAGTCAGAAAAGGTGGCTGGCTGCTGAGAGCTCAACCACTAAAATGGAAAAAAGGGCTTTGCCACTCAGGGTACAGGTCTATTATCTGAAAACATGGTGGAGATGTTAAATCCAGGTCCTAGTGGGTAGGAGATAAGAGGACATGGTGAATTCTGTGGTTACTCTGGCCTTCTATTATTTCAGAATGAAGCCTCTTTTACTGCTTATCCTGACCAGTTGGGATTAGGGTAGGAGAATCAACAGAGCACCCACTTGTAGAAAAAGCATCTGTGAAAGACCCCTGGTCTCTGGCCTATTCCAACTAGGGTTTGATAGAAAAAAAGATGACTCCCTTGGTCCAAAGTGCTATGAAAATGGCTCATCTGACATCTCAGTACCCACCTTGAAACCTTTCTGTGGTCCCTGGCTCAAGAGAGCTTTAGACAGGGGAAAAGTCTGCAGTTTTATGCCTCCTGGAGACAACTCTACTTAAAAAAGTTTCCTGAATAGGGAAGGCAGGAGTGATACACCAAGTCACCTCCAACTCTGTTTGGACATCCTGGCCAATATTGCTTTGCTAAATTACTTGCTCCATTGATGTCTTAGACTCTATCCATTCTTCCTTTGTATTGAACAAGGAAACCCTTGGATGCCCACATGGGATGTCTCTGTTCAGGTCAATACCAAGAGTGGCATCTATTCCTGCAAGGAAAAGCTAGGAAGGTGCCAGTTGAGGGCATGAGGTGCATATCAGCATCTCTTTAGCTGAATTGTCCCTGGATGGCTCAATTCTTTGGCTTGAAATAAGTCCCTACAGATAGATCTGCACTTCAAATACAGCTTGAAGCCAGACACATTAAAAAATGTTTGGTATTTTGGATGAACTAGCCTTCCATGACTTTCTCTTCATTCTGATAGCTAGGAAAGGGAGGGGAAGGAGGAATTGCCCTCAGATCCCTTAGGAAACCATCATGAGGCAAAGATCAAGGCTGATGCTCTGCACCAGAGGGGTCTATGAGAGCCTTAAAGGCAGACCTAATCCATTATGGTTAAATTTGGAAGTGATTGGGGGTGAAGAAAACAGTGAGAAAAGTAAGTGGCTCACAGCTCTCATAGGAAAAAGCTGCCTTCTAGGTGGACAAAGGGGAAGATGATGGCTTGTGGGAAGGGAGAGTCAAGTTACTAGGGTCAAAGGTGTTAATTCTCAAATATGGTTCTGTCTTTTAACTGCCTTCTGGTGGTTCACTTATATCATTCCTGAGAAGCCAGGAATAGGAGAGAGTAGATTAGGGACAAGGATAGGATTTGTAAGAGAGAATACCCAGGGAAGAAATCCCCTCTACCAGTTCAGGTCATCAACTTTTCAGCATCTTATAGTCTTGGAGAGTTGTTTAGGTCCCTGAGAGATTAAGTTACTCACTCGTGGTCATGCAACTAGTATATGTCAAAGACATGACTTGGACCCAGATCTTTCTGCCTTGTAAACTAGCTCTCTATCACATCACTTTCCAGTCCAAAGGAACTTTCATAGAATGGGAAAATTAATAGGAAAGAAAAGTGTGAGGACATATATAAGGCATCAGTTTGCTGACCTTCACCTTAGGAAAAAGGGATCCCTTGGAGAGAAAAGTAATTGATGGGATATGGAAAGAGCAAAATTCTTTTTTGTAAACTCACCAGTTTGTTAGCAAAGAAGTGAAGAATGGGTATCTGAAGCTGCCAACTCCCCAACCTTCCTCCCCTCTCCACCCCCAAAAGAAAAATGCCCTACCTGAGACATGGGCGAGTGGGTGATGCTTGCTGATCCCACTGGTGTAACGTCCGGCTTGAAAGGATCAAAATCCAGATCGAGCAAAGACTCTTCTTTCTTCGGCTCAGGAACTTCATTCTGTTAAGGAAGAGTCAGTGACTTGAAACTGATGTCAGGAATTGGCCAAGCCCAGGCTTCCCTGCTCATGTGATCATGCATTGCTTTCCAAGCTTAGAGCGAGAGTGAGGGATGGCTACCAGACTGACAAGTGGCATGAGGGCTCCTCCAGTATTTATCCTGTATTAAATGTCACAAGGACCAAGTTACAAGTTCCAGGGCAGGGGTGGGGGGAAGGGAAATCAAAAAGGGAAAAAAGGAATTTATCCACTAACTTTATTATATATTTAAAAGGAATAGCAAGTTGTACTTATTAGAGTTGCGGTTTCATGTGTAATCATCTTTTTATTATGCCGTGTTATGGAAATGCTTGTTTTATTCCATAAATTAAAAATAAAATAAATAAAAATTTAAAAAAAGGATCAGGGAAATGTCTGTGGTGCATTAAGTCATTCCTCAAGGGGGGATTTTCAGAAACCTTCTGACAAGAACCCCATAGGAGAAGACCCAGAGGGATTGCTAACTGCACCAGTAAAGGCACTGCCCAAACTTATGAGATCAAAGAGTCAACTTAATCCAACTGAGTAAATCTTTATTAAGTACTTATCATATGCCAGACTCAATGCTGGGTGATACAAGGGGATACAAGGGCTGAAATGCGATGATCGCTGTGCTTACAGTGTTTATATTCTCCTAGTGTGATATAAGATGCATCCATACAAAATAAACTAAAACACATTCAAAGTGATTTTGGGAGATGGTGAGCCCACTAACAGTTGGAGAGGTGATCAGGAAAGGTATAGACCAGGGGAGCCTTTTGGGTTGGAATGTAGAGGGAGTAAAGGAATGCAATATTCAATGAGCTTGGAAAGACAGGTTGGAGCCAGATTTTCTGCTGGAGACAATAGGGAGGCTCTGATCCTTCTGTAGCAGCAGGGTGACACAGTCAGATCTGTGCCTTAGGATCCATAAAACCCCAAAGCCAGTCTGTTCCTTTGCCCACATCTAACCTGTGGTTAGAGGGACAAAGGGAAAGGCCAGTCATTGTCAACCAGATAATCTGTGGTTGGTCCAAAAACAAAGCTGAGCAGCCCAACTCCAGTCTTTGGATGTTAAGCCTTTCTTTTGGGATTTTCTCTTTGTCTCTGTTTATTCCATAACCCTTGAGAGTCAAAGATACTACACAGGTTACTAGTGTTTGTAAATGACCCCAAAGCAAACAGATATGCCTTTTAGGAGGCCTGCAAGAGAAAGGTGAAGTCTTACAATTCTCTCATTAAGTACCCAAACACAAGGAGAGGCTCTAATTCAGAAGGTAACTGTGAATATGTCAAGGGAAAAAGAGCCACCAATTTTGACCTATTTCCCACACCCACATGTCAGTTGTAATGGAAATAATGAAGTCTCTCCATCCCCCTCCACTCCAAGGCTTTTAATTGACTCTGCCTTGAATGCTTCTTTGTAATAGCTGAGCTGGAAGGAATCATCTGAACTGTGATTCTGATTCAGGTTCAAGGTAAGAGAAATCTCCCAAAGATGGAGGATGACCCAATGTATAGGGACACTAACTATCCATCGTTAAAGTGTTACAGGATGAAGCTCAGGACTCATCGCTTGGGGATGTTTGAATAGTCTGCCCCCTTCCTGTTCTGATGTGTCCTCATAGCATGGAACCGACCCTGGGCAATCAAAGTCTTCCAGCACAGATACATTCATGCATCATGCCATGGCATGGGGACAAGCCTGATTCAGGGAAGTGCCTCAGCAGGTCATCCACAGTCTGGTGCCCATTTGGGGCTATGCTAATTCTCAAAGAGCACTTACTAATTCACAGACAGACTGTAATCTATGGCATTGGAGGGCATAAATTTGCTAATGAAATTATGGATACTTAGAATTTCCAAGTAAAAAGGAAGTATCTTAGTGCACTGGAGTGAGTATTTGATTTGAAGTCAGAAGACCTGAGTTCAGACAACTTGACTACTTCCTGCCTGGGTGATTCTGGGCACATTCATTCCTTCCTCAGCCTGAGTGTTCTTGTCTATAAAGTAAGGGAATTGGACATGATCAGAGCATCTTAGCCTTTTTGTGTGTCATGGACCCCTTTGGCAGCAGGCTGGTGAAGTCTATGACCCTCCTCTCAGAATAATGTCTTTAAAGGTAAAAAAAAAATCAGATACAGCAACATTATAAAGGAAACCAATTCTATTAAGATAGTTCTCAAAATATTTTTGAAAAAAGTAATGGATTCCAGCTGAAGAACCTCTGGATTAGATAATCTTTGAGTTCTATATGTCTTGAAAACTGGGATCTTCAAAAGAATAGAGGAGATGGACTAAATGGTTTTCTCTGGCTGAACAGAGACAACTACAGAAAGTGTAAAACCAAATCCTCTCCTTTTATAAATGAAGGCTCTTGGTGTCCTAGTGGAAAAATCCCTTCACCCATTAGATTGGTGATCCGCATGATGATTCAAGGGTAGCAATTTCCTGGAATATTGAAGTTTTCTTATTAAAGCCCCAGACCTCATGAAATATAAACTTATTACTCATGTCATTAGGCAAGAGCTAATCAGAAACTTGATTAAAAGAAGAGAAAGTCACTTTTAAATACATTTCAAGAAGTAATAGACTCTGCAATTTATTTCATTTAATATGATAATATGGACAGCCTATTAGATTGGCCAATAAATTGCTGGGGGAAAGAGAGATGAGGAAAGGGGATGTAGCATTCATGTCCTAAAGAAAGATCCCAAATTTACTACCAACTGGCATTTGTAACATCCTCATAACTTGAAAAAATGTCAACACAAGTTTTGTAGAATCACAGAATGTTTGGGGACCTTGATCTGACTCCCTCATTGTATAAGACCTATCCAATAATGATGACTTGCCTAAGTTAGCAAGTGACTGAGACAAGATTTAAACCTAGATCTTCTGGCTCTCAGTTTATAGATAAATATGGTCCTCTTGAGCTACCATCAGTAGGGTATGAGTTTAGGATATTGTTATAATTATTTTTGTTGTTATTGTTGTTTAGTAAAGAGGCTAGATCTGGTTGACCTTATTTCCAACTACACGAATTACGGTCAGAAGTTGATGGAATGGATTGGAGTCTATGAAAGCAAAACCAAGTGTCTCATGACACAAATGTCAGGAATATGATGTGTCCAACAGAGTTGTTTCAGCACCACTAAAATGACTTTTCAGGCAAAGTGGCTGCCAGAATGTAATCATCTCTTCAACTACAAAATATCACTGGTTACGCTGATGCAGGTCTGCCCTCCAGCTAGGCAGAGCCCAGCCTATCCCTGCCTGCCTTTCCTATGCGACACTAATGCATGTGCACCCATAGCAGAGCTCCATAGTGTCTCTTCCCCACGTGATGGGGGCCTTCCTTGCTTTTCCTTGACATCATAAGGATGCCAATGGAACGTCCCAACTGTCTACAGGTTATGTTTTGCTCTTGTTGCATCAGACTTTAAGGTGACTTAGATGTTCCCCTTTATAGCCTGGGGTATGCAGGACATGGCCCCATCTGCAATATCCTCTCGGTAGGTCCTAAACACACAGTATGTGGAATGCACTACGAGGCCACTAGATGGCGCAGTGGATAGAACCGAGTCAGGATGACCTCCCTGTGACTCCAGTCTGGGGCACGTTCTAGATGTGTGACCCTGGGCAAGTCACTTACCAGCTCTGAGCCTCATCCTTATTTGGAAGATGAGATAGTAATACCCTACCTGGCACATAGGATTGTTGTAAGTAAAGCATGGTAAAAATGGGACATTATAATGAGACATTATTGTATGCCTTCCAGTCCAGTTTCCTAACAAAATGTGGTAGGGTTCATTACATAGAAGGAAGCCTAGCTTAGGAACAACATTGTATCTTAAGAGGAGACATATTGGAAACTGTGCTAAAATGTATCCCAACAGGATCTGGAGGAAATGACAGTTTCCCACATTACTTGCGGGGTAGGCACAGCTTGCATCCCCAGCGTGAGAATGGGGTTGGAGGGACGGGAGGGGAGGTGGTCAGCCCTCTTTGGCCTCGCCTTTCAGAGGTCTTCGGTAGCTGACCTGTATCCAGTTAGAAGCAGAGAGAGAGTGGCTGATCGGAATGCTTGTGATGCTTGTCAGTCTCCATCTGATAAACATCTTCCTCATCAGGGACTCATCCTTGTATGTTTGAACTGTCAGCAAAGACTGTCACTCTGGGCATAGAGATGGCCCAGGCAAGCCAAGGGAATGTCTCCATTTTTCATTTTGTTTGCATGCATCATTTGGGAGAGAAGATGCTCCAGGAAAAACCCTGAAATATTGCACGGTATTATATTCTTAAAGCCTGGGTCCTAATTTAAGGGATGTTTATCTCTCTTGAAGGTTAGGAAAAGGACACAGTGACAGAGTCTCTTGGGCTGTCCTTGTGGACCAGATGGGAGGATGGGGGCTGGATGACAATCCAGTCTGGTGGAGTGCGAACCAGCTAAATGACTGAACCCAAACGGTCATCATTCATCGAACGGTGTCAACAGGGAGGAAGGTTGGCTGTCTAGACTATCTGATAGGGGTGAAGAATTGGATTGGAAACTGTCTGCTAACCAGACAAGGGCTGGATGTGAACAGATGCTATCTAAGAGTTAAGAAAGGGAAAAGCAGCTAATTGACATAATTCACAGCATTGGGCCACTTAGAAAGGACCATGGTGGAGATATGTTAGGGAAGGAATAGAAGTGAAAGGATCAATTACTCATTAACTATCCAATCTTCTCTTCCCTCATCCCTGCTATAAACAAAGGAAGAGTGAAGGTCAGGCCTAGAATAGATCACTAAGGGAATGGGGGAGTCGAAGAGAGTATCACAGAGCCATAGATAAAGAGCTGGAAAGTACCTCAGAGGCTGTGCAGTCTAACCCCCTCACTTTACAAAGCAGGCGACTGAGGCCCGGGGAGGTCAGTGTCAAAGGCAGGATTTGAACCCAAGCCTTTTGACTGTCTGTCACTGGGAATGTTCCCAGAGAGGTTAGATGGGCACTTGCTGGGAATCTGGGGGGAGGGTCATCTACTGGGCAAGGAATCGATTTACATAACTTTTAGTTTCTCCTCCACCTTGAGCATCCTAGGAGAACAGCATTAGCTAGAGGGGAGAAGGAGGCATGATGGATGGTAAGGGGAGGCACGAGTCTTCAGCCTGTCATGTTAATCTCTGTGCGACTCTAATTGATGAGCATTTTATTATTGGTTTAGAAGCGCTGCTGGCAACTAGCTTCTCTTGTTTAAATACACCACCCTGACAGATCCAGGCCTGGTGTCCTTTTTAAAGTATAATACCAGGAAAGAAAGCAAATGAGGGTGTTATTTTCATTCTGGCTTATTGGAGAGCAGAGTAAAGGGAGAGAGTGGCTCATCACCTTTCAAGAGTAGACCCAGAACAGGCAGGAGATGGTGAAACCAGGGGATCTCTTTTTCTTCTAAGGTCTTACCCACCCATAACACCACTCTTCTGGACACTCAGGGCCATAACCTCCTCAGCCTGCTATTGAACACTCTCTACATCCTAGCTTCCACCTAGATTCCCAAACTTGCTTCATTTACCTCTCATGCCCTCAGTTTCCTGGTTTGTAAAGTATGAACTTTAGACCTGGTAACCTCCATTATCCTTTCCAGAATTAAATCAATGACTTTACTGTCCTTCATTGACTCTGAATCAATTCAATGGGCTTCCTAGATGTTCCCTGAACTCAGTTTGCCTTCTCCCATTGCAGGGCCTCTTGTTCCTCTTGGCTACACAGCATGCCTTCTTCACCTCTGCTTCCTAGAATCTCCAGCCTCTTTTAAGACTTGGGCACCATGACATCCTGGAAAGAGGGCTGAACCTGAAGGAACAGAACCTGAGTTCAAATCTCAGCTGCCCTATGTCCTCCTTGTGTGACCCAGGGTAAGATATCCCTCTATCCTCCTTTCCTCACCTGTAAAATGAGGGGATTAGACTAGATAAGTGCTAAATTCTTTTTCACTTTGTCTTATGATCCTGGGACCTAAGTGGGCCACCTCCTACAGGAAGCCTTCCCAGCTCTCTTCCTCTGTTCCCTCTCAGGTATTAGAGTTCTCTCCCTACTCAAATTCCTTTCTATTTCCTTATCTGTGTATGTGTGGCTTTCCCTCAATCAAATGTAAGTTTCTTGAGGGCAAGAGGGGTTTCCTTTTTGATTTTTATCACCAGCACCTAACATAGTGTCTAGTCTTTAACAAATGTTTGTTGAAATGAAATTACATATATAGCATATAAATAAAACACTAAAAAGATAAAAATAAAACCCTTGCTTATGAAATGGTTCATTATCCTGACAATGAGATAAGATTCCTCCTTCTAACCCCTTCATTTTGCAGATAATCAACTGAGGCTGGTAGGTCGAGTAACTTTGCCAGGGTCACAGAGCATGTGAATGCCTGATGCAGGATGTGGATGGATCCGGGGCTCCCTGAATCCAAGCCCAGTGTTCTATCCCCTAGCTGCCCTGTGCAGGCTCTTCCAGTCTGAACCCTCTGATCTCATGCCTTCTCCAAAACAAACCTATCTTTTTATTCAAAAGAGAGGACAGAAACCATTTAAGGAACTGATGGAAGCTGGATTTAAATAGGCCACTCTGTGTAACACACACATACAAAACATGTTTTTCAGGGAAGAAAAGCCCATTCAGATCCGCGCCAGTGCTCTAATTTCCAATATCCTGTTTCCCCACAGCTGCTCTCACATCTTCCCTTTGTAATTCTGCTTGTTCTCTCTTATCTATTCATCTGTGCACTGCTGGAAATAAAAAAGAGTTCCTCCTGATGCCTCGATCCACTCCCTCATGTGCCACAGCTCTGCCTGTAATTCTACCAACTTCCCCAGATCATGTTTAATATGAGTGCGCTTGAGTCCAGCAACTTCATTGAGAAGGGCCCAAGTACACGAGTTATTAAGGGAAGGGACCTGATTATATGTCAGTAGGATGTAGGTCATAGGACCAGAAACGCAGAGCCAGAAGGGACCTTGGAGGCTGTCAAGGCCATTCTGGTGGTCATAGACATGAAGAATGATGGTGCCTTTGGAAAAAACTGGACCAATCTGCCGCCTGTGGACCACCTCCCTACTTCTGATCTCTCACAGCCCAGATGGCCTTGCTAATGCATGGCTTGTGAGCTACGCTATGTCTATACATTCAGACGGAGGGAAGGGTACAAGAAAATAATAATGATAGTGATGATGGAAACTGGCATTTCTATAGCAATTGGAAGTTTGCGAAGCACTTTATGGCCATGAGCAACGATGGCTCCTGGCTTTATCCCCATGGTACAGATGAGGAAACCAAGGGTCTCAAAGGTGTCCAGAGGCACATGGTAAACCCACAGGATCATAGGTTTAGAAATGGAAGGCACTTAGAAGGTCATTAGTCCAAAACTCATTTGGAAGATGCTTTTGTGAAATGTGCAAGAACTCCCAAAGGGATTGATGGAGACCAGAGTTAACCCAAAGCTGGTGCCTCTGTGTCTTCCCACCACTGGGTCCCTTGCACCATTTTTCAAACCAAGGGACTTAACCCTCACATCCACATCCTTACGGACAGCTAGGGGCTATAACAGGATCAGAGATTTAAATCTGGGAGAGATCTTCGGGGTCATCTTGTCTAATCCCCTCAGAAGGCAAAAGGAGCAAAATTTGCTCAAGGTCACAAAATACTAAGCAGTAAAGTTGTGATTCAAACTCAGATCATCTGGCTTGAAAACCAATGAACTTTCCACTTCACCAACAATTCAAACAAAAAGAAAGTTTCTGGATATTTTAAATAAAAGTGACTTTTCTGAGTTATCCAACGGGTTGCTGTCTCAATCCCTCTCTCTGCATGTGACAATAATATCAGATATAATTAGCAGAAATGCTTTAAATCCGGGGCTCTAACCCATCTGCTACCAGATTTATCTTATTCTTAAATTAAGAAAAATCATAACAATTCCAAACTGGGGAAAATATCAAGAAGTCAAGGAAACAAAGCATAAAGGGTAACAGTAACTGGTTTAGAACCATGAACTTGCAGAGTTGGGAGGGTCCTTAGTGTGCATCTAGTCTAACCCAGAGCCTAGCAAGAATTCCCTCACCCAGTTGCCTTGGCTTGAAGTTCTCTGGTGAGGAGGGAACCACCGGCCCCCAGGCAGGCCCTCTCCACACTGGGAGAGCTGTAAATTTAGGAAGTTTCCCCTGACATCAGCTCCCTCCAACAGCACTCATCACTCCTAATGCTGTCCTCTGGGGACAAGGACAAGTCTGTGTCCCATCCAAATGGCAGCCCTTCCAATACTTGGATAAACTGTCATGGTTTCCCTGGGTCTTGTCTTCTCCAGGCTTGGAGTCCTCAGTCCCTTCCACTGATCCTGAAGAACTTCAGGCCCTTCCTTGGAGTCACCAACCAACTACTTCTACTGCTACTGCTGTTCTTGCTGCTGCTACTATTGTTACTACTACTGCTGCTACTACTACTACTACTACTACTACCACTACCACCACCACCACCACCGCCACCACCAATAGCTAGCTTTTTTTTACAAAGTGATCTAAGTTTGCAAAGTGCTTTATGTATGTTCTTTCCCATTTGATCCTCCCAATGACCCTGTGAGGTAAAACTCTCATTTTAGGGATGAGGAAACAGAGGTCCAGGAAAGTGAAAGGGTTTTCCCAGGATGCCACAAGGACTGTCTGAGACGTGTTTTCTCCATGACTCTGAGTCTGGAGTCCCAGCCACGTGATCATCCTGCCCACCCACATAAAATGTAAGAGGCCTGATGGGATCACTATTTCACATGTGCCAGTCATGACAGTGACCATGTTATTGGTGAAGAAGCACCCCATTTTCCCCCTTTCCCCCTTTCCCCTATTTTGATTTTACTTCCTGGCCACGATTCTGCCACTGGCCTGGCTTCTGGAACCACAGATCACGGCCTGGAGAGTTTAACTCTTTCAGTTGTGGAGCTGCTGCCCTGGGGCCTCATGGTCCTTATTGCTGAGTGCCTTAAATTACCCACCCCCCATATCTAGCAGGGCTCTGGCTGTGTCTCACTTTACTTTCCACTCATCTCCTGGATAGCCCCCTTCTTGCTCCATGTATATGTTCCATTGTCACTCTTCGCCTTCCACTTCTGCATCCATAATTAAATTAATATGGACTCTTCTGTGGCTGCATCAATCCACTAATCTGTGGCACTCCTCGGGGCAGCTAGGTGGCAGAGCACATAGAGCACCAGGCCTGGAGTCAGGAAGATTCATCTTCTTGAGTTCAAATCTGGACTCAGACACATACTAGCTGTGTGACCCTGGACGAGTCACTTCACCCTGTTTGGCTCAGTTTCCTCATCTGTAAAATGAGCTGGAGAAAGAAATGGCAAACCCTTCCAGGACCTTAGCCAAGAAAACCCCAAACAGGGACAAGAAGAGTTGGACTAAAAACAACTTAACATCAACAAATGGTTCTACTCAACAGTCCTAGAATGTTGCAAACCAAAATATCCCTACTTGGTCATTATTCCCCTATGTGTATTGATTCTCTTATTAGAGTAGAGGCTCCTTGTGGGTAGAGGCTGCCTTCACTTTTACATCTGCATCCCTAACGCTTAGCCATAGTGCTTTGGAATGTAGCAAGACCTTGATAGATGCTTTCCCCCATCCATCCATCCATCCATCCATCTGTCCATCCATCCATCCATCCATGCATTCATTCATTCTTACTACCATACCATTGTTATTATAGATGTGTTCCCAGCTGGCTAGGTGGCATGAGTAGCTGCTACAAATAATTATTGCAGAAGAGTGAGAAAGAGTTGTGACCAGTTGGGTTCTGAGGGAAATTTATGGGCTCCTTGAAAGTCCTTAAAAGGATACAGAGCAGAAACATCAGCAGGAGCCCAGAGCATGGCATCCTGTTCTCCAGTCCATAACCCTGCCTGGATGAATGAGACCTCAACCCAAACAGGGAAGGCTCTCTGAGATGCCAGAGCCGCTTCTAGACTGTTCAGAATCAGCGGCAGCCTCTGCACAAGCCATTCATTTTGCATTCCTTCTTGAAACCTGAACTGTCTGGATACAGGCAGGTAGTGACTGAGCACTAACCCCAAGCTGAAAGGAGCTGCCACTCCAGCAGCCTGACCCCTATCCTTGGGGCTTTTCCATCCTATGTGGACGTGTGCAGCTGTCCTGCCCTGGCTTGTGCCACATGCACATACATATACACACTCATACACACATACACTCATACACACACAGACACACACACCCACACACCCCAGCCTCTGTGGGTCCTGCCCTGCCCCACCCTCACAGGCTGTACCACTGACCTGAGAAGTAGCGGTCACATTGATTTCTGGGACAAAGTTGTCCTCAAAGAGGCTGATAATGTTCTCTTGCTGCAGCTCCCTTGTGGGCGTGACTTTGGGCAGAGGAGGGACTGGAGGCCCTTTCCGCAACTAGGGAAAAAGGATGAAAACAGTAAAAAGTTTGTGCAGCCAAGGCCTCTAGGCAGAAAAGGCCTCTTGGGGGGCTAAGTCCTCCCACAGAGCCCCAGGCCTTCTCACAGGGAGGCTGCCCCCTTGGCTGAGGCAGAACATGATCTCTACACAAGAAAGTGCTAGGGCACAGTGCAAGAAGCTTAGCTTAGGAACCAGAGGACTTGAGTTCAGATCCTACTGGTATTTACCCGTCTACCTCTGTGACCCTAGGTCAGTCACTTGTTGGACTTGATGCTCTCTAAGGTTTCCCCCTTCCTCTCTCCCTGCTACATCTGCACCAAGAATCCTCTGAGACTCCTGGCTGACCCTAGGGAGCAGTTGTGATCCCAGGATTGTAGTTCAGAGCAGAGAGAAACCTGAAAGGTCCCTGAGTCCCACCCTTGCATTTCATTGGTGAGGAAGCTGAGGCCTGAAGACATTAAGCAGCCTTCCTGAGATCACAGATTTGATTGTCCAGAGAGAATCATGGAGTGCTAGGTTTCTGGCTAAAAGCCTCTGAGGTTGTCTGCTTCAATCCACTCATTTCACAGAAGAGCAGACTGAGGCCCACTGTAGCCTGAGGTGATGGACGTGTGTTACTGTTCAGACAGGAACATGACACCAGAGGATCGTAGATGTAGGAGATCCTCTGTTCCAATTCCCTGATTTTACAGATGAGGGGAAAGTCCTAGGGAAGTGGAATGGCTTTCCCAAAGTTGTGTAGTGAGTGGGTCTAGAACCCACTAGAACCCAAGTCCTCTGGCTGCTGGCCTTCTCAAATGGGTCAGAAAAAACAACGTGGAGCCCCTGGTTCTTATGTGTATTGAAGTCATGATGATTTTAAAATGAAGAGGCCCATTGGAAGAGATGGCATCAGAGGGGATGTGACTAGGGGTAACAGCCCAGCCATTCTGGAGGCTGCCAGAGGGGCCCATGGAGCCACGTTTTCAGGGAGCCAACCGAGCACGACTGTGCATCTAGTGCGATGACTTATCCAGCTACAACAAGCCCTCATTTCATGGCCCAGACCACCCAGGACAATTTCTAGATGAACCCCATCAACAAAAAGTGAGAAGAATGAAGTCATGGGGGTCACTGTGAGAATTCCTGTTTGGAGCCGGCTCAAGGCTGGCAGCAGCCCCAGGAGGGAGGTCATGACATCCTGCCCCCCAGGCCCCTTCTTTCTCTATGATCCTAGAATCCATTTCACAGATGAACACACTGAGTGTCAGAGCAGGGAAGTTGCCTGCCAGAGGCAGAGGCATTGGGTAGGTCTGTCGCAAAGGTTCTTTTGGATCAGTCAAACATTGAGTAGGGCGTGTTTATCACAGAGACAGAAACTTGGTGATGCCAACACAACTAATATGAAAATACATCTTGCATGATTGTTCATGTACAGCCCAGATCAAATTGCTTATCATCTCAGGGAAGGGGGAGGAGAAGAGGGAGTGAGAGAATTTGGAATTCAAATTTTTAAAAAGTGAAGGTTAAAATTGTTATTATATGTAATGGGGGAAAATAAAATAGTAAAACAAAAAAGAGGTTTAGTGACTCAGAATGAGGTCTTGGGCAGAGGGGGAAGCCTGCTAAAGAAACCCTCTTTGCACGCCCGAAAAGGTTGCGTTTGACTTTTTTTGAAAGTTCTCGAGCCCCACTTAAAGTGCTCTGCTTTGGGTGGGAGGATTGATCGATCCCTGATGGAGATGTTTGAGAATCAGAGGCCAGTACACCTCCAGAGAAGGCAGGAGGGGCCTGCGAGGATACCCGATTTAAAGAGACCTCTTCCTGGGGTCTCTCACACATATCAGGAGGGTCTGGCTAGAGGCTCCTGCCCTGGCTCTGGGTCCCTTTCTTATGTCACTCTTCAGACTGGTCCAGACCAAGGAAGCCCCCAAGCCAGGGCTTTTGCTGGTGTTACCATTGTTGGGTTTTGGGGAAGGTGGAGAGGCTGGGAAGGGATGCATGCCAAGCTACCAGACCGGCAGGGCTGCCTGGATGCGTTTCACAAACACAATCAATGAAAAAAAAATAACCTATTCCAATTGGTCTAAAGGCAAAGATGGCTTCTTTTTTTTTTTAAACTATGGACTTACAATTTTATTGGCCTTGGGAATTCTCAAAGTGGAAACTCCACTTATGTGAATTGCAACCTGTCTCTAGCTTGTCAATCAATTAATCAACTGATAAGCATTCCTTAAACACATCCTGCGGTAGGAAAAATAAATGAATCCCTGCTCTTGATGAGTTTTCGTTCTGTATTCTGGAGGCAAAGAGTTCAAGATGTAGAACGCAATGGACATTTTTAGATATGGACGAAGTGGGAATTCATCTTGCCTGACTATGCATGTTTCTTGCAAGGGCTTTTTTTCTTTTAAATTGGAGAGGGAGAGAAAATAAGTGTTTGTTAATTGAAAAAATAAAACAAAATGTTGTCTGGGACAATGAGATGTGAGGTGATTTGCCCAGGGTGTCCCACACAGCTTGGACAAATCAGGGGCAGGATTTGGCTGCTGATTTTCCTGATTCCATGGCTGAGATGTCCCAAAGGACACCATAATGACTTTCTCTTAAAAGGGCCTTTCAAATATTCCCATGCTGTAGACAGGAAGAAGGAAGCCACAAGGCCCACTGGACCTGGAGTTAGAAAGAACCAGGTTCAAATCCCAGCCCAGAAATATGTATGATACCTGGGGGATCTCTGAGCTCTAGGTGCCTCATCTGTCACACTGGACGATTTTGAAGGTTCTTTTGGCTCTAAATCTATGTTCCTGCAACATCTCAGCTCTCCCTGAAATGCTTTCAGAGTGAAGTCTCTTTATTTCATATCTCAAGGATGCAAAAGAAAGAGCTTTCACTTCTTCAGAAGGTTTTTGGGTTCCCCTCTCCCCACCATTGGCTTGTAGTTCTCCAGAATTACCAGAGGGTGGAGAGCTGGGCTTCTCTGAGTTCTAGACCTGCCATGGACACATTTGGCCATGTGACCCTGGGTAGGTTCACTTAGCCTCTTAGATTTGGGCACATCTATAAGACAATAAGGTAAAAATGAGCTTTAGGCCTGAGTCAATGGAAAGAATTTCCACACTTTACATTTGTGATACCAGTGAAATCACAGGTCTGGACCAATTAAACAAAAAAGCAATTGGAGAGAGCTGTGGTAGTTGGTTCCCAAAACTGCCACCAAACAGGGATTGCTTTAGCAGTTCACTGACTTTTATCCAACAATTATTGAGCATATATTTGGTGCAAAGTACCTTGTTAGTTGTTATAGATGGGGTTGTGAAAAAAGGTATCACTACCATCAAGGTCAAGAGCAGCTGGGTGGTGCCATAGTGGATAGAGCAGTGGGCATGGAGACAGGAAGACTCATCTACGTGAGTTTAAATCTGGCCTCAAACACATACTAGCTGTGTGACCCTGGGTAAGTCACTTAACTCTATTTGCCTCAGTTTCCTCATATGTAAAATGAGCTGGAGAAGAAAATGGCAAAGTATTTCAGTATCTCTGCCATGAAAACCCCAAATGGGGTCACAAAGAGTCAGATGTGACTGAAAATGACTGAACAGCAGCAATCATCAAGGTCATAGGGGAGGGAGCCAATTAGGGGTATAAGCAACAGGCGTAGTTGGACAAACATTGGACCCTGTGGGTGGTATCGTGACCTTTGGGTAGTTCAGAGGAGGCACTATTTGAACTAAGCCTTGAAGGATGGTTTGGGTTTTGGTGGATGAAGAGCAAGAAAATCAACATGGAAAGTAGAAGGAATTTCCTGAACAAGGTAGACATGGAAGAGAGCAGGGCTGAGATGTCTGGGATGTCTGACCAACAGCATATTTTAATTTTTTTGACTGTAGAGTCTCCTTAGTGGATGAGAGGATGAGCAGGCTTTGCAGACAGGTTGTTTGCTTAGCAACAGTCTTTCCTGACATTCTGTGGGATGTCACCAGTCTTAAGGAATGCCCTGGCATCCAATGGGAAGATTCTCTGGGCCTACCACCTCCACACCCATCCTGGCTCCCCCTTTGTCTCTCCTACCTGTGAAGGCGATTTTGGCCGGGCTGGTGCAGGAGAGGCAGGTGCCAGGGTGTGATTCGGACTAGCTACTGGGCTGGGCAGGGGGGAAGGCTCCTCTGGTGGTGATGGCGTCTTTGCAATGCGGAGAGGACCAGAATCACTACACAGAAACAGAGAAGTGAGCATGCTACAGCCTGAGCAGGAGCTGGGATTTTTTGCTTTCTTTTTAAATAAATACCAAAAATCAACCTTCATTAATAATAGTGATATAACTCACTTTCTTGTAGCCCTCTTAGGTTGTCCAAAGCACTTTCTTTCACAATAATTAATAATCCTTGGAGGCTGGCAGCATAATCATTATCCTCAGTTTACAGATGAGGAAACTGAGGCTCAAGGGCTTATACAATTAGCAAAAATCATAGCTGAGTCCAGACCTCTACGTTCCAAGTCGGGTGATTATTCCAATAGCGTCTAGTCATTTTTAGCCAGGGGTGTGATAGCTGTATTTCAAGATAATTGGCTTCCTTTGTAATCCAATGTTTTATTTTTATGCATTTGAACATGATTCCGAGAAGGGATCCAGGGATTCACCAGACTGTGACCCAAGGGGTCCAGGACACAAAAAATGTTTAAAAGTTCTGACCTAGAACATGTCAGCAGACACTTTAAACCATATTAAATGAACTATCTCCTATATCCTCCTCTCCATATTAAATAGGAGCTTTTAAAGCATAGTGCTCACAATTTTACAGGGCTCTGAGGTTTGCAAAGTGCTTTCATATCATCCCAGGGAAATCTTACAAAGCTCTTGGGAGGGAAATATAAATTATTACTATCATTTGCATATTATAAATGAGGAAATAGAGGTGTAGACAGGCAAAACCAATTTTCTTATGGTAAGAACAAGTACATGTTAGTGGTGGGATTTGAACTTGAGTCCTGTTGACTCCTGGTTCAGTTCTCCCACCACTTCCTGCACTCCTCTATTCCCTAAACAGAATGCTTCACAAATTAGTAAAGATTCTGCCTTCCCAATGCTTGGTAAGCTGTCATTGAGTGAATGATAAAATGTCACAGTCAGAGGGCCACAGAAGGGCCATTCTCCTGAACTGCTCCTGCCTTCAGACTAGGGATTTATGGGTCAAACCCCATGCTTTGAAGTGTTCAGACTTCCAGGACATCACCCAGGGACAAAGATCCTAAGAATGGTAGCCAGAGTTGATATCTGCTAATGGCTATTGCTAACAAGGATGCTGGGGATTTCTATATACTTCAGCTAGAGGAGAAAGCAGCTTTTTTGACGTAAGACAAAAGCACAAGTGTGGTGTAGGGATTGGTACAGACTCGTCAGGCTGACAAAACTGTGTCTTTGTGGTCTTTAGAGAAAGCAAGCCAACACTGCCCATGATTGCTGATGCTAGCCGTCAACCATGGCTGCTATGAGCAAGCCCAAATGGATGCTTTGAGAAGGGTTTCTCAGAGCACACTCACCACCTCTCTCTGGGGAGACATTGGGAAAATGAAAGAAGCATATGTCAGTAATGAGGTCTGACCCATCCATGTCCTTCTACCCCTAAAATCTTCCTTTATTTCTTTTGCATTTTTTGTGGTATTTAGCTGTCCATATACATGTTGTTTCTCCTCATAGAATATAAACTCCTTGAGGGCAGGGACTATTGCACTTTTGTCTTTGTAATCTCAGCACCCAGCCCAATGCCTGGCACATAGTAGGCACTTAATAGAAATTTGCTAATGGATTTGTATCCCTATTACCAATAGAATATAAGCTCCTCGAGGGCAGGAATTATTTCCATTTTGTCTTTGTATCCCCAAGGACTAACATAGTGCTTGGCACAGGGTAGGCACTTAAATGTTTGTTGATTGATTTAATCTCAGTAGGTATAGCATTTAAGAAATGTTAATTGAATGAATAAATATAGGCTCTTTGAGGGCAGAGGTTTCTTTATTTTAGCTTTTGTATCTCCAGTACATAGTAGGTACTGAAATGCTTAGTGATTGATTTCATCTTATTTGAAAATATTTAAGTTTTTAAAATTTCTAGAGGGTAAGAATGAGCTGTTGGTGATTTCCTCTAACCCTTCACCAGAGATAATAATAGTTCATGTTGGATTGTGGGAAGATAGGTACACTAATGCATTGTTGGTGGAGCTGTGAATAATTACAATCATCTTAGAAAGCAATATGGAATTAGGCAAATAAAGCCCAAAAGGTCACTGATAAGAAGGAAAGTCCCTATAAATGTCAAAATAGTATTAGAAGTGCTTTTGTGGTAGCAAAGAATTGGAAACAAAATAGATACCCGTTGAATTTGGAATGACTAAACAAATCACAGTGGGTGAACGTAATGGAGGATTATTGTGTTGTAAGAAACAATAAATAATGGATACAGAGAAGCATGGATTTACACGTACTGGTGCAGACTGAAGTCAGCAGAACCAAGGAAACAACACACAGGGAAGAAAACAATGTACGTGGAAAGACTCCCCCCCACCCAAACACCAAAAGTGAATGTTGCAAATTACAAAGAACAAGCATGGCTCCAAAGAAGAGAGGGGAAAATCTTCCAACTCCACCCATTCTTTTGCAGAGATGAGACAGTAATGGGGGAGAAACAGTGCACATGTTTCCAGGCTTTTTAGATGTATAGAATAGTTTTGCTCTTTTAAAAAAATTAAATTTTCTTTTAAAAAATATTGGTATCACTAACTACCATCTCTAGCAAGGCTTGCTAAGATTTAACATGAAGCTGCATCTTTCAGATACCCAGGCATTGTCATCTAACAGTGCACCCTGAGCACCCCTGGGGATTGCCATATGCCCTGCCACTGCAACCATAGGACAACCAGACCCTATCATCTCCCTTGTTACTGGACCCTCCCTCAATTAGAATAGGAGTTCCTTGAAAGGAGGAGCTGTCTTGTTTTCTTATTTCTATCCCCAGGACTTAGCACAATGCTAAGCAAACTCTCAACATATGCTTCCATTCACTCACTCACTCATTTATTCCCTCCTTCCTGTAATTGATGGCACTTCTTCAAGATGTGACATAAGAAAGGGCTTTCCAAGTGGAGGAGTAGTGTGAGTTCCATGAGCTCTTGGTGTGGGGGATGCTACAAGAATGGCCATGTCTTTCAATGACCAGTCACTTACCTGGGGGCTCCCTGGATGGTGAAGGCCTTGTCTGCATGCTGCTCCCCTAGCTTGGTCATCACCTCATAAAGCTTGTGGCAAAGCTGAGGACACAGAAGGTACTTCTTCACTGGGTGCAAATTCTTCTGATCCTAACTCAAGAATCGTCATGTTTTCCTTGGAAAGCTTGTGATTGAGGAACTACACCCGGCTCACAGAACCAGTCTTTTGAGGCGCAGAGCCAGGCAGGTGGGAACCAAGATGATGGCACTGAGAAGGTTTGAAGCTGGGGGTATAATGTGCCTGGCACATGGGTGCTTAATATTAATTTTTAAAATGGATATAGGCACTTGAGCAATGGCAGCAGGGTAGTCTTCCTTATGAAACTCATCTGCAGTGCTGAATGCCACTGAGGCAGTGGGAGTGATGATGCTTAAAGCTTATGTCCACTATTATTAATGATTTTTTCATATGTAAAATGAAGAGTTGGGAGAGAAGACTTACTGAGGTCCCTCCCCACCCTGAGGTCTAAACCTAGGACTTTATAATCAGTGTAAAGCATAGCCCTCAATATCTTTCTTTAGGAAATAGATGAGGGAGTTCTAAGAGGTGCCCCAAAGAAGGGCTTGCTACATTAGGCACATCTTCTAAGTCTTCCAGACAGAGAACACTAATTAAGATGTATGTCCCCACAGCAAATGGGCTTTGGATGAAACAGTGAAGAATTTAACCCAGTTAACAGAAAGATGTGTGATCGCAGGCATGGGGGGATCACATGCCTGTCTGTCTGCCCCACCCTCTGACAGAAAATGCCTGTCCACTGTGCAATTCACTCACAGAATGATCAATGTTACTTACCAGAGCAATTTCCTTGTGGAACTTGGCCTCGAGGCTGGACACGTTCTTGAAGGTATTGACATAAAATCCCACCCTTCTATTAGGAGGAAGCAAAAAGAGAAGGGAGAAGGTCTGAGAGAGAGAGGGCTATTCAGGGCACTTATAAGGGTTAAGGAAGCATCTCAGTTACTCAATCTCTATCCAGGTTTTGAAAGAAAGCAAGGGATAAAATGAGACTTTGTCTTTCTGGCTGTTTCTAATTTATTTTTAATGAAGTTCTTTTCAACATGTTGCATTAGTGTTGAATATCAGTACAACCAACTAAACTTACCTTATATATGGTGTGTGCATATATACATATATTTGTTTGATCTGCAACTTCATAGACTTAGAGAATTCCCAGTGAGGGAAGTCTCTCCACCTTGGCAGCTTTGCCCAGATAACAGAAAACTTGAATCCTTTCCTCTAATCATACTCTCTGGAGGGTCTATATTGATTTTTCAGCTTTGATTCATTGAATGATAACAAAGACTCAGAGAGTAGGTAATTTCAGTAGATATCTATTCATAGAAATAGGGAATTTTTGCAAATCTCCCCCAAAGACATGTATTCTTCTCTTTGAAAACCAATTAATCAATCATCAATTGATCAAAATGACAATATTAACTATTGCATATCAAGCATTATATTAGACCCTGAGGAGTCAAAGACAAAAGTCTCTGCCCTCTTGGTGCTGACATTCTATCTGGGAGACAGCATGCAGACAAATGGCTTTACCTAGACCACAGTGAAGGAAGCTCTTCTTGCAAATCAATGTTGAACTCTTCAAACACTTTCTGGGCTTTTTGAAACTCTTCTTCTGCCTAAAAGGAACAAAAGACTGTGCATGTCCGCTTATCTAAAAATGATATAACCATGTTGATATAAAGCAGCATCATGGGATAGGAGAGATTTAGGCTAGAACTGTATGCCAGTCTGCACACTTTGGGCCAAAGTATCAGGCTGGCTAGCTTCTTTGGTTTCTGAGATGCCAAAATTGTTTTTACAAAACTCATCTTAAGTTGGGTCAGCTATTTAGATGGGGGAGCCTTCTTTGGGGTCCTGGTTCTCCTACTTTCCATGTACCAGCTAGTCCATCAATCTGATCAGAAAGTAAGGGATCCAACCAGAGAAGGCCTGATAGGGATCTGAAGAAAGGGTCAGTAAATTCGATTCAGTAAGTGCTTAAAATTGACACCCACTGGTCCCCAAATGTAGTGTACCTCAATGTTAGGTGAGCATATCAGACATTTTCACATCTGAACAATGTTCTTCAACAGCTTAGTAATGGATACTCCAAAATGTCTCTGACCAAAATGTGCTATAATGTGAGGAATAGGCTCATTTCCCACCAATGTGTTAGAAATGAGATAAAAAAGGAGTCCCACAGCCTGTACCCTGCCTTGGTTCCAAACAGATCTTTGTAGTTTTCTTCCCACCCACAATCCATCCAGGTCTCAAGGGAAAATCCCAGGAGCTGTCTGGGACTTCCCAGCACATCTTACCTTTGTGATACGACTTTCATCTCGCCTTTTGGAGCTCTGCAGAGCTTCAAGGTGGTGACGGGCACTGTCGTAATCCACCAGCTTTCTGCTCCTCTTGGCAATGCGCATCTGCCAACAGAGGGGATTGTGGCCTTTACTAATGCAATCAAGCCCCAGTAAAGTAGTGGGCCTGGCCAACTCTCTACTTGCAGCAACTGATGACCAGGGGAGTGAGGAAGAAGCTGCAGGTTCCTTGAGGGCTAAGGAGGCTTCATTTTTTGTCTTTTTATTCCCAGGGTAGAGCATAGTAAATTCTCAGTAAAGGCTTATGGGAGTGTGTTCAATTGAAGAAGGAGTTGGGAAAGAAAGGAAATAGGCTACAGTATCAGAGGATCAGGGATTCAGGGGTGACTAGGTGGGACAGAGAATAGAGCACTGGCCCTAGAGCCAGGAGGATCAGAGTTCAAATTCGGCCTTAGACACTTAATACTTTCTAGCCATGTGACCTTGGGCAAGTCACTTAACCTCAATTGCCCTGCCTTAACCCTTCCAAAAGGCAAAAAAATGAAAAAAGCCCCCCAAAAAACCCCAAACTGAGAATCAGGGATTCATACTGTCCTCCAGACAATGTTTACCAGACAATGATGATCCAACCTTTTCTAGAAGACCTCCAGTGAAGGAGAAGCCACCACCTCTCAAGGCAGCTCATTGCACTTTCACATGGTTTTTAGTTATTTGAAGGTTTTCCTTTCTCTGTTCCTACTTCAGAGTCAAGATGACCCTCTGGAGTCAAGCAGATCAAGACTGATCAATCCTCTATGGGATGATCCTTCTCTTCTCAGGCTAAACATCTAGTCTTTCAACCAGCCCTTGTATGGAATGGACTCAAGATGATTGCCTCCTCCAGGATGATCTCAAGTCAACCAAAGTCCTTCCTAAAGCTTGGTGTCTAGCTCTAATTCAAAGCTCCAGCTGTGGACTGACCAGAGAACTAGACTGCTGGTCTTGCTAGCCCTAGACACTATGCTTCTCTCAGACTAAAATTGCCTACAATTTCTGGGCTGCCGTGATCATTCCATTGACTCATGCTGGGTTTGTAGTGCACCAGGACCTCCAGCTCTTTTTCAGACACCCCTTTGCCTAGCCATGACTTTCATATACCATCCCCGTGAAGTTGACTTTTTTGAACCCAATTACTCTCTACTAGTATGACTTTAAGTGACAGGAAATGACCCCTATGAAACTGGAAATCGTCATAATTTTACACAGTGACCTTTGTCCAGCAGAGAAAGCTCTCTGAGGGCAGGACATATTACTTTGGCCTTTATATCCCCATTTCCTAACACGATGCTTGGTACCCACAGATAGTAACCACTTAGCAAATGTTTGATCATTTGAATAGATGGCATCTGAAGGTGTTTGTTTGTTTGTTTTTCACACAGAGATCTGAATTGAGAAAACTGAGGGAGCATCTGGATATTGGGGTTCTAGTCATCTCCAACATGTGCCTCCTGCAGACACATTAAGCCGTACCTATTGAGAAAGTGTTCCCTTCCCATTTCATATGAAGGCAAGATGTGTTCTAAGACCATGACCTAAGGCTGGTTAGGGCAGGAAGACTGACAATAAGTTGATGGATGGCAAGGAGCCAACCTATATCTATTCATCCACATTTTCCTACCGTTTTTTCACACAGACCCTCCTCAGCCAATCCAGACCCTCCTCCTGCTACTCTTATTTTCTGCCCTTCCTTTTCTCTTCCCACTTCCTGAGCACACCCAGCCAAGGCCAACGATGAGGAGCTTTGTGGCACAAGATCACAGATGCGAAGTTGGAAGGGACCTTAAAGTTTATCTAGTCTGACATTTACAAAAGGGGAAACTGAGGCCCAGGGAGGGAAAGTGATTTGCCTAGAATCACACAGACAGGGAGGAACAGGGCAGGGATTGGCAGCCAGAATTCATGCCTCTAAATTTAGTATACTTCCCCACCGCTCACTCCCCATGACTATACCCCAATACAAGACATGGGGTTAAACTGGGTCTGCAAATGCTAGAAACTCCTTAAAACTAAAACTAAAACAGTAGAGGTGGTGAAGGCAGAGAGAGAATCATCTTTAGTAACATGTCTACTGGGGCTTCAAGGAATCTGAATGGTCATTGTCCCCTGCAAAGATGCCCCCTCAAGAGGTTTCCTGACAGTGATAATGGCACTGACAATGCCATTCCTGAAAAGACTTTCCAAGGCCTCCCCTGCCTTCTGAGGCTGCAGGATGTTCCTTCAAGCATCCTTGGTGATGACCTGCTTTCACTCTTTGAGAGAGGATTTGATTTTGGAAGTAACTGAAAAGGACTCAGAGTCAAGTCTGATTAAGGCAGTGGGAGGTCACACAAGGGTCCATTGTTTGTGAGTAAAAAACAAAATGGGACTATGAAATAATCTGCTTTTTTGCTTGGCTTGCAAAGCAGCTCTAAAGTCCATTTACAAACAAGATCTGTACACAATGGGTAGAGGTAACATCATTGGAATAAGTACCAATGGTACTACTTTGATGAGGTTTATAGGTTCATAGAGAGCTGGAGGAGGGTGAAAGGCCATCTAGTCCAACCCTCTTGATGAGAAAACTGAGACCCAGGGAAATTAAGTAACTTGCTCAAGGTCTCAGGACAGTGAGTATAGGAGGCAGAATTCAAATCCAGGTCCTTTGACTCTAAATGAGCTTTGATTCTACTGTACCAAGCTGGCTCCTCCTCTTAGCAGAATCAAATCGTTTCACAGTCGGGAAGGTCTTCAGGGCCTGTCTTGTCCAATCTGTACTTGGAAAAATAACCCTACTATGAGACACTTGACTCATGGTAACCTAGTCTTTCCTCAAAGGTCTTCAGTGAAGGAGAATTCACTACCTCCCAATGTGGCCCATTACCCCATTATATAGTTTTAATTATGAATAACTTTTCCCTTATAGAGAAAAGAATATCTCAAGAGAGAGTGGACTGCCCTTTCTCAGAGATCTGAAAGCAGTGGCTGGATGTCCACTTATGGGGAACATTATTGTGGGGTGTTAGCTTTTTCTATGGCTCAGACCTGAAGGCCAATGAGGTCACATTCAATCTCACATTCTGGGATTCTATGAATTCTCAGAAAGCACAGGGGGTGGGAAATTGACCTCTTTTCAACTTCCTCCCACAATTCCAAGTTCTGGCCTCTACAACCAAATGAAATGTTTCATATTACAACCCTATTGAAAAAACTAGAAGAAAGTTATTCTGTCTCCTGCCCCCTTAGTCTTCTCTCCTGGATAAACATACCTTCAACTGACCCTGGTGGGTTATGGACTCAAGGCCCCTTAACATGCTGGTTGCCCTCCTCTGATATTCTCCAATTTACCAATGTCCTCCTTCCATATCAATGCCCAGCACTGAGCATAATATCCCATGGGTGACCTGACTGGGGCAGAGGGCAAGGGCCCCCTCACCTCCTTCTTTTCAGGTTCTCTGCCTCTCTTAATATCTTCCACAGCGGCCATATCTTACTGCTGATTCACAATGAGTCATTCATTAGAACGCTTCAATTATTTTCAGAAATGAGGTCATCTGCCCATACCTTCCCTATCTCATCCTTGGGATGCTGATTATTTTAAAAGCAAACCCAAGACTTGGCACTTATCCCAGTGCAGTTCCCCTCATTTGGACTTTCTTCTTTACTTCACTCTTTCCTAAAGTCAGTTTCATCGGCTCAGCTTCCCGTCTCGGACTCTAGGGCCTCTTTCAAAGCACTGGCCATCTAGGGCAGGAGTCAGGCAATGTTATCTTGCTTTTTCAGCTTTTTCCTTCAGTCAAGCTCAATTAAAACTCCTTGGCATTTCCATCTGCTCAGAAACCTTCTGCCACAAAGAACACAAATGAGTCTGTTTAAAAGGAAACCACCAATATCTGCCCATGCGAAAACTGCATCTTGGCACACCCCCACCAAGACATATTTAGTGGCTGGTGCCCAGGAGCCAAGACAGGCTCACAGTGACCTTTGCCAAGAAGTGCTCCTGGCTGTCCCTGGCTGGACCAGGCTGTTGACAAGTCTGTTCCATTTGAAAATACAGAATTGGTTGTTGCCTTGTCCCACAAAGCTGAGCTGGCTGCTTCACCCATCCCATCTGGCAGAGCAAGGCAAAGCAGCAAGCCCTGAGGAGCCCTGAGTCATCGTCCTTACCCGTGGACTGGAATAAATATTGTGAAAGTTGCCTGAGGTTTCAGCAGCATGTCCCCTGTTGACTGCAATGGGAATCATGGGGTTGGGTTTTGAAAAATCTCCACTCAGGATCTTAAAGTCCTAATTCTTTGCCACACCTCCAGCCGACTCATTTGCTCTGCTTTAATTCAATCACTGTGGAATTAGTAAGCCTTCAGCCTGGTGTGCAGAAGCATTGATAGCTACACTTACTGTATTATTTCAAACAGTTGACCATTTAAGCTGTGTGCTCTCCCTCTGCTGATCCAGATAGCGGCCCCTCCAGTGGTACCAAACAGCTTCATCAAAGACTGAAGGTGGCAAAAGCTACTTCTTGGCAGTCAAGTCTGGGCGGCAAACCTCTACACACTCATATAGTTTGGCATAGGAGTTAAACAGATTTGGGAATGGGATCCATGAGGCCTGGGAAAGCTCATGGAGGCGAACATGGCATTTGTCTTGGGCAGCTTTGTTCTAAGAATCTATTGTCACAGAGACAGCTCAGCTTAGTTATTGGTCTCAGAGACAGGAAAATCGGGGTTCAGGGCCTATTTCTGACTCATATTGTTTATGTGACCCTGAACAGGTCACCTAATATCTCCATACTCTAGGTAACTTGAAGGATCAAAGTCAGAAATCAGCTCAGCTCCTGATATGCATTGGGAAAAGTTTCCCTGCTGTGAAGTCCTCATATTAATGAAAGCAAGCAAAAACTGTTGTGGAAAGCAAAGCAAGCCATCTCTAGGCTACAGGACAGGAGAAGGGGGTGGTTCTTGAGGAATGTCTCTCATGATATGGAGACAGTGTAGGTCAGTGGAGAAACATGGGATTTGGAACTGAGACAAGCAAAATCCCAACTGGGCCACTTCCTGTCTGTGTCACCTTGGGCAAGCCAGTCCTCTACCCTCTTGGGTACAGGGGGTAAGAGAGGATTAGGTTATATGATCTCATCAGACTATGCTCTGTGATTGATGAGCTTGGCCAGAAGCCCACACAGAGCCCATTGATGAGCAGGTGAATTCAGAGCCAGCACGGACCCCAGCAGGGCCACCACAGGATCCACTGAGACTCTGCTCTAAACAAGGTGGTCATGGAGTCAGCGGATCATCCGCAGCTCAGCTGCAGCAAATGACAAGAGCCTGATTGTGCAGGGCATTTGAAAAGAGGAGAGGAGATGAGATGTGGGGAGGGAGGGAGGGAAGGAGGAAGAGACGGAGGCAGAAATGAGTAATGAATGAAAGTGGAAAGATTAACTCAACTCTTACTATATGCCATGTGCTCTGCTAAGTTCTAGAGAAACAGAGAAAAGTGAGACAGTCCCTGCCTTCAGGGAGTTTATGTTCTAACAGAGAAAGAGCTGGCTATGATATAGTGGCTTTGTATCCACTGGGGGAGTCAATGTGCGCACAAAAGGTCCAACTCTACGGCTCTGAGCAGGAGCTTCCCAGGCTCTTTTGAAAACAGAGACTGGACAAAGCTTCCATCTGAGGTTCTGGAAAACCCCCTTTCCTGTGCATTGTCTTCATTTTCTACCTCAGGAGGATTTCTAACACAGCTACTTAACCTCTATGGACAGGGCTGGGTTTCCTGCCCTCGAGCTCCCTCTGGTGGTCATGTTGATAGGCATCAAATGTTTAAAAGGCAGAAAAAGAGGACAGAGATTTAGAGCCAGGAGAAGCCTCAGAGGCTATTTAAACCAAGCCTCTCATTTTATAGAGGAAGAAACCAAGACTCAATGAGATTAAGTGATTTCCCCAAGGTCTCAGAGGCAGGAAAAGCAGAGCCAGGGTTTGAATCCAGGGCCTCCAATTTCAAGTCCAGTGCCCCTTCTATGGAGAAGAATTGAGAAGAATGTGGAATTCATCCTCTAGACAATTACCCAGCTGGATTATCAAGGTTTAGTGCTTAATGCACTGTAGGTGTTTAATATGAGCTTGTTGACTGATTTACTGATATCCCCCAAGTTGGCTACATTAATCCTTAACCCAGAGCTAGGAATAATGAGCAAGGAATTAAATGGAGAGCGTAGGGTGGGGAATCTCTACTAATGATGCTTCATCATGGAGCAGAACTGACTCTGGATTCTCAAGAACCATCCCCCAGAAATTCGAGGTCTGGTGAGATCTACCAGCCTGGAAAAGCTTCTAGAATGGACTTACAGATGACCTAATGTCGGCTATCATATAGATCATTCTAGCTAAGATAGCACAAGGAAGCAGTTAGGGGACTCAATGGATAGAACGCTGGGTCTGGAGTCAGGAAGACTTGAGTTAAAATCTAGCTCAGATACTCACTTACTGTGTGACCCTGGGCAAGTCACCTAACCTATCTTTGCCTTAATCCACTGAAAACAGAAATAGCAAACTATTGCCAAGAAAACTTCATGGACAGTATGTTCCATGACATCATAAGAAGTCAGATGTGACTGAAGAACAACAGCAACAAATTAGCAGAGGCTCCTTACAGCCCCATGGATGCCTCCTGCCTATTTTACGAACAAAGACCTTCCACATCTCAGCTCTAGACATTCTCTGTGCCTGGAAAGTCCACCCTCCTCTACTCCAAGCACCACCCTCCCTGCCTTCCTTTAAGTTCCAAATAAAATCTCACCTTCTATAGGAAGCCTTCTCCAACTTCTCTAGTACCTTCCTGCTGTTAATTATTGCCTATTTTATATGATTTGCTCAGCATACATTTGTTTGAATATTCCCTATTAGACCATGAGCTCCTCGAAGCCAAGGACTGTCTGCTTCCTCTTTTTGTATTCCAATGCTTAGCAAAGTGCCAAGTACACAGTAGGTACTTAATAAATGTTTATTAATTGATTGAAATTTTGTCACTGGAATAAATCTTTTGGCCACAGCAACCAATGAAACTGTCTACTAAGGAATGGTGAATGGTGGAATATGGGGGGTGGAGACCATACTAAGATATGCTGTAGAGAAGGGGCCACATGTCTTGAAGTCTTGGCATCCTTTGTGAGCCATCATGGTTTCCTTTTACTGTCTGTAAGG
>CM053590.1:7671450-7693111 GCA_028646515.1 Pseudochirops corinnae | reverse complement strand
CCCCCCCCCCCCCCCCCCCCCCCAGCTCCAACTAATTTCAATCTATTTACCATTTGTGTGCAGAGAGTCTCTGGGTGAACAGAGTATTAACTCAATTTAAAAGATAATAATTGGGAGTTTACATTGTAGATGCTGTGCTTGGTGTAGTCACAGGCTCAGTTCTAGAGCTGGAAGGGACCTCAGTGGCCATTTAGGCTAACTGCCTTATTTTATAGAGGGGGAAACTGAGGCTCAGATGGGGGGATTACCCAAAGTAAAATTGGCAGTAAGAGACAAAGCCAGAATGTGAACCCATGTGTTCGGAGTCTAAATCCAGCCTCCTTCCGTGGAGAAGAGGGGAAAAGGAGCAAAAATAATTCATGAGAGAGGTAACAATCTTGCTAAATTATAGGCACTTAATAGCAAGGCAGTGTGGTGTAGTGGGTAAGGCGCTGGCTTGGTGTATGTTTTTATGTTTCTGGGTTCAAAAAGCCCTCTCTCAAGCAGCTGAAGCTCCAGGGGATGAACTGAAGGAGAAAATGAGATTTCCTGAGCCACAGACATTGTAAGCTGTCACTGGGCAGGGGACCCAGGCTGGAGGCAATTCCTGCCTTTTGTGCTTTGCCTTGAAGGACATGGTCTATTTCTTCCCCTTCTGCCCACTCCTCCTATCCCACCCCATCATACTTCCTTCCCCTGAGATCAAAAGCCATTTCATTCCTCCTCCCCCTTAGGAAAACAGGGTGCAGTACTTTGATGTCAGGAAACTGTCCCAGGTATGTATCCAGAGTGAGTAAGGATCCATCCACTAGTTTTTGGTGGAAGTCTTCCCAGAGCACATCACATTTCTGAAAGAGAGAGAGAGAGAGAGAGAGAGAGAGAGAGAGAGAGAGAGAGAGAGAGGTCACAGTCAGATTGTTCTAATTGGATTCCTCTCACATCACCGAGAATCGAAAGAAACATATCTGAAAGAACCTGGGAAAGAGATGCATAAGTATAACTTCCCCAGATGCTAGGATGCTACACCTTAAAAAGATATGGAGAATTTAATAGTGCAATTCATTTTAAATGCTTTGGGGCTACCAGTTCCCATGTATAATTCAATGCATCTAAGTTGTCAGATAGAGAAAGGGAGCTTCTAAGCCTTCTGAATTCCTAAATAACTTGGCAGTTTATAAAGCAATTTCCTCACTTTCTTCAAGCTACTCCTGTCAGGCTGGTGGGGGCACAATTACTCTGCCCATTTTACAAATTGAGACTTAGAGGGGTCGAGTGATTTGTTCAAGGTAAGTGACAGAGCTGTGACTCTGACCTAGGTTTTTGACTTCCTGATGCCCTTACCATGGCCCCACACTGCCTCTCTTTCTTTTTAAACTACATTTCATCTGATATATCAACACCAGAAGCCTCAGAAAGGGTTGGGATCATCCAACATGGCTTCTCTGGTAGGGAAGATAGAAAATGAAAACAGCTGAGTAGCTCCTCTCAAGATGTTCTTGGCGGTCAGCCACAGCCATCTCGGCCAACAGAGAGCCCTTTGTAGAGGATGACATAGAGGGTCAGAGCTAGAGCTGGGAGGGGGATATATGTGTGTGGGAGTTAGCGGGGGGCAGTGGGCACGATTGAATTGATCAGGGTCTTTCATGAGCTCATTTTGACAGCTGGGGCTGCAGGATGTCCCTTAGATATACCTAGAGCCCCACATCCCAACAAAGGGATAGCTCCCTTTAATGTTCTCTAACTGATTGGATGCTCAGAGACAAATGTATGGAATGTTAGACCTGAAGCCAGAGAGACCTGGGGTCAAATCCAACCTCCAAACACTAGCTGCATGACCTTGGACTAGTCACTTACATTAACTGGGCCTCAGCTTCCTCATCTGTAAGATGGAGGTGGGGGACTCAGTGACCTTTCCTTTAACTTTCCTGTAAGCACTAAAACACAGATTCTTAACCAGGAGTTAGCAAAAGGATATATTTCGATAACTGTATTTTAATATAATTGGTTTCCAATGTATTTTTTAAATTGAAAACCATTATTCTGAGAAGAGGTCCATGGATATCAGTGTCCCACCAAAGGAGTCCATGACACAATAATTATAATAGCCAGCATTCAAGTCGTACTTTAAAATTTTGAAAGCACTTTACAGATATCAGCTGATTTGACTTTCCCAACCACTTTGTGAGGCAGAGGCTGTTATTATCTTCATTTTTAGATGAAAATACCAAGGCAGGCAGAGGTTAAGTGACTTGCCCAGGGTCATACAGTGATTAAGTGTCTGAGGCCAGATTTGGACTTAGGTCTTCATGTCTCTAGATCTGCTGTGCCACATAAGCACCTAACACAAAACATGGTCAAGAGCCCCTGGTGTCTGAATTTCTGCACCCACCCCTGTGGCACAATAGAGGCTAAATCAGAACCCTCTGGAGACAGTGCAGATACAAGGAGTGCTTTCATTCCATGTGCCTTCACTCTAGTTGACCTTCAGAGTTCTAGGGCCCCAAGGTCCAGTAGGGGCTCAGAGCTCATTTCAGAAGGCACATCTTTCTCATGGAAATCCAGATATATTTACTCAGCCAGGTCTAACATTAGAGGATCCATAGAGACAATTACTTGCTTCCCTTCTTCCTTTAAAAAGAGCAAATCTCATTCTTGCTAATGATGCCTTGCCTTTACATGGCCTCCCCAAAGATGCTGCTGCGCCAGCGGGTTCTTAAACTACCCACAGCAGCCAGGGAGCTCAGGCAGGAACGAAAGGTATTTAACAACTGAATTTGCAAGTGATGTGTGTCTGGAGGCCAGCTTTTGCCAGATTCATACCCTGGAATTTTCCACAAGCTGGAATGGAGCCTGAAAGCTCTTGCCACAGTCATGAGTTTCTTGTTTCATCACTTCTGTCAACCTTTCCTGAGGATCAAGGTCATTTGGATGGCAGGATTTCAAAGGAAGCCAGACTGTTGACAGCAAGACTCAGCACTGTCCCTTACAGTGCCCCCAGAACTCTGGCTGCCATTGGAAAATGCGCTAGGGTGCACATTCCACTTGGCATTCCACTTGAGGCAAAGAACATGAGAGCTGTCAGAGGAGCTCCCTGATGTTATTAGAACCCCAAATTGAAGACATCCTTCTCACTTCCCTTTGACAAATGCTTCCTCCTTGCCTAGCAGGCATATGATACTGGGAGAATACCAGGTGCTGGTGGTGTTAGGAAAAAGGAGAATTGATTAAGCCTTCACTTACAATTTACAAAAAAAAGGGGGGGTAAGACATGAAGACACATGCCTGATAGCAGGAACTTGGAAGGTACAAAGAAAGAGCAGAGGAGGGAAAATTTCTACCAGGAAGAGGTCAAGGACTCAGAAAAGCCTTTGTGGAGAAGGGATCACTTGAACTAACTTTGGAAGGATCAGAGATCCCCAATCTGGAATGGATCTCAGAGGCCACCCCCATCAAGGTTAAATGACTTATCCAAAATCACACAGGTAGTAAGTGTCAAGGGTAAGATTTGAACCCAGGTCCTCTGACTCAAGAACTAGAGCTTTTTTTCACTGTAGAATGCTTCCCTGTCCAGGAGATCATCATAACCATTTGAAATAGGTCAGTAGAAGTGGGACTAGAAGGCAGGGGTAATTGCAGAGATCTCGGAGGCAGAACAGATGGGATTTGGTGACTTGATGGCATGCAGAGTTTCAAAGATGGAATAGAAGATGCCTTGATGTACCAAGCTGAGTGACTCAGAGGATGGTTCCATCTTTACCAGACAAGGAAGAGGCTGGCTTCATGGATGATGGTGGGAATTCCTTCTTAGATATGTTGAGTTGGAGATGCTGGGGGGACATCAAGGTAGAATGCTTTGCAGGTGCTTGGAAGGTGGATCTGGAGCTTGAGGTCTATGTCAAGGTTGGAAATACAACATTGTCAGTCATCAACCAAATTGGAAGTGAATCCATCAAAGTAACTGAGATGACCATGGGGGAGACAGGGAGGGATGAACTAAATGGCCAAGATGGAACCTGGGAGGATGTTTGCATTTAGTGGGGAGGAGGAGGAAGAAAGTCAGCAAAGCAGCTCTATCTCACCACCCTCTTTCTAGACAGCCTTCGGGCTGGCCTGAGTCACTGGGGGAGGAGGCAGCTGTCTCTGTGGTACAGTTTGGGGAGCCAGGAAATGAACAAATCAGCAAATAGACACACATCCCTTCAACTCCCAGCTGATGTATAAATCCCTCTAAATACTGAGGAAATCTCTTATTCCGTTAAGCCCTGGGAAGGGTGACATGGAAATTCACACCAGGCATAAATGACTCGAATTACACCCTTTCAGTTTTGTTGGGTGTACAGAGGCAGTGGAGAGGGTTTTGGACTAGAGACTAAGGACTAGAGAAGGAAATACTAATAGTGAAAAGCCCAAAGGAAAGATGTGCTAGGACAAAGAGGGCAAGGGGAAATGTTTAATAAGGGCTGTGGAGTTAGGGAGGTGTGGGTTTAAACCCTTCTTTTGACACCAGCTAGCTGTGTACCCTCTGAGCCTCAGACAGTCAGTTGACCAGCATTGATTAAGTACCTACTATGTGTTCAAGGCACGGGGACTGCAAAGAAAGGTGAAAGATGATCCCTGTTCTCAAGGAGCTCACGATCTCTGAAAGCAGCTAGGTAGAAATGAAATACCCAGCAGGGTAAATTGGAGCTAATCTCAAGGGAAGGCACCAGGATTAAGGGGGATTGGGACAAATAAAACAGACCCTGCCCTAAGGAAATGGATGATTTACAAGGGAATAGTGTGAAGGGCAGGAGATGGACGCGCGCAAGTAAATAAAAAGTCCAGCCAGGGAACACAAAGTTACTTCAAGGAGAGAGCGCCAAGGACTGGGAGAAATTCATGCAAGCCCTGGGCACAGACTGGCATCTGAGCTGTGCTCTGAAGGGAGAAGAGGATGGTACACAGGGAGGTGAAGAGGGGATGAGTGCACGGGGGCCATCCGCATGAAGGCACAGGGGTGGGTGAGAAAAGCAGTGTTGTGCATGAGGAACAGCTAGCAGCCCATTTGACCAGAAGACAGAATGCCCAAAGGGAAGTGATGGGGACCAAGGCCAGAGAGGCAGGTGGAAGACAGACTGCGGCAGGCTTTCCGTGCCAGGCTGAGGAGCTTGTATCCCAGGCTGAAGTCAGTGGGAACCAGGGCTGCTTTTTGAGTAGGGAAGTGGTGGGGTCAGATGTGTGCTTTCGGAATATACATTTGGTAGCTCCATGGAAGATGGAGTGAGGAGAGATTGGGAGGAGGGAGATCAATTAAGAAGATATTGTGATAGTCCAAGCAAGAGGTGATGGGTGGGGTGAGTGGAGGAAGGCAATAAACGTTTCTATGGCACCTACTATGTTCTAGGCACTCACTGTGTTAACAGTTTTACAAATATTTTCTCATTTGGACCTCACAACAACTCTTCAAGGATGGCGCTATTATTACCTCTATTTTACAGATGAGGAAATGAAGGCAGATAGAGATTAAGTGCCCAGTCACATAGCCAGTAAGTGTCTGAGGGGGATTTGAACTCAGGTCAGGTCCAGCACTCGATAGAGCACACTACCTAACTGCCTGCTAATGAGGGCTTGAACCAAGACAGTGGCTTTGGGAGCAGAGGGAAGGGGACGGATACTGGAGATATTGTGAAGGGACAACTGACTTCACTTGACAATTGATTGGATATAGAGAGTGGGGATGAGGCAGAGCCAAAGATGGCTCTGAAGTTGAAAACTTGGCAGGATGGTGAGTCCTTCAGTGGAGATGTGAAAACTTGGAGGATGGATGAGTTTGTGGGAGGAGAAATCACAAGCTCTCTTTGGGACATGTTAAGTTTGAGAAGCCTACATCCAGGGAGAGATGTACCCAAAACTCAGAGAATAGCATAACACAGAGAAATATATTGTATTCTGAAGATGAAAAATGGTGCTGAATCTCCAGCTTCATTCCAACGGCATTAAGAGTCCTCTTCTAGTGTCCCAGAAAGTTGGGAATGATCCAGATTGAGCTCCCCTGCTCTACCTTCTAGGTGAATTGTTTCCTGTGATTTTTGAAGCCCCAGGATGGTCGTAGGCTGGGGGGCCTCCTCCTGCACTCACAGCTGGTGAAGTATGTTTGTGGTATTTCCCCGGGCTCTGCTCAGGAGCCTGCTCCCTCCCTCTCACAACTCTCACCTCGCCCACCATCTTCACGTCCTCACGGCCGTACCAGTCTGGCTCATAGACTTCGTGGAGGGACTCTGTCAATTTCATTGAGGCTTCTTGCATACCTGTTGGGTGAAAAAAGGACAAATGTTTTCAAGGAAAGTGCCACCGAGTCTGCCCACCCTGAATTTTTGGAAATAAGATAAAAATCCTGAAATGCTGCTGATTCCTTAGGAAAGCATCGTTCTAAAAGAATCCAGGTAATATTCCAAGGGGACAGGCGGCACAAAAGTTAGAGTGCTCTACTTGAATCAGAAAGACATACCTCACACCCCTTCTAGCAGTGTGACCTTGGGCACATCACTTCACTTCTCTGAGACTCATTTTCCTTCTCTGTAAAATGGGGACAAAATAGGGCCAACTTCTCATGGTCATTGTGAGCATTAATTATCTGCTAACTTCAGAGATCTCTGCACATTTCAGCTTCTTGGGCATCTCAGAGGGGCTCTAAGTGCTCATTTATATTCCTTTATGCTAGTCCGAGCTAAGGTCTCTTTTGGAGGCCGAGATAACTAACTTGTGCTTGATTTTCTATTCACCAAGCTTAGAGAATTTAGATCTGGGAGGGACTTAGGGATCACCTTGCTCAGGCCCCTGAGTTGGCAGAAGAGGCTAGGAGAGGGGGCATTAGCAGCAGGGGAACCATTTGAACCCATGTTCTGGAAGTCTAATGTGTGATGTTGCCTCAAGCCATCACTGGGGGCAAGGCTGGGCCCAATGATTTACTCGGACTCATTATCTTCATTTATCTCAGAGGGTGCACTGATGACAAAAATATCTCAAAACAAAATGAATTGTGATCTGCTTTAATTATAGCAATAAACCATGCCTCAGTTTGAAGAAGAGAGGGAGTCAGTGGAGACAAAATCATCCCCATGTGAACATTCTGCAGAGCTGGGATGCTTTGTGCTAAAATAATTTAAGCCAAAAGAAGGGACAGGAGGGGCATCATTTTAGGTGGAGGGAGCGCTGAGGATGCCTAGCCCCATGTGGGCATTCCAGAGGTGAGGAAACTGAAGCCCAGAGACCTTGCATGCCTCACCCAAAGTCACACAGGCAGTGATGGGGAAGTCTGGACTTGAACCCAGAACATAGGATCATAGATTTAAAGCTGGAGGAGACTAATCTTAGAGTTCATCTTGTCCAACTCCTTTCCTTCACAGAGGAGGAATCGAAGCCCAAGCAGCTCAGAATTGAAGCTCTTGGCTTTCCCAAGGTCACCCAGACAGGTGGAAATGCCAGGATTGGAACCCAGGCTTTCTGCCTCTAAATCCAGTCACTTTTCCAATTCGCATTGTTCCCATTTTATTTTACTTCAACAGAAACCATGAGAATCACACATCGATGTTCAGAGAGCTGGAGCTCTCCGATCCCTTCTGAAGGCTTGAGCACTTTTGCTGAGTTCACTTCAAGCAGTGGCTCAATGACCACTTGCTGGTGGACTGGAGTGGGGACTCTTTTTTTTTTTTCCTGAAGGTTCATTGGCCTCTTATCTCCTTTGAAATTCTGTGGTTCTGTGAGTCAGCAAGCCTCCAAATTGGAAATTCCACTGGAAAGTGACTCATCATGTCCTCAATTGACCATTAATTAGAGAAATAGATGGTGGGCCTGACCCTGCCCCCCCCAACCCAGACCTCAGGGCAGCCATCAGAAAACACAGTGCCAGGACCAGCACCCCCCACAACCCAAGTCTCCTTGTCTCCTGCAGCTCCCCAAGATGAACAATAAACTCAGGGAAGTCACGTATCTTGTCAAAAGTCACATAGGCAGTAAGTGACAAAACCAGGATTTGAGCCAAGTTTTCCAAACTAAATAGCAACATCTCTTTCCACTAAATGACTCCAGAAAAAGGGTAGGTACATGGTGCATAGACCATAGGACCTGGAGTCAGGAGGGCTCATCTTCCTGAGTTCAAATCTGGCCTCAGACACTTACTAGTTATGTGACCCTGGGCAAGTCACTTAACCCTCCTTGCCTCAGTTTCTTCAGTGAGCTGGAGAAGAAAATGTCCAACCAGTATCTCTGCCAAGAAAACCTCAGATGGGGTCACAAGGAGTCAGACACTACTGAAATGAATGAACAGCAACAACACAGAAACAACAACAAAAGTCCACAAAAAGGTGACTGGGTGATGAGAGTACTTAAAAGCCTGTAATACCAGTTAGTTAACAAGCATTTATTAAGCTCCTACTATGTGCCAGACACTGTTAGTACTGGCAATAAAAAGAAAGGTAAAATGCAGTCCCTACCCTCAAGGAGCTCCCAGTCTAATGTACTCTGAGAAACCAAGCTAGGGACAGCATCAATTGGGAAGATGCTAGAATTAAGAGGGCTCGGGAAAGGCTTCCTGGAGGAGATGAAAAACAGAAGAAGCAGTAGCAAGGGAAGTTAAAATTTCATTGAGGAGGCACAGTAGCTCATAAGGCTGAGCTTGACAACAGCTTGACAGTGGGCTGCAACTCTCAGCAGCTAACTAAAGAATGTGAGAAAATCTTGGAAAACTGTCATCTGTCCTTGGGCTGAGCAAAATGACTGGAATCTAGGTTTGAGGCCAGGAAAAAACACACAATAAATTATCTCTGTATTTGTCTGTTTCTTTCTTTGTTTCCTTCCTTCCTTCCTTCTTTCTTTCTTTCTTTCTTTCTTTCTTTCTTTCTTTCTCTCTATCTTTTTTTCTCTTTCTTTCCTCTTCCTTCCTTCCTTTCTTCTATTATTTCTTTCTTCCTTTTTCCCCCTCTCTCTTTAGTTGCTTAGTCATTTTCAGTTGAGTCTGAGTTTTCATGACCCCATTTAGGGTTTTCTTGGAAAAGATACTGGAGTGGCTTGCCATTTCCTTCTCCAGTTCATTTGACAGATGAGGAAACTGAGGCAAACAGGGTTAAGTGACTTGCCTAGGTCACACAGCTAGTATCTGAAGCTGAATTTAATGCGGACCTTCCTGACTACAGATCCAATTTTTATCCACTGCGACACTTAGTTGCCCCTCACTGGGTATGTCAGGTTTAATTTAATTTGAGGAAAGTGTATCTTTCAAGCTGCAGAGATAGATAGATGGAAAAAAGCATGATAACACACATGAATTGGGAATTTATTTCTCCTCTGCTTTTGTTACTTTGGTCATCGGTTTGGGGAGGATAAAGTTTTGGCTGACTTTCCTTCTTATACCTGGCCAGGGTGGGATGATCAGTTTTCACCCTACGTTAGCTGTGGTCAAGGGCTCAGTTTGGGCAGTCAGCACCAGTTTGTCCACGTAAAGACTATCTCTCCATGTGGGGAACTGAGGATTTCAGAACCAGAGACTTCAATGGAAGGATGGGTGGCTCCCAAGAAGCCATCAGCGTTCTGATCTTCTTGGCTTTGTGTCTGGTTCTATCAGTTGCCCTTCTTTGTAGGCATAATCAGTCAATTGGGGTTTAGTGGATGGATCAGAAATTATATTGGGACTGAAACTAAGATCTGATATGGACCTAATTAGACCTATTTTATCATATGGGGACTTATTGACTATTCAGAGCCTATTAGATGGACCATCATTGACATGGAAAAGGAATTCTACCTAGGGAGAGTCAGTACGGGTTGAATTTAAGGCCACCAGGTGGTGCAGTAGACAGAGCATAAAGCTTGGAGTCAGGAAGATCTGAGTCGAACATGGCACCAGACTCTACTAGGTTTGAGACCTTGGGCAAGTCAATTAACCTCTTCACTTCAATTTCATCATTGTTAAAATGGGAATAACAATAACATCTACCTCATAAAGTTGTTATGAGGATTAAACAATTTCTAGCTATTATGACCATTCCAGACAGAGCAGTGGCACAGTGATAGAAGGCCCTGGGGTCAGGAAGGTTTGAATTCAAATATGACCTCAGACACTTTCTGGCTGCATGACCCTGGGCAAATCACTTAACCCCGTGTCCCTTAATCCACTAGGGAAGGAGATGGCCAGCCACTCCAGCGTCTCTGCTAAGAAAACCTTATGGACAAGACTGACATGCTGCGGTCCACAAGGTCACAGAGTCAGACCTGACTGGACAACAATATATGTATATGTGTACCTATGAACTTTACATGCGGACCATATGTATTTGGAAGGTGCTTGTTGTCTTCCTGATTAGAAAATAAGTTCTTCATCAGTGAAGGGGAGAACATAAGCCTTCACCTTAGTGAAGTACGGTGCAGGCACTGTGCTAAGCCCTGTACAGACATTTCAGCTGTTCCTCAAAAAAACCCTGTGAGAGATGTGCTATCATGACCTCCACTTTATAGTTCAGGAAACTAAGGCAGATGGTGGTGGTTAAATGACTTGCCCAGGGTCACTCAGCTAGTAAGTATCAGAGGCTGGAAGAAAATTTATTGGCCACCTAGTCCACCCCCTCACTTTACAGGTGAGGAAACTGAGGCAGACAGGGGTTAGGTGACTTTTCCAGGGCCATCTAGTTGATGTTGGATGTCTGAGGCTGGATTTGAACTCAGGTCTTCCTGACTCCAGGCCCAGCATTTTCCCACTGTGCCACCTAGCTACCTCCATATGTGTACACCAAAAATAATTAAATACAAGGTAGTTTGGGAGGGGCACTAGCCTTTGGGGGAATCAAGAGAGGCTTCATGAAGGGGCTGTTGCTTAGTAGCGTCTTAAAGGAAGAGATGTGAGAGTCTGTGTTAGAGAGGGAGGGTGTGTTGAATGTGCCAGAACACGGGCACTGATGGATGCCATGGAGATAGTAAATGCCTTCCCTCTGAGTGAATGGCTACTGAGGGAGAGAATGAGGCAAAAGCACAGTGTCACAGATCAGAGTGATACAGGTCCCTGGAGGTCATCAATCCCAGCCCCTCCCCATTTTACATATGAGGAAACTGAGTCTGGGTGAACTGAAATGATTGGCCCAGATTCACACACCTAGTGTAGGCAGAATTTGAACTCATGCTCCCTTACTCCAAGCCCAGCACTGTGTCCATGGCCCCACGTGTCTGTCTCAAGTCCAGTCCTGCTGCCTGTCCACAACAATCAGTGAATGAACAGTCATTAACAGTAGCATTTGCTCTGGACCAGGCACTATGTTAAGACAACACCCCCAACACCAGATCAATCAAAACAAATGAATCCCTGGACCTGGCTATTCCCCATGCACTGAGGATCAGCAATGCTAGCTGCTCCCATTTGCCGAGGGCTCTCAAGCTCTCCTCATAACAACCAGCAGCCTAGAGACTAACCGTGTTATGATCCTTTATTTGCATATGATGAAATTGAGGCTGAGGGAGGGGAGGGAGGTGCTCATGCCACACAACTCAGAAGTAGGATTTGAATTCAGGTCTCCTGACTGCAGGTCACTTCCAACTATGCCAAAAGAGGTCAATCGCTTTTTTTTTCTCGGTCAAATAAACAATATATTGAAAAGAAAATGTGATTCACGAGTCCTTTTCGTAATGAATGGACACCATGGCCAATACTTATCAGTTCCATAGCATATACCATATTATATCATCATATCACCTCATAATATTGTTTGGAAAAAGGAATCCAGAGAGGAGCCTGCCTCAAAGGTAATCTTTTTTTTTCTTTCAGGTTTGACATTTTTGCAATGTTTGAACAGTTAGAACTGTCATAAAATGGACAGTAGATCCCCAAGTGAAAGTTGGCTGATCCCTGTCAGGGTTATCGAGGGAGGTACAGGTTGTGCCACATGGCATTTGAGGGCCCCTCCTGCTGGAACAGTCCAGATTCTGGGAAGATAAACTTGTACTGGGAAAATGACCACACAGCTGAAATCGGTTATTTCTAATGGAAATTGGGGCTTGTATGTGACCCTACTATGAGATAATAGAGAGGAAAACTCTTTGAAAAGTTCAATTCACTATATCGGCAAGGTGTTAGTACTACCAATAGAAAGAGGGAGGGGGGAGGAAGGAAGGAAGGAAGGAAGGAAGGAAGGAAGGAAGGAAGGAAGGAAGGAAGGAAGGAAGGAAGGAAGGAAGGAAGAAGGAAGGAAGGAAGGAAGGAAGAAGAATCCGACCATTTGGTTTCCAAACTGGCCACAGTCAAGTAATTTTCTGAGTCTCGGTCTCCTAATCTGCACAGTGAAGGAAGTAATACCAGTATTCCCTTCCCCTTGGGGCTGCTGAGGCTCAAATGAGATTATTCAGGTAAAGTTTTAGATGTGTCCTTATTATTAGAGTGGCCTGGGGTGGCCACTGGCAGCCTTCCCACCCTGCCAAAGCCTTGTATTAACACTGAATGAGTGACACTCCTGGGAAGGGGGGCGGGTGCAGGGGCTGTGTGGGGAGATCTACAGCAATGTTTGCTCTGAGACAAAATTGTTCCAGATTTCTTGCTTTCCCAGTTCCTCTGTGTGTGTGTGTGTGTGTGTGTGTGTGTGTGTGTGTGCTGCTGCCTCTCAGTTGTCATTTCTTATTGCTCTCAGTGTGTCTGAGTCCTGGGAAAACCGTTACTGCAACTGGTTAGAATTGTGTCTAGAGCAAGACTAGCTGGGCTCTGACTGGGCCTACAGAATCACCCATGAGTAAAGCAGCCGTCTGGCCTCCCCAGAGGCCCTTTCCCAGTTCTATTCTTGGCTGAGTTCTGAGTAGATCAGGCCAGCAAATAGAATCCCAAGATGATCAGCTTAGAGCTGGAAGGGACCTCAGAGGCCATTCGGTCCAATCTTTCATCTTACAGATGAGTAAACTGAGGCACAGAGGTAAGTGATTTGTCCAAGGTCACACTGGAAGTGAGACAGGCGAGATGTGACCCTGGGTAGTAGACTGCCTCTGTCATGGCAGGTGAGTTCCCCTGTGGAGCTGATACCATGCTCTTGTGCCTCTGCATCAAGACTCTCTCTGACGTTCTCTCTGTGCTTCCAAAGCCTTGCATACCACCATCCTGATTTGCAAAAGTGCAAAGAAGCGAAAGCACATTTTTGCTGCCATCCTGGAGAGCTCATGACACATCTGATTTGCTGGAGACAGGAGGGCGGCAGCTGCGGCAGTAGCCCAGCAGAGGGCGCCAGCATCTCTCGTCCCAAGGCTGCCTAGAGGCTTCAGAGTAAGACAGCTGGGAGAGCCCTCCTCCTCTCAATGGACATGAGGAGGCGCTTCTGAATATTTTGGGGTGACCTTATAACTAACATTGTTGTAACTTCAATCTGTAAAAATCTCATTTGTGTTCAAGTACCTATGTATGTAACATTGTTGTAATTTCAGTCTTGTGTTAAGTTGTGAAAGCCACATTTCTCCCCAGCCATAAAGCATTAACTCTGTCCCTTCCCTGCCCCCAGCCTAGCGGTATTTCCTCTGAAACCATTTACTCTATAGCTATAACAATGAATTCTTTTAAAAGCATTACCTCCTTTTGTTCTAGTAAATAAGACTCATCCATTTGCAAACTGGGTGGGTACTTCTCATTTAAATTTCATCTCAAAGTTGACAGCTGGTTGACTTTATGATGTTTCAAGGCAGAAGTATTAACCACTCCTTGGCTCCTCCCAGGTCCCTCCTAACTCCACCTCTGTACACCTAGTTAGCCTAATGAACCTATGACTGACAGTTTTGTGTCTTTAAAAACTGCGTCTCTAGGCCCCGTATTTTGCAGGCTTTTTCCTATCACACCTCCTGCCCTCTACAGAGCGTAACACTTAAACTCTATAATCCTATACTTTGCAGGTTTTTGCAGGCTTTTTCTAGCAGATTTTCTTTCTACTCAACCTCTGCCCACTGAAAAGCATAACTTTGTAACTGCCTTAAATCTCTGTCAGCTTGCAGGTTTCCTAGACCCTTCCCTTTTGCCTCAGTGTAACAATAAACTTTTATAACTCTGCCGAGGACAGCTGAGTCCAGTAATTCTTTTCAGATGATGAACCTAGAAAGGATATCAATAGAAATCCCCCCAACTTATACCTCTTCAGACCCTTATACCGGAAATGGACACTGGGGTGTTGGAAGGAGGAAGAACAAGTGGGCTGGGGAGGCCTTTTCAGGACAAGGTCCTGTTTGCCTGGAGGTTTTCCCCCATGGATCTGTTTCCCTGATTTTTGCTTCCTCAGTGCCTACTACCAATTCTAAGCACTTAATAAACATTTGTGGAAGAGTGGTTTCATTGATGCCATTTCCTGTGCCCTTCCCTACTGCCTGGACATGCCACCACCACAGGCCAGGGAACCTCACAATTCTTGAGAAAAAAATGGAGCTCTCAGAAGCTTTACACCAAAGCTGAAAGGATTTTTAAAAAATAATGCTTGGGAGTTAATTTATATTGAGTGAAAAGGAACTTGGAGAGCAAATTTCAAGGCCCATTTCTAACCAATCCATGGCTTCTCAAAAAAACAAAGAAACCAAAAACCAACGATTCATTTTTTTTCTCGTGATTCTCTGGCAATACTCTGATCTTCCACATCTTCACTGACTTTATCATCGTAACGGTCTCCATCAAACAGGGTGGGGAAATGGATTAGTCCACAGCTGGCTTACCATGTTTGAACATATAGCATAAACATGAGGACTGACTGTCAAATAGCCCAGAGAGAAGCTGCTCCCAGCAGCATTCCTTCTGAGCTTTCTCCCCTTCCTGCTGACGGAAGTCCCTCAAGAGTGCAGATACCCACTCCTGTGAGAAGCCTCAGTGAATATGCTAATCGGAAGTGGTCTCTCGTTTCTGCATTATTTTGCTTAGGTACCACATCCATTTGACTTAGCAAATATTATCTTGAAGCTTCCTTTTGTCAGCTGTTATGTACGAGTGTGCACATCGCCCAAGAGCTGAAGCCTACTGTTAGCCTTGGCAACGGCTGCCCATATGTCGTTCATTGTGTGTTTGAACCTTAATCCAAAAATCACATGTGACCTGAGGAGGGATGCATGTCTCAGTAAGTTCACATATGTTTTTCCTTCCTTTGACCTCATGGGAAAAGGTCTCTCTTGTTATCAGTGCCCATGATTCATTAGGTCCTTTCAGCAGAACATTTGAAGAATAGTTGGGCTTTGAATTTTACTCAGTACTGCACAATTAACTGCACAATTATTCAGCTTCCCCCTCCATCTCATTTGAATTTTAACACAAATTTTCAAAGAATTTCAATTTCAACAAGAATACTTGTTTCCTCTCTTTTTCCCCCACTATAGTGGTGGTAATGAGCTTTTAGAGAGGATCCCATACTTTTGCTCTGTTTTCTAGCTATTTATCTATGTTTTAAATCTCTGAATAAATCATAAGGTCCTTGAGAGGAGAAATTGTTTCTTATCTACCTTTTATTCTTCATTTTTCCTACTTGTGTGAAAGAGTAAATGAATTAATGAATGAATGGATACAGGCTGAGCCAAACTTTGGCATGTTCTAAGCCAATAGTAACATCATTGGAATAGATGTGGACCCTTCCAAAAGGAATATTTTGAAGCAAAACACTCATTTTGATGGATATTTGTTTAAAAAAAAGTCAGTGGAAGCGCAGTACAAGGGAGAGTGTGCCTGACTCGAGGTCACGGGATTTGGAGCTGGAGCTTGACGGTCATGGAGTCGAAGCCCCTGATTTTATAGATGAGGAAACTGAGGCATAGAATCTCAGTTTAAGCCCCATCTCTGCCATTTATCCTTTCTGACCCTCATTTTTCTCCTTTGCAAACTCGAGATGGTATTTCTACTACAATTATTTCCCAGAGAAGTTGTGAGGAGAGCATTTGATGGTCCCCTGTGTGTTAGAAATGGTAGCTGTTGTTACAAGCTCATCCTGCTCATCTTATACTCAGTGTGAGTTGACATAGAAATGGCCACCACCCTGGTATTGTTCTTTTGTGCCTCATGCTCTGTGGACCCTTGCTCAGGTGGGTGAAATAACTCTTTTCTGGGGCTGAATAAGAGTCCTCTGCAGGTGCATTACAAGCAACTCCAGCACATTATTAGTGGCAGTATTGGGATTAGTATTGGGAGGTGCAGCAAACTATCTAGAAGAGCCCTGGTCTTAGGATCAGAAGACCAGTTTGAGTGCTCCCTTTCTTGTTTCCTGGCTGTGTGACCTTGGGAAGCATTTCACTCTGAGCCTCAATTCTCTATCTCTAAAGTGGGGGTGATAATAACTTTTACTACCTATCTAACCAGGCTGTAATTGGGTCAATGCTTCAGAGATCTCTTATCACTCTAGAAATTTGTTGTTGTCATGCTTATGTCTTAATCTAATGTTGCATCGTGATGTGGAGACAAGCCTGGGTTCTCAAAGCCTAGACTCAGGAAGCACATGTTCTGGTAGGTTCAACAAAGTTGGAAAGACTTCACAGAGAGGTCTGGCAATGGTGTGTGTGTGTGTGTGTGTGTGTGTGTGTGTGTGTGTGTGTACGTGTGTGTGATATCCATTGACAAGTTCAGAGAGGCTTATCACCAGGAGGATATAGTCCAAATAATGAATGCTTTAGCCATAGCAACTTTCAGACTGTCTACTAAGGCAGGGAAGGGTTGTGATCTCAGTCAGTGAAGGAAGGGTCCTCACTGGTGAATTCATAGATCCACCAAATATCGAAGCCAGCCTTGCTGTCCTATTTGAGGATACCCCAGTAATGGTGTTGTTTTATGTGACTAACTGTAGTCAAAAGATCCAACTGTATTCAACCAACCTCCTGACCTTGGGGCAGGGCCTTTTGTGTAACTTGCTCTCCTCCCTCACCTGCCTGCCCTTAGCCCTTCTCCCATCCCTTGCAGGGTATTTTACAGCAAACATCTCAGAGATCATTACCTTTGATTGCCGCTAAGTATCCCCGGAGTTCTCTCTGAAGTCTCGTACCTTCTGCCTGAAAAAGAACAGAAATGAGTTACTGTGTACTCATAAGTGGAATTTAAACACAGCACTTGGAGGAAGTGCGAATCAGTCTGGCATTCCTTTCAAAGACCATGCTTTTGGACCTAACAAATACATCCACTCTCTGTGCTCCCCCAGGCAACCTACTAAGGCTATGTTATAGAGCAGGTTCCCATCAGCATCAGTGGAAGGCATTTCCTTCCCAGGAGTTCTCTATGCCCAATGGGCACACTGAGTCCAGGCACACTGATGTTGACTTGCTCAGGCTTTAAGAGACATAAAATTCAGTCTAAAATTAATTAAGCAAAAGGAGATGAAGGTTAAAAAAAAAGTGACCCACACTAGAGTAAGTTGTTACTGTCTGCAAACAAAATAGAAGCCCATGGAGGGACTGGTTAATTCACTTTTTATACCCGGAGCCAAGTACAGGGTCTGGGCCGCAGTCGGAGTCTGATCAATGTGAACTGAACTGAACTGAGGCTCGTGTGTGCATACCCACATTATCTGTGAACACATATATATATAATACTCACACATGCCCTTCTTCAAGGTCTTACGGTCTTACGGTTAGTAAAATCAGAGCAGTTTCAATGTGAAAAGGATTTCTATAACACATATGTGGCTGCTCCTCCATGCATGTTATAGCCAGCAGAATAAAGACCCATCTTTACATAGTTTATTGGCTGATTTTACCCACCCAACATCTTTGGGGTTTAGCACCATTCTCCCTAATCATGCAGCCTCAACCCCAGCTCAGGCCCCAGGCATCTCTAGCTCGGACTACCACAATTGCCTCCTGATTGGTCCTCCTGGCTCCTGTTCTTCCCTCTCCAGTTCATCCTCCACAGCAGCTGCTAAAAAAAATCTTCCCAAGTCACAGTTCTGAGCAGCTAGGTGGTCCAGTTCTAGGAGAGAGCCATAGACTTGGAATTTGGATGACCTTGGTTCAAATAATTTCTCAGACATTTATTAGGTGCGTGACCCTAAGCAAGTCATTTAACCTCTGTTTGCCTCAGTTTCCTTATCTGTAAAAAGAGAAGATTGGACTAGGTCCCTGCCAAGGCCACACATAAGATCTATGATCCTATCACGAATTTGCTCCAAAATCTTCAGATTCTGCTGCTCTTTCTAGAATTCCCTCCTACTTCCTCAGTCTAGCATTGAAGACCCTCCAGAGTTTGACTCTCCCCCCCTTCCAGCCACATTCCCTATTGCTCCTTTTAGCTATTCCTCAAGAACTTTGTTATTACATGACATTCCTCTTTCCCTCTTTTTGCTTCCCTCCACCTTTAACACTTTCCCTCCCTCCCCAAATGGAATTGAAGTATCCAAAAGCCAGTCACTTCTAAATGATTCAGCCTAGAGACTCAAACTCAAAAGCAGCTCTAAAAAAAAACCATCTGTCTTCAGAGGACCATGAGACAACCACTGAGTGTGCACAGATAAATTATTCACAGGCCAAGCAAAAAAAAATCAATAAAACTTGAACATCTGACATTTTCTTAGTGGTAATGGAACTTCTCCTGGGCATCTCATAAATCCAAGGCCAAAAGAATGGCAGAAGCAGAAGGCAAGCGTGTTCGGGTGTGAGTGAAAAGAGCTTCCCCAAGGAAGAGTGTTCTCTTGGCACTTCCATGAGGACTGAATTACAATTTGCTCAGGATTACCATCCTAATAATTCATTTCAGTTCGAACCACATTTATTAAATGACGATTTGGGGTCAGCCAGTGTGTTGGGTGCTGGATATACAAAGGCAAAAATGAACAGTCCCTGCCTCCAAGGAGCTTGCAATATAAGAGAGGCTACAATATCACACAGATGAGTACATGCAGAATATTGACTCGACAAATAAACAACACAGGAAGTAAATTTTCAAATAAACCTCAAACTCCATATAGTTTTTAAATTTATCGATTTACTTTTAGTTTATAACATTCAGTTCCACAGTCCCTTGAGTTCCAAATTTTCTCTTCCTCCCTCTCCTGCCCTCTCCCCCCAAACTCCATATATTTCTAAAATAGCATAAATTTTAACAACAACAACAACAACAACAACAAAAGAATAGTGAGAGAGGGAGGAGAGAGAAATAGAGGGAGTGAGAAGAGAGAGACAGAAGGAAACAGGACAGAGACAGACAGAATGGAAGGTATTTGTCCCCAGCCATGCCTGCTGTGGGCAGTGGCATAAAGACTCCCCTGAGTAAGTAGATTTTTCTACTTGTAGGTCCACCCCTCTCTCCCTACCTTCCTTAGGACATTCATTATACATCAATTTAAGGCTGGGCTCAGGGAAAGAGTAAAAAGAGTGGATTAGAACAACAATAACTAGAAATTGAGTGGGTCAGAGTGAGCTTGAAGAGTCATAAACTCTCCAAGAATGTCTAGAAGTGAAAAAAAAAAGGCAGGAAGAGGAAGCACAAAATGTATTAAGTTCTGGAATCCCAGATGAAATCTGATGTCTGACCCAACGGTAAGCCTAGAATGCAGGGAGTTAATCTCTTTAAGATAAGCTGAAATAGGTTGCAATAAATACAAGGATGGCTTTCTACAGAGATGGACACAAAAAGATAGTTTTGGGGTGATGGAGAAAAAAGGAAATGCATCCTGGGAGATTCGTGGAAATCAGCCCTCAGTAACTAATGCGTACCAGGTACAAGCCTGCAGTTGGTGATGGTGAAAAAAATGGAGAGTTTGTGAAAGTCGCCATTAAAATACCAAACGATATTCTCCAGCCCATCTTTGTACGCAGTAGATCCAGGACATTTTTCTCATGAAATCAACCAACCACCCAATCGATCAATGACCAAGCATTTGTTAAGCACTTCAAATAAAATGGTATAATTTTTGTAAAGCGCTTAGCACAACATAGCAGTTCCTGAATAATACTAACAGATAGAGAGTGTCTACCACGCGCCAGGCACTCTGCCAAGAGTGTTACAATTATTATCTCAGTGGTCCTCCTGGAAGCCACGTACTATTATTATCCGAATTTTACAGATGAGGGGTCACACAGCTAGCAACTATCTGAGGCTGGATTTGAAATCCAGTTTTCCTGACTCCAGGTCTGATGCTATGTGCACGGTGGCGTCCCCCAAGCAGCTGTTCCTTTCTCCCACCTCCTATGTTGCAGAACCTGCGTATTACGTGCTGAGGATACAATGAAACATTTCCTATTCTGGGTGGTTAAACTGGTGGTAACTGTTGACCTTAAGAGTCTGACGCCCTTGTTTCCACCGTCAACGCAAACCTCCAGTTTCTGAGAGGCTGATTCGCCTGAGGTCAGATGCAGGAGCTGACCAAGGTGTCTACGTTTCTAATAGTCAGGCAGAGAAGGCCCGCCCCCGCGCAGGGCTCCGTTCCCTTCTGTTGGCCATCAGACGGCACAACAGCACGGGTCAGCAGGGCTGCCTGGAAACCCAATGAAGGGGAGTGGGGGGTCGCTATGCTCTTAAGTCAAGGGATATATCTAATGGGTTTTTTTTTTTTTTAGAGGAAAATCTTGGTAAGAAATGCCTTCTTGCTTCCATGTTGCTTAGGATTTGAGAGGGAACGTGACCATTTTTGCTGGTGGGTCCCCGATCACTCAAAAAACCCCACGAATTAAACAGATGCTATGTGCCAAGCAGTGAGTGAAATGCTAGCCATACTAAGCCATGAAGGACGTAGTCCCTATCTTCATGAAACTGCTATTCTATTAGGCATCAAGGTGTGTGTTGGGGATGGGAGTGGGGCTCAAATTGTACATATAGATGTATGCACAAAATAAAATAGAATTTATAATAACTTTAAAATGGTTTTTAGAAACCCGATTTGTGAGGGAGGAGGTATCAGATCTGAAGAGACAAAGAAAATCTTCCTGCAGAAGGTCATGACTGACCTGACCCTTAAAAGATATTCAGGCTGAAATGTCCAATAGGCAGTTGGTCATGTGGGACTGGGATTTTAAGGTGAAGGATTTGTGCTAGATCTATAGAGCTGTGAAATCTGGGAATCATCTGCATAAAGAAGATAATTAAACCCATGGGAGATGATGAGATGCACAAGTCAGAGCCAGATAGAGACAGAGACAAAGGCAGAGATAGAGACAGAACCAGAGACAGACAGAGACACAGAGAGTCAGAGCCAGAGTGAGAGACAGAGATGGATAGAGAGACACAGAGACAGAGACAGAGACAGAGATAAAGACAGAGATGGACACAGACACATGGAGAGATAGACCCACAGAGATCTAGAACCAGAGAGAGAGACAGATAGAGACAGATAGGGACAGAGTAGTGTAAAGCAGAAGTTGTCAATTCAGGAACTAAATTTATTTTGAAAAACATTTTGATTACTGGGTTTCAATAACTGGCTTTCTTTGTAATCCTATGTATTTTTGTTTTATGCATTTTACCACATGATTCTGATAAGAGGTCCATAGGCTCTATCAGACTACTAAAAGGGTCCGGGTAACAAAAGAAATCCCAGGTGTAAAGAGAGAAAAGGGCCAAGGTCAGTGACTTGGGTAGCACCCACAGTTAGGAGGTCTGATAGGGATGATGAACCAACAATAAATGCAAAGAAGGAATGGTGAGAGAGGTAGGAGGAAAACCAAGAAAGAGAAGCGTCATAAAAACCCAGAGAGAGGAGAGAGTCTCCAAGAAAAGAGGGTGGCCGACAGAAACAAATGCTGCAAGAGAAGACAAAAG
>CM053590.1:7653138-7671350 GCA_028646515.1 Pseudochirops corinnae | reverse complement strand
CCCCCCCCCCCCCCCCGTTACCTGGGAAGACCCGCTCTATCCCTCTTTAAGCCCCGCCTGTGAGAAGGAGGGCAATTTGACACAGGCTGTGCTCGTGAATCGCACAGACGCTCCCACAAGGGAACGAGCGGCATTCCAATAGCACTTTCATATTTGCAAAGCGCCTTACAAATATTTCCCCATTTGCCGCTCACACAGCCTTAGGTGGAAGGGAGTTTACCATTCCCCTTTCATAGATTAAAACATTGAGGCAGACAGGCTTAGTGACTTGTCCAGGGTCACACAGCCAGTAACTGCCTGCCGCGGGATTTGAACCCAGGCCTTGCTGACTCCTGTTCTAGTGCTCTGCCCTCTGTGCTGCATAGAGTTTTCTAGGACTTTGGCTGAGAAATGGAACATAAGGACCATACATCTTATTCCAAGAGATGCCTCTAGTCAGAAAAGTCTCTTTTGGGAGAAAGGAAGAATCTTCCCAACCAGGACAGGGCTGATATCCTAGAAGAGAGCAATACCTGGACTGGTTTTGGAGCAGACTTTCAGCTCATCCTACACAGTGAATGAGGAGGTGGATGGGCTCTGTGTCCTTTGGCGGAGGTGAGTTCTTCTGTGGGAGGAGTTGACCAATTCTCCTTCATGCTCCTTTCTGAGGGTCCACGTCACACAAGCTGGACTGGAATAAGGAAGCTGCTGATCTCACTGGAGCTGCTCCACACAGATTGAGCCGGGTGGGGGAGTAGGGGGTGGCAAATGGCCAGCCCAGCCCATGCTAACCCTGGGCATATTTTTCATGGAATCTCAGAGTCAGAGAGGCTGTCTACAGTCATGTGGTTGCTTTTCACCCTTCATTTCAAAGAGGACCAATGACCTCACGGGTGATATCTTGACTCCTGTGTGAACTGATGTTAAGTGAGGCAGAGTCAACCACTTCACTCCCTCTCCTAGAGTCATTGAAGTCTAGTGGTAGGACAAAAGTCAGAACAATTGACAATAGTCTGGGATGCGGTGGATGACCTGTGTCTTCAGTGTCTGACCAAGCCTTAAACACTCTACTACCTTCTTTAGCCACCTTCATGGCTATTGTAATAAATTGTTCCCCCTATGGAAGTCTTTGCATGCTTGGGGTAGACATTCCTCTAACTCACTGATGGGTTGGAAGCCTGTCCACTAGTTATCTCGACCTCGTTTAGCCCATCTGCTGAGATGACTTTAATAGACTGTGGCCACTGCACATGCTACAGCTTTGGGGAACCACAGGTGAGAGTTGGGGAAGGTGGATGAGAAGCCCTGAAAAGGGCTTGGTCAACCCCCATACCAGAGGTGTTGGTCCTCCTTGAACATCCCATACACCTACAAATGATGGCTCCAGTCCACTGTGGCACTGAATAGCAGTGGAACAGGCCCAAGTCCATTCGGAGGCCAACTGAATGCAACCTTTGAGTCTCATTTGATATGGAATGGATGCAGTGGCTGAGAATCTGGGTCACTGGCATCTTCATAATTTTCTAATGTTCCCTTTTGTCATAGAGTCAGCATTAGAATAAGTCACTAACTCATTAGCTACCAAGGGGGAAGCAGCAGGGAGAACCTATGGGTGAAGACCAAAGCAGGGAAATCATGGCAGAAGGTCCCTACAAACCGCCCTGTCAGAAAGAAGCTATGATATGACACAGAGGATGGAGGTGCTATGGAGGAGGGACCTACTAAAGACAAAGCAGGAGAAGCATCCTGGGTGTGGCTCACATCACTAACTATGGTGTTCATCAAATGGCAAAGGGAGGGAACAGGCATTGATTAAGCACCAACACCACGCATGACCCTAAGCTAAACACTTTGACAAATATTATCTCAGTTGATCCTCACAGCATCCTGGGATATCGTTATGCACCGTTATTATTTCCATTTCACAGATAAAGAAACTGAAACAGGAAGAGGCTTAGTGGTTTGCCCAGAGTGGGACAGTGACAAAGTGTCTAGGACTGAATTTGAACTCAGGTCTCTCAAATCCAGGTCTAATGCTCTATCTACTGTGCCATCTAGCTGCTTCTGAAACAGACCATTTTCAATAAAAAGGGACTGGCTCCCAAAGGATTGCAAGCTGTAGAGATGGAAGGGCCCAGAGAGGTCATTGAGTCCAATTTTCTCATTTTCCAAATGAGGAACACAAAGGCTAAACAGCTTACCTAAGGTCACACAAAGAGTATGTGTCTGAGGTAGGATTTGAACTCAGGTTTCCTGGAGTGCAAATCTAGTACTTCGTTCACTACACTATCTAGCTGCTCCAATGATGAGAATGCTAGGAGGTGGTAACCATGTCATCTTGGGGGTTAGGATGGATAAGGAGGGAAGCTCTGGGCATAGTCTGATACTCAGATGCTGTGTGGGGAGATATGTCACCAGAATTCAGGAAAAGGATGTATGTCTGAGGCTATAGCCTTTCCAGTCAGGTTGAGGTGGGGATGGAGCCCATGGCACACCCAGCCTAGGGTCATGTTGGTCCATCAGGGCAGGGGCAGGAAACACAAGTAATCCATATACAATATCAACCCTCTCAGGACAGAGGCTGAGGCAGAGTCAGGTCCTAGGTTCTATCCCATATGTTGCCCCCTGCCCTCCTGCACTGAACCCCTTTTCCTGTTACTCGTTTTCTTTTTCTTAATTTTTTTAAAGCTTTTTTTCAATAGTACAGTTCCATCTGGGAGTTTTCCGAAGCTGGCTGGTACGGGCTTAGGGGAGACAACTGTCTAACATTCGATACGAACGTTTACAACTCGGAAATCAGCAAAGGCTACAAATGAGAGCTGAATTACTTGTTTTGTCGACGATTTAGACGTTTAAAAGTCTCAAAGAAAATGTTCATGATGCAGATTAAACTGAAAGGTGTCATTTGTACTTTCGTTTTGGGGCAGCAAGTTGTCAAACATTCGCCAGCACACAACTAATCACAGACCATTGACTCCCCTACATTTCTGCAAAACGAGAACAAAAACAGAAGAGAAAACTCCCTCATTAAAAAAATAGGTACAGTTGAGTCAAACAAGTCAACTCTTCCCAATGCCTGAAAATGCATGCCTTAGCCTACACATTCAGCTTCCCACTTCTCTGTCCAGATGTGGCAGGTACACCTCACCATCAGACCTCTTAAATCAGCATTGGTCACTGCTTCCTTCCTTCCTTCCATTCTTCCTTCCTTCCTTGTTTTTCCATCCATATTAGAACATAAGCTCCTTACCAGTAAGAATCATTTCATGTTCCAGGAAAGGTTACAGGCCTAGATAAATGTATCAGGGATAAAAAACCACCTGCCCCTTTGATCCAGTAGGTATTAAAAATAGAATTTATGAATCTTTGAAAAATTCTGGGTGAATTATTCAAACTTAATGGTACAATCCAGAATTCAAAGAGGCCACACGAGGCCTTGAAGGCTCTTTTCTACTCCTTGTTTTCTGGAGCAGGGCCAGATGATAATTCTCACAGTGGGTGGGGAGGTGGGGGTGAACTACACTGATATTCCCCAGGCAACTGAATTAGGAGAGTGAATGGATGGGGGCACCAATTCCAGATGGTGAAGTTGTTCCCTATTTGGGACAAGACATGAGTACTCTGCTCTTTTTGTTCATGAAAAATAGTACTGAGCTTGCCCAGAAGAGGAGGTGGGCAGGAGCCAGCCCTTCCTTTCCAGGTGGAGAACTCTAAGCATGGCCAACAGCTAACTCAAGTCACCCAGAATTGATACTCCTGGCATGCTGCAGATTGCCCAAATGGATGGCCAAGGTCAGGGTGGCCAAGGTCAGGGCAGCTTTTGTGACTTGGCTGGGCCAGACACAGCCCTGAATTCCTGGAATTGGGGAGAAGGCCAGCTTGGGGTCTGAGAGTAGCAAAAAAAAAACAAAAAAAAAAAACCAAACTGCAAAGAAGGTACCAGAAATAGCTGAATCAACCATCCTACAGAACTGCAAGATTTCACAGAAACCAATTGAGGCCATTCACCAAGAGTTCCTTCTGCTGCCCTCCACATCGTGGGAAGGGGCTTCCTTATATTTGAGGCATGGTCTCCATTTCCCCTCTCCTGCCAATTCTCACCCCACTGTACCTCAAAACTCCTATGGAGAAACTGCAAAAATCACAGAAAGATGGAGCTGAAGTAAATGTTAGAGGTCATTGAATCTAAGCCCCTCACTTGGCAAATGAGGAAACTGACGCTCCGAGAGATGATATAAATGCCCCAAGCGCACACAGATAGCTGGGACAGACCTGGGACACTGATCCAGACCTTCAGTCAGAGCTTCCATTCTGCTGCTTTAATATCATTCAACATATCAGATGGAGAGACCACAGAGACCACAGAAAAGTGAGAGTGAATGGCCAGGGAAGGGAGGGAATTAAATCCAGAACTGGGTGAGAGTCTTCACACAACATCTGTGGAGGAAGAACAGTATGGAGAGACTGTGGAGGGGGCCAGTATGGAGTGACCATGGAGAGAGGGCATTATATAGTGACTATGGAGGGGAGGCACGTCACAGTCCCCGTTGTTAAGACATTGTTCCCCTTGCATCGAGCACAAATTCATCCCAGGTCTCTCCACCCACTGTTCTCTTAGCAGTCCAAGATCAAGGCTCAAGGCTAAAGTTCACTCGGGTACTCATGGCCAGGGACTGAGGAAGAGCCCAGCTCTAAGTCTGGTAGCTAGAAGAGATTCTGGATGCCTTTGTCCTTCTACCTCAAAGCCCAAAGTTCTAAGACATACAAGACTGACAGAAGAACAGCTCTAACAGCCTAGAGATGCTGGTCCAAGGGTTGAAACAACCTAGCAAGCGAAGGACAGCTAACGTGCGCCAGTCTGCTGGTCTTTGAGCTCCTCTCTCTTAGCAGGAAAGGGCTGCCCCGGCTTTTGCCCTCTTCCTGTCTCTTGTGTCTGTGCCCAGGCTGCAGGCAGACTCCCACTGGCTCGGCAAACATGGCTGATGGAGAAGCGGTGGCCCCAGGAGTTATGTGCTTATTTTTGGTATTTGCAGAAATTTCTCCCTTTACAAATAAGTGCAGGAGAATAGAGTTAGGAGCAAAATATCAAGTGTCAAATTGGTTTAATTCCCCAGAGTTACATTAAATTGGACTCAGGCTTAAGATCTGTGTTAACAAAATCTCTGGCAACGTTTGAAATTTGGAGGGAAATAAATTATCAAAGAGATGGGGTTTAATGAGTGCGTAATAGGGACCTTGCTAACCGATAACTAATACGACTATAGTTCAGCAATGGTTTGGGATCAAAGAATGCTTTAGCTGGCACACCTCTGGGCTCTGGAGAAGCAGGCAGTCCCCAGGGCTCCAGAGCAGGCCTCACAGTGTGACAAGTTAATAGATCACTGACAAGCTTGAGGACAAAAGCCTGTCAAAGGAGAAGCCGGCAGGAGCTCGCTCATTTACAATCTCCCCGGCTCACCGTGTGCAGCAAAGACAGGAGACCCATAAGGACAAAAAGTGAAATCATCCAGAGGCCAGTATCTTTTATCTTTTGTCCCAGTTTTAAGGAAGGAGGTACATAAGCAAGGAGGGAAAGAAGGAGGTGAAGTGGGGTGTCATTTCCTCTGGGAAGTAGGAGCAGATTATATGTGTGAACCTGAATTCTCATGCTGGGCCAACGGACCAATGGCTCTGTGGTTTTCTAAAGTTAGAGTGGAGTCGGGGATGGGCTTGGAGACTTGGCTGGTCATGGACCAGCCTGGTTGGGTATGGAGAATCACGTCATTTCCCCTCATATTGCCACTTCCTTTTAGATGTTGGCTCTACAATTAGAATGTAGGCTCCTAGAGGGCAGGGCCCACTTGGTTTTGTATGTGTATTCCTAGCACCTACGACAGTGCTTGGCACAGAGTAAGTGCTTAATGTATACTTTTCATTCATTCATTTATATTCATAGGATTCCATCGCCCCTCTCTCTACCTTTGCACAGGCTGAGCCCCATGCCTGGAATGCCCTCCCTTTCTTACCTTCACCTCTTGGAATTCCTAGTTCCCTTTTGAAGCAAAACTCACATGGCACCTCCTTTCTTGATGTAGGTCCTCCGGCACTCCCCTTCCCTCAAAGTTACTTTGTATATATTTTGCATTTATTTATTTGAAAGCAAGTTATAGCAGTAGAACATAAACTCCCTGAAGATAGGGGTTGGTTTATTTATGGGGCTTTTTGGTTCGTTTTTGTTTTGGTGTTTGTGTTCTTGGAACCTAGCCCAGTGTCTGGCACCCATAGTGGTCTAACAATTTCTTGCTGAATGAATAAATGGGGCAATTGACCTTTGCAAAAGTGGAAGGATTTGTCTTAGGAGGTGCTGACTCTTTATTGAAGGCTCTTGTTGGGAGTGTTCCTGAAGAGTTTCTTGTTCAGCTACACTCTGAATTTAATGGCCTCTGGGGTCCTTCTGTGCTCTGGAATTCTGGGTATGCCTGACAAATGGCTTTATTGGATCCCCCAGATGGACGGCAGCTTTTGAGGGAAATATTAATCTATGACATGACTGAGATATTCTAGCTCAATATTAAACATAGGACATTCAATGACAGCTACCTGAGGAGGGGCCAAGCAGCAACAGAATGGAATGGAATGGAAGAGGATCTTTTCAAATGGCAAAGTGATTACATCTGCTCTCCTGGAACCATCACAGAGTAAACACCTGGAAAACTACCAAGCCACAAGGTTTGAATGGGAGCAGCACCATTAGAAGTTAAAATAATTAGGTAGCAGGTCAGTAATACCAATAGCTCGCATTTCCATAAGCGCTTTAGGGTTGGCAAAGTACTTTGCAAGTATCATCACATGGGATCCTAACAACAACCCTGGGACATAGGAGCTATTATTATCTCCATTTTACAAAGAAACTCAGGCTGAATGAGGTGAAATGATTTGCCCAGGGTCAAACAATTAAATGCTTGAGGTAGGATTTGAACTCCAGTCTTTCTGACTCCCAAGTCTGGCCCCTTCTCCACTATGCCACCTATGACAATTTTACTGAAGCCCCGAGAAGTCACACAGGCAGTGAGTGTATGGGGCAGGACTGGTTCCTTGTCCTAGCATGCCTGTGAGATCATCCCATGTCATACTCTAAGCTCTCCCTCAAAACCTTGTGCTACAAAGGGAGAATTACCATTTAGACATTGGAAAATATTTTTCAAATAATATAGTGGAAATGGAAGCGAGTTTTTGTGATGGTCAACAGATGTACAGGAATGTTTGGCACTTTTGGTTGGGTTGAATAAATTCTGTCCCATAGATTTAATGTCTTTTAGTTTGAATTCTTACACAGGATCTGGGGCTCTTTAAGGGAGAGAAAAAATTAGCCAGACATTGATGTCTTCTGGATTTCCTTGTGTGTGAAAATAAACCAGAAGAATTGTGAAAGATCTCTCTTACAAATTTTATCCCAATTCATGCCAGAGGTTACAGTCCAAAGGACATGTTGTAATGTGTTTTAAATATGAGACCGTGGAACTCATGGAGCTTTTAATCCTTATGTTAATTCAAAGATGCAAATGTCTTTATTCTTTTTTTCATGAGCTCTACTTCAAGACACAGTCATCTCTCTACAGAGCAGTCCATTCCTCAACTGTCAGTCTTATAATAATGTCACATGAATTTAAAGAAGAGTGTCAAAAACAGAAGAAAGATATAAAATATTCCATAAATAATAAACAGATGATTTTAATCAGATCTGACCAACAAGTCTGTTAAGCTCAGCTCCAAACAAAGGGAATCCATCAAACTTTGTTTGAATGTCTATTTTTGAGCTTGAGCGATGAGGTACATTCTGGAGAAGATCTGTTTTGCCTAATAGCATGTAAGCCTAGAATACTCCTTCTACCACAGCAGACCAGCCAGTCCTCTGCCATTCATAGGATTAGCATGTTGACCAGGGTCACTGAAAGGTTCATGAATTTGCCCAAGGTCACACAGCCAGTAGGTGCAACAGAAAGGATTTGAGCCCAGACCTTCTTACTCTGAGACTATCCTCTATCCACTATAGCCAGCTACCTTTCTAGGGCCCAGTTGTCATCACAAAATTGATGAGAATGACCTAGTAGGCAGACTCCAGGAGCCTGTGAAAAGACTTGGAGATAGGAGTCAGGATGTCTATAGTGCCTTCTAGGCAAAACCAAGAATAATGGGTAGAAATTTCAAGGAATAAAATTTAGGATCAAGGTCATGAAAAACTTCCTAACAATCAGATGTTACCCAAAGTGGAATGGACTGCCTGGAGGGGAGGAGGGGGAGGTGGTTCCCTTTCCTTGAATGCCTTCAAGCAGAGGTTTGGAGGCCACTTGTGGAATAAGACATACCAGGGATCTGTGTTTGAGAATGAGTTGAATTCAAGATTTGTTGAAGTCCCATATGACTGACATTCTTCTGTGGGATTCTCTGATTTGGGATTCTGTTTTCTCTAAACCTTTGACCTATGAGCACAGATCAATTCCTAACAGGATAAACTTCACCCAAAAATTTGTCTTCTTTGGTTCTGCTTAGTCATTACAAAGGTTTGAATTTCTTATTCTTTTCTTTTTTTCAATGGTGGGGGGAAAGGTGGGAAGGAGAGAAAAATATTTTGAACTGAAAAAAAATATGATTTAAAAAATTCAGATTTGGTTTGCTATTGTTCTTTGTACAGGCTGATTGAGGGCAAATTCAGCCTTAGAGTCAAAGTACTCCATGGGGCTGAGCTTGTCTGGGTTTCTTGTTTCAGGAACTGTATTATTCCTTCCCTCCTCAACACTGCCCCTCTCCCTGCCTCACAGATACCTCTCCCCACACACATCACAGACTGAGCCACAGCCTCAGCCTCACACAAAGGCTGACTATCCTGTGAACATGGCCAAGACCTCTTTCTGTGACTCCTCTCGGCACTAAGATGTGTTCGCATGAATCATTGGTCTTATAGCATTTTAAGAGAGAGCACTGCACCCAGTCTTGGTCTTCATGCATATTTAATCCCCATCTCTGAGACATCAGCAAGGTGGTTATTTGTGCCTTCCTCTGTTGGTACTTTATAAGATCATTTATTTTCCATTTTTTTGGGTAAGAACCTAAATTCATTGGCTTGTTAAATTCCTACTTACCTCCTTCCCTTCAAGGCCCACATATTACTGCAGAAGCAGTAGCCAATGGTTTATCACTAGCAAGAACACCAAGGGAATATAAAATGGTGATATTTCTAATTAGAAATCCTGACTCTAACCGCTTGTTTTTTGAGGACAAAAGACTTACTTATTCATGAGCTGCTGAGAAATATGGTCCCAACTCTCTCTATAGGGTGAGTCAGCTGATCTGTAATCTGTGCAGAGATGGAAAGCATTTGCATTTCCATGCCTGGTTCATATTAGGATTGGGAGGATAATCAATTCAGCTTCATTTAACAGACATTCATTGAGCTCATAATCAGACCCTAAGCTAGAATTAGAGATGTGAGAATCCATTACCTTCCTGCTCTTGAAGGACTTACAATCGAATACGATGACGACAAAAGTAGGAATGGAAGACAAACATGCAAATAATTGTGATATAAGAAGCAGACCATCTCTGGAACCAGAACAGGACACTAGGCAAGTATCCCAGGCCACATTGCAGGAGATGCCAAAAGGACCAGGGCCATGGACATTGAGTCTGACATAGACATAAATGTATGCTTCCTGTGTGAAATAATACCTCTAATTATGCCTTATCCTTCAATCAACATGCAGTTATTAAGCACCTACTATTTGTCAAGCACTGGGAAAATAAAGACAAAAATAAAACTATCCCTACCCTCAAGGGCCTTACATTCTGCTATGGAGAAATAAGATCTTCATGTACAAGTATATTCAAACTATATAATGAATAAAAGGTCATTTTAGAGGGCGTAGCATTAGCAGCATGACAAAAGGAAAGTCTTTAAGTAAAGATTGAATTGAAGCTGCCTTTTTCTTGTTCAAATCTCCTCAAGTTTACAATTCTAGCTGTTATTTCTGGAAATGTGCTAAATTCTCTGAGAAAGAAAGAATTCAATTATTCCTTCATAACATCAAAATGTTTCTCAACCCAGAAAATCAAAGACTCAAATGCCACCTTTACCACCCTCACTTTCTCACTAATCTTCACCATAGGAACAAATATAAAAAATTTTCCCCTTCACAAGTGGCCCCCCTCCAATATTTCCAATCTTACACTTTCCACCTCTCCCCCCATATACTCTTCCACCCAGTGAAAATGGCCCCAGTGCTGTTTTTCAAACAAACACTCTGCCCATTCATTCAGGGCATTTTCACTGGCTGTTCCTCATGTCTGTAATTCTCCCCCCTCCCCCATCTCCATCTCTTGTATTCCCTGACTGCCTGCAAATCCCAGCTAACATCCAATCTTCTGCAGGAAGCCTTTCTTGATCTTCCTTAACACTAGCCCCTCCCCCTGTTGGTTAGTTTTAATTCATTCTGTACATAGCTCATTGTAAGCAGTTCCTTTCATATTGTGTGCCCCACTGGACTGTGAACAATGCTCCTTGGGAGCATGATTGTGTCTCTTAGCACAGTGTCTGGTATCTAACAGATGCCTCATGAATACTTGTGGTGTTTTGGTTGTTGTCGTTCTCTACTGGCTAGAATAAATGCTGGAGAGGTTCCCCCTTTTGGCTTTGGAGGTAGAACAGGTAACCTAGCAGGCACTGGCTAAACTGACTCCCTGGTTGTCTCACTCCTCAGAGATAGCACCAATCTGAGCTTGCCCAGGCAACAGAACCAGAGAGATGCAGTGAAAGGTCACCCTGCATAAACCATGCCAAATGCTTCCTTCTCCTGGAAACAACCAGCTCAGCATGGTACATTCAAAGGTTGGGCTTCTGGATTATTTGGGATATTAAAATGTCATTAAGCAGGCATGTTTTGTAACAGGAAAAATCCAAGTGAAAATAACTGGCTGCCTCTGAGGGATGCATCACCTCTCAGTACACTTACTGGAATATTTTTAAAAGGGCAGAGTGTAAATCCTCAAGCTGGGCAAGCTGTAAACAGGGTCACATTCTCCTTCTGCCACGCTTATACTCTCTTCACCATTTTCACTCTCCTAGCATTGGCACAGAGAGGGAGGGAGAAAGATAATTGAATTTTAGATTTCTAAGGGATGCTTGGGACCTCCTTGCCCAAACCCCACATCTTATAAATAAGGATTTGGGTCAAAGGAGGTGAAGTAATTCGTCCGAGAGCACAGCACGACCAGAAGTAAGACTTCCAAGTCAAGCACCCTGACTCCCAGTTCAATGTTCTTTCCATTTCAACATTATTTACATTTCACCATAATCAGAGAGGAAGGTCAACTGAGCTGTGGGGGCAGGAAGGCAGTAATCCATGCCAAGCCCTTAGAAGAGCCTCAGACTCCAACTCTGAGATTATCTGAAGGTAACACGTGAGAGCAGGAAAGTCCAAGCCTCTGGATTCATGTTCCTAAACTGATTCTCAGCCTTTGGCAGGAAACCGAATGTGTTAACAGGAGGAAGAGGACCGGGGAGACCTCTTTGAACAGATCCATTTTACTCTGGAGAGACTGGTTATATGGGTGGCTCTGCTTGTGTGTCTATGTTCATGTTCCCCAGTTGTGTTTATCCCTAGGAAAGGCCAGTGCTTCAGTCCTTATGGTGAGCTCTCCAAGGTCTTGGGCACAGAGTACACCAAGGACTAGGCAGGCACAGTGTTGAGTCACCAAGATCAGCAATAGCTGCATTCTTGATGGTAAGAGCTGAAGGAAGATTGATAGTGACAGTGACGATGATGCTGCCACTACTGCTGTCGATAGTATTTATGTAGCTCTTTTTTTTGCTTTTCTTTTTGGAGGGGGTAAGGTAGGGCAATTGGAGTTAAGTGACTTGAGAGTCTAGTCACTTAAAAACTAGTCACATGGCTAGGTTTTTTTTGTGTTAAGAGTCTGAGGCTGGATTTGAACTCGGGTCTTCCTAACTCCATGGCCAGTGCTCTATTCACTGTGCCACCTAACTGCCCCATGTGGCTCTTTAAGGTTTGCAAAGCACTTTACCAATATTATCTCATTCCTACCAACATTATGTCTATCCTACAACGACCCTAAGAGTTGGTTGCTATTATTATCTCTACTTTATAAATGGGGAAACTGTGGCAGAGGCTGAGTTACCTAGGGTCACCCAGCTAGTAGGTGTTTGTGACTGAATTTGAACTCAGGTCTTTCTGACTCCAGGTCCAGTGCTCTATCTACTGTACCACTGAACTACAGATTGAGTCCAAAGAATTTGGTAATCTGGGGCAGCTAGGTGGCACAGTGAATACAGCACCAGCCCTGGAGTCAGGAGGAACTGAGTTCAAATCCAGTCTCAGACACTTGACACTAAATTAGCTGTGTGACCTTGGGCAAGTCATTTAACCCTGATTTCCTTGCCTCCTCCCTACAAGCAAAATTTTGCAATCAGACTAACACTAGTGAGCTTTGTTCCAGAAGAGTGATGGGAATGGAAGCCGTGATCGCAGCTCCTTCCTCTTCCCTTGCATGTGCCTGTGTTAGAGATCACCAGATGTTCTAAACCAGGGATTAAGAGGCTCTACCCCTCCACCCTTGAACTAGAGATGGACTGCTCCACAGGGTTAAGGGGTATGGACCAGGTAAGCCCTTCCTGTGGAAATGGGACAGAAGGATTTCCTATGACCTAAGACAACCCACCTGGGATCTCTAAGGGAAGAAAGTGATGGGAAAGGCCACTGGTACAATCTTCAGTTTTTCCGTAGCCAATAGGCATGATCAAGACAATCTTTCTCAGGTAGCTGTCAAGTTTAAGTGTTATCACTAAGACCTTGAAGCCTGATTTTTAAGCAGTTCTATTTTGCTATCGCTTCCTAGGTACCCACGGTTTCTGAGCCTATTTTGTACTTTGGATCAGGCTAATATAGCCAATGAACCAACAAACTCAAATCATGCATTGTCATGCATGTCTGAAACAGATTAAAAAGTTCTATTGATGGGTCCTGGGTCCTATTTCTCCAATTCCCACATCCCTTATTAAAGTTTTATTAATTCCTTCTTTTCTTTTGAATCAGTTAACTCTCAATATACCCATCCCCAAAATCTAGGGAACCTTCTCTTATAGGACAATTTTCAAAAGTTAAGCAAAATCAGTCACCATACAAGCTATAAGTGATGGCACATGCAATACTCCTCACCCATAGTAGCCCATAGTATCTCCCATTTCCTCATCTTTTCTCTACCAGGGGCCTTCCCACCTTTGCTACTCTCTACCATATTTAACTTAGCTATCACATTCAGATTTTGAAGGGTCATTTCATTTCCCAACCATTATATTTTGTTTTCCTTTTCAAATTTAGCTATTTTATTTCTCATTTTCAGATCCAATAAATCAGCAGAATTGAGTTCCTGTTTATTGAAACTTATCTATCACGTGACCCCATTGTACAAAACCAATTCAGTCCCTGCCTTCTGGGAGATTACAGGTATTGAAAGGCCCTGTAAAAGAGCCTCCCCAGGCCCCAGAAATCTTTTGGGGGTGCATGGGAGGTGGGGGATGGACTGTTGCCATGTAGATCACAGTAATAATACTCCACTGAGCACAGCCATGTACTGAAGGATCTTTTGCAACAAGAGACAAGCTGGGCAGACTTTTTGATAATACTTAGGTGATAGTCCTAGCATATTAAAAGGCACTGTCATTCACTTTAGCTGAGTTGGTTATCAGCTTTGCAAAAATCCTGGAATAAATCCATCCAAAATCAAGGGTCTTCTTCCTGGCTGATCTTTTGGAATTAACCCCAGTTTCTATGAAATATTTGCCAAGTCCTGCTTGCTCTCACAACACCTGCAGGAAACTGCCTGGCCTCTCTGATGAGTCTAGATGCATCCAAGTCACACATGAACCACTGGAGAAATCAGCAAAACCGAGCAGACATCAGAGACTCACCTCTTGCCGTTTGAAGTTCTGTACGTACTCCTCAAACTGTTCATCTTTTGTTTCATCAGCTTTGCCAAGTTTCTGAAGGACCTGGTGCACAAAGAAAACAAAATGTCATTCTAATAATGTTCCTTAAGGAAAACAAGTCATTTCAGTTCCAGGATTAGCACAAGAGAACATCTATAAAAGATCCTCTTCTCTTACTGAGAGCAGCATTCTTGTATATTTGTAAATAGCTATCTTATAGTTTTATCTGTTTCTTAGATAGCTAAGACCAAAAGTTTGTCATCTGGTGCGTAAACTTCCAGGGATGATGATTAGTCAGGCTGGCCTTTGGATGCAGATAGAGCCCTGTCTAGGACCAAAATTGAAGGCTTGGGAGATACTGGAGTGATTGGCCATTTCCTTCTCCAGATCATTTAACACAGGAGGAAACTGAGACAAACAGGGTTAAGTGACTTTTCCAGGGTCCTATAGCCAGCAAGCATCTGAGAGCACATTTGAACTCAGGAAGATGAGTCTTCCTGACTCCAGGGCCAGCACTCAATCCACTGTGCCTCTAGTTGCACAAGTTTGTTTAAGAGCAATCTCAATGGACATGCATGATGGGAAAAAAAGAGGTAAGACAGTCATAGAGCCAGAAAGATGGACAAGTGTCAAAGAGCTGGAGTGCTGCACTGGTATGCAGAATATGTTAAGAAGCCAGGTGGGAATGGTTGTTAAAAAACAATGCACTTGGAGTCAGGAAGATGTGAGTTCAAATTCTACCTTCATATGACATCACTCTCTAAGTTATCACTTAACTACTCAGCCTCAGTTTCTTCAGTTGTAAAATGGGAAGAATAATAATAGAGGAACAAATGAGACAATGTAGGTGCTTGGAAACCTTGACACTCTATGGAAATCTCAGTGATCATCACCATTGTTTTTATTGTTAAAAGAATCAGCAGAAGATCTCCTGGCCCCCTGGTTATACAGCCTTTGGAGGGATATTGGAAAGATACACACTTCCCAGCTCTTACAGGAACCTAAAGGTGCTGGATGGGAAAGACTTTGTATGCCTTAGACTCAGCAATAAGGTGGAAATATTTACCAATGGTTTCTCCCTAAAGCCTATAAATGCATCATACTCTTGCAAACCAGTCACTTGTTAAAAGAAGAGAAGGCTGGTTTGAGCTCAGGAAATTGCAAAGTTCTCCAACTGACCTTGAGCTTTCCCTCAAAGCAAAGGTCCACCTTTTCAATATTAATATTTTATCAGTGTTGTTATATAATAGTGAGACATTAAAGTGAACTGCCTCCAAAGAATTCTTCAAGATACACATTAGGAATACTAGCCATGGTAGGGGTGAGCAGACGCAACATATAACCACAGAGGGGCTCCAGAGAACAGGAATATAGGATGATACCCAGAAATTGTGTAACAGAAAGAGAAGATGGGCTGACCATGTGGTGGCAAGGTATGAGAAATGGGCAGCCAGAGTGTTCTGGTGGTACTTTCATAATTCCAGGAGACATTGAAGAAGGTTCCCAGCACCCTGTACATACCTCCTGTGGTGGACTTTGGGGAGAACATGGACAAAAGACTTACAGGATGGGGAGGCAGAGATACGGGTTGAGAAAGGTTTCACTGGAGGGAGCTCCCAAATGAATGCAATTATATAACCTTTGGGGAAATAATTGGCCACTCCTAATTTCAACAAGCAGTAATGTCTATGGAACAGGTTTCTAGGGACTATGAACTTTCAAGAAGAGTCAAATCCTTGGCATCATTAGCTTCCTGACCATTTAAAATGATCAGGTAATTCCAGAGATACATACAGAAGAGGGCTAAATACCTTGAAAATGTGCCAGTCCATTGTTGGTTCATGAACCATGGTGCTATCTTAAATGACACACAGCCACAGAGAATCACAGACTATGAAATTGGGAAGGAATTTCTGAGGCCACCTCAAATCCACTCCCTGCCAAGTGATGATCCAGCCTTTGCTTGAACATGTCCAGCAAGAGGGGCAAGCCCACTGTGTCCTGGGCAGCCCATTCTACTTTGAGGCAGTTTCCATTGTTATCAAGTATGCCCACATAAATGAGTCTGAATCACTCGCTGCTCTTCTTCTGTCCTTTGGAGCCAAGCAGAGCAATGTGAAGCCCTCTTTCCCAGGACAGCCCTGCAAATTCTTTATGTCATTTTTCATCTCCTTGCTGTCTTTTCTTCTTCCAGCGAATCACTCCTATTTTCTTCAGATAATCATCCCATGGCAAAACTCGAGACTCTCCACATCCCACTCATCTCTTTGACCTTGTATTTCAAGTCACTTGACTTCCATGCACTTCAGTTTACTCATCTGTAAAATGAATTGGTAAGACTAAAACCTTTACAAGCCCTGAAGATACACAACTATGATCTTATGAGCTCCTTTCCTTGTATGACCATGTCTGTCCCATGTTTTCTGAGCCATCAACTCCCCTTTCCTCCTGCAAGTCACCATGGGTGCTGTTTTATTTCCCTGATTCTTCTCTTGTCTTATAACTCAAGTCTTACTCTCTCCTTTCCCCCATCAGACAATCTATGTACAGCACAGGGACCCAAAATTCTGAGATCTCAAGGCTTTTATAAATGGACACACCCAACTGGCTGGAGGCCAGTGTAGGGTAGGTGGGAGAAGAATGCAGAATGGAAAGTAAATTGAGTACCAGGGATATGGTTCAAGGAGGAGCAGATTCTGTAGAACATGACCTCCAAGTCCAAATCTACATTAAAAACATATGTGAGGAAAGGAGGAAGAGGAAGAAGAGAAAGAAGCAAAAGGAGAAAGAAGAGGAAGAGGAGAAGAAGGAGGAGGAGGAGAAGGAGGAGAAGAAGAAAGAGAAGGAGGAGGAGGAGCAAGAGGAGGAGGAGGAAGAGGAGGACGAGAAGAAGATCCATAGTGTCATTGACCCAGCTGAATGTAAGCTCTTTGAGAGCATGACCTATCTCACTTTTTTATTTGTGCTTATAACACAGCACAATGCCTGGCATGCTATAGACCCCCTGACATTGGTGAATAAATAAAATAAGAACAAAACTAAAGTGGGGTATCATAAAAGTCATGCTAGTGGAGCCAAGATGGTGGTGTAGAACAGGAAATTCCATGAGCCCCCCCCTCCACAACTGCCTCAAATACCTATAAAATATGACTCTAAACAAATTTTAAAACTACAGAACACACAAAGTGACAGAGAGAAACATATCTCCTGCTGAAGGCAGCCCAGCAGGCAGACAGGAAGGCTCTGTCACAGAGTACTGGGAGCAGAGTGCAGTCCTGCATGAGCCACTGGCTTTGGCCTCAGGGAGGCCCTGACAGCAGCATCTGGAATAGACTTAAGGAGAGTGAATCACCAGCAACTAGGGTGCTTTCCAGACTTCTGAACCCATAAACGCCAAAGAGCAAGTAAAAGATCAGTTAGGAACTCTGTTGGAAAGGAAGGGCACAGTCTGGCCCCTGCCCCAGGAGCCAGAGGTGGTGGAATTGCTGCCCTGTGTGGCTGCCTATGGAGCTCCTGGTCTACAGATCTTAGGGGAACCAAGCAACCATTCAGAGTGTAATTGCTCTTGCTTTAACCTGCTTGGATCTGGATCACTGTCTTGGGTAGAGGTCCTAGGGTGTGTGGCCAGTGGGTCAGAGCTTGTGGGGGCTGCAGAGAGGGCACCCTCCTAATAGCTCAGGCAGCTGCAAAAACCCCAGCAAGAGAAGCATGAGAAGGTAAACAGGGAAAAGAAATCATAAGGAACTTATTAAAGTTGAGTTATTTACATTCCTACATGGAAAAATGATAATTGTAATTCATGAGAATTTTCTCAGTATGAGGATAGTTGAAGGGAATATATGTGTGTGTGTGTGTGTGTGTGTGTGTGTGTGCGTGTGTGTGTATGTGTTTATATATATGTTTACATAGGAGGTTATAGGTGCATATAAATACATATTTGAGTGTGTATATGTATGTGTACATGTATACATAGATGGCACAGGATCAGTTGAATAGGAAGGGATGATATCTAAAAAATAGAATTAAGAAGTGAAAGAGGAATATAATGAAAGGAGATAAGGAGAGACAGAATAGGGTAAATTATCTCATATAAAAGAGGCAAGAGAAAACTGTTACAATGGAGGGGAAGAACAGGAAGGCAAAAGGGAATGGGTCAACCTTACTCTCTTTGAATTTGGCTTAAGGAGGGAATAACATACACACTAAATTGGGTATCTTGCCCTACAGGAAAGTAGGGGGGAAGGGGATGAGAGGG
>CM053590.1:7612297-7652638 GCA_028646515.1 Pseudochirops corinnae | reverse complement strand
TTGGAAGCAAACACTTTTGAAAAGGGACAGGGTCAAAGTAGAAAATAGAATAAGTGGGGTAGCAGGAGAGGATAGAGGGATATATAGTTAGTCTTTCACAATATATCTACTATGGAAATGTTTTGTGCAACTACACATGTACAACCTATATTGAATTGCTTATCTTCCCAGTAGGGGTGAGTGATGAGGGAAGAAGGGAAAAAATCTGGAAATCAAAGTTTTAAAATCAAATGTTTAAAAATATTACTATTAATAATTGTTATTTTTTTTACATGCAACTGGGAAATAAGATATACAGGCACTGGGATATAGACATCTATCTTGCCCTACTAGAAAGTCAGAGGGGCATGGGGGAGGATATAAGAGAGAGAAGATTGGGGGAAGGGGTATTCAGTAGGCTCACTATTTTGGGGTGGTGGGTAGGAGATAGACTGGGAGAAAAGCTGTAACTCAAAATGTTGTGGAAATGAATGCTGAACATGAAAAATAAAAAATAAAAAATAAAAGTCATGCTAATGATAATAATTTTGTGAGGTGATTGCTTTTTTATAGTAATTAAGTAAAAATTAACTTTCATCTTTATAGTCCTGACTGCCAAGGACGCCTCTGCTCATAAGATCTAAATCTGTGGTTTTGAAATTGAATTCAAAATAAGATGTGTTAAGTTAAATTCAACAACATGAAGGCTGAGCTTCAGTCCTGGGTACTACACTTGAGAAAGGCCATTGCTGAGCTGGAGAATGTCTAGAGGAGGCACTACCAGACTGGAGGGAGTTTGGAATTCATGCCTTACCATATGTGAGCAACTAAAGGTACTGGTGGTGTTTGGCCTGGGAAAGAGAAGGTTGAGGACAAGGGGTAGGAATGGGAGCTGCTTTTGAACAGCAGAAGGACTGGCATATGAAAGAGATGCAACCTGTTCTGCTTGACTCTGGAAGCCAGAACAGGGAGAAATGGGTGGCAATTACAAAGAACTCCACTTTGACTTGATATCAGGAATGGCTTCCTGACAATTAGGGCGCTCTCCAGAGTGGCCTCACCTGTGGGGGGGTGTGGAGAGCTCCCCTCCTCACTTGAGTTCTTTGACTCCTCATTGGGCATTTGCCAAGAGGAACCTTGCCCAGACATAGGCTGAACTAGAGGCCATCAGGAACCTTTCCTGACATAGCTATGATTGTTCTCATGACTTGGAGCCTAACATTGACATAGAGTTTTACAATTTCCTGAGCATATTCACACCTGTGCTCTTGTTGGAGTCTCATACAGTCAGGGCAGGTATTATTCCCATATGCCAGATGAGGAAACCATAGCTCAGAGGCTTACCCAAGATCATAGGTTTGTTAAGTGTGCCTGAAGTAGGAAGACAGGAGAAGACAGTTTTTGGGGCTTGGAGTTCACTATTGTGACCACTTTGCTAACATCAATCGATCAAATATCACTTACTAAGCACCTAAAAGATACCAGGCGCTGGGCTGGGGATATCCTGGGAATACAAAAAAAAGCAAATCATCACTGCTCCCAAGGAACTCACAGCTTAGTAGGGAAGATAATACCTGAACAACTTTGTACAAACATGGTTGAGGCAATTGGGTGACCCAGTGGATAGAGTGCCAGATTGCACTCAGAAAGACCTTGAGTTCACAGCCAACCTCAGACACATAGCAGCTGTATGACCTTGGGCAAGTCACTTAACCTCTGCTTGCCTCAATTTCCTCAATTTCGAATGAGGATTAATAAATAGCACCTCCCTCCCAGGGTTGTGGGGGATCAAAGGAGATCATATTTGTAAAGCACTTAGCACAGTGCCTGATACATAGTAGGTCCTCTGTAAATGAGTATTCCTTTCCCCCATATTAATATGTACATACCTATATCTACATATGTAGATACATCTATCTATGTACTGTATATAGGTATATATCTATGTATACAGATATATGTGTACACATATCTACACATAAACACATGTATATATGTGTGTCTGTATATCTACACATAACTATATGTATATGTATACACATACATGTATATATGTATATGTAAACATACATACATGTACACATATGTGTGTATACATATATACATGTGTGTATGTATGTGTATGTGTATACCTATTTACAGATATAGGTATTTGAATCTGGGTTTAGAACCTGTGATTATCCCAGAAGTCCCAGTGAAGAAACTCCCTCCAATAATGTAGTTCTTCAACTGATCTATAACTGATGGTTTCAGAGAGTCACCTGATATGTTGGGAGGTTGATGGCTTGCTCAGGGTCACATGGTCAGTAGGAGTCAGGGTATGAATTTGTCTTCCCGAGTCTATGGCTAGCTCTCTCTCCATGGAGGGGGGGCACCCTCAGGTTCCTTCCCTCTTCTATTTTTTTCAATATTCCAATAATTACTGACAGCATATTTTTTTTCATCTTTTGTATGTGTATCCCCAGTGGCTGACACATATCAGCTACTTAATTAACACTTGTTGGTTGGCTGACTGGTACGTATGTCCTCCACTGATGGAAGTGATACAACTTTTATTTGCCTTAGTATATGGACTTTGAGTGTCACTGTGGTTAGAAAAAAATCCTACATTCAACAATAGTGTTAGGAGCCCCTCCAAACCTAGTTGGACTGGCCATTGGTTGGCATATATGTTTCTAACCTGCCTTCTACTCTGTCCCCCAGTAGATTGTAAGCACCTTGAGAACAGGGACTGTTTAGTTTTTGTATTTGCATCCTCAGTACCCAGCACAGAGCCTGGCCCCTAGAAGTTTGCTTCCTGAATTAAATGTTGTCTGATTAGGCATAATGTGGCAGACATAATGATGGGTATCAGAAATCCACCAGTGGAAGGTGTGTGATGTAATCTCCCCAGCTCAACATCTTTGACATTGTCATAGTGACACAATGACATGGCACCCTTCTCCTGTTTGAATAAGAGAAAGTGTGTGTGCTCCCTCTCTTACTTGATTGATACAGCTGGCATAGAGTGAAGAATGCCTATTGTCCAGACTATGAGATCAAGAAGGAGGAGAGTGGGGTGAATGATCTTTTGGAATCTGTGAAGATATTTTATCGCCCCAAGCTTCGCCCTGAAACAAAGGTCCATCTTCTTAATGCCAATATCCTTTCAATGATGCTCAGAGGCTTTGAATCAAGAAGCTGCCAATCTCTGAAGAATTAAGATTCTAGCTTACCCAAAGGGCAATGAAAAGGAACATGGCAGGCATCAACAGGCTGCTGCACATTGTCAAAGGATAACTGAAGGAAAAATGGGGTGAAATGTATCAGGAAAGAGATGATTGATGGAGAGACTGAAAGAGCAGTGGAATGAATGTTGGGTTTGGAGTCAGGACCCGGGTTAGAATTCTGGCTCTGTAACTTATTTCCTGTATTACCATAGGTAAGTGAATTCACCTCTCTGGGTCTTAACCTCCTCCACTGCAAAATGAGGGCCTTGGATGAGATGTCCTCTGAGTTTCCTGTTAGTTCGAAGTCCATGGTTCCAGGATCTCATGTATGGCCAGGGAAGGAGAATGAGGGATAATCAATGACCAGCCCTTTTGACACCCACATAACATTAAGTGATCTAGCATTTGAGGAAGACTCCTGTGGAGGATGTGTGGGAAGGTGTGGACAAGAGCTGCATGAGATTGGCAGAAACAGACAGGTTACAATCAGCATGTGCTTCATTTCTCACCCTTGCTCTCCATTGACACAGCTACTCCCTAAATCATCACCTCTCACATATATAACTTCAAGAGCCTCCTGCTTGGTCTCCCTGACTCAACTATCTCCTCATCAATCTATTCTACATGCTGCTACCAAAGGGATTTTCCTTAACTCTAGATACAACCATGCAACTCCCTTATTCAACCAACAGCCGTGCATCTAGTATTTTGTATCTAGGATCAAATAAAGCCTCCTCCATTTAGCTTTTAAAGCCCTACACAACCTGGCCCCACCCCACTTTTCTAGCCTCCATGGACATAATCCCCTTGCTCACACTCATCATTCCAACTAGTTTGGCCCTGTTCCTCCGTCTCTCATCTGTTCCCCATATCTAGAAGGCATGCCTTCCAAACCTCTGCCTCACAGGGTCCCTCTCTTCTTTGAAGGTGAAGCTTCGACAGCTTCTGCATAGACTTTCCTGATCCCCTCAATAGCCAGTGCCTTGCCTCTCAAACAACCTGAGATTTAACTGATCCGTATGTTTGTACTTATTCATATTATAATTCTGCTATGCATCTATTTATTAATACTTGTTGTATTCCCCATTCAAATGCATGTCATTGTGAACAGGGATGGTTTAGTTCTTTCAACTTGCGTGCCCAGCATGTGGTACAGTGCCTGGCACATGGTTGATTGATTGATTGGAGGAAATGCTGAAGAAATGATGAGATCACACCTCCATTCAAATTCCCAGCTAGTAAATATGAGATTGTATGATTCTTCTTAGAAGCTCTTTTAATTAGGTTATGTCAGAATCAATTAAAAATTCCATAAAAGGTTCACATGAACATTCCAAATCTTGTGTCACTTCCATCTCATAAAACCAGGAGTTTTTAAAAATAATGTTAAACAAAATTTTTTAAAATGACAAGTTCCATTGTCCTGTGTCACAGGAGGAGGTATTGAAACATTAAGAGAAGACAGACCCCAGATTCCTAAGCAGTAATCTTGTACCCTATTCACAAAGAAAAAACTTCCCTTTCCCAAGAAGAGAAAAATGTCATTATCCTTTTTGGGGCTGGGAGAAGGGAGGGAGGCATGCATAGATAATGAGACAGATTAAAGGGGAAGAGTTGGAATGCCAAACAATCGGTAGCAGCAAATAAGCAGAATGACTAATGAGCCGGTTATGAGGAACCTTAGAAGCACCTGGGAAGAATTAAATGAAGAGAGCTGAGCAGGAATTGAAACTCAAGACAAGTGAAAATGTGATAAGAGGGAAAGGCATTCTTCATTGTCCTTAGCGAATTCAAGTCACTAGATTATGATGAACAAAACCACCCAAAATGTATGCTGGGGTATTTAAAGAATCAGTGAATGTGAATTGTTGAAACGTCATGGAGAATGGGACAAGTGTCAGCTTCCACACAAACAGAGAAAATGGCATCTATACACTACAGGCCAGCGAACTTGACTTTCATTGCTGGAAAAATTCAATACTCTACAACACAGTATTTCAGAGGATGGCTGGTGAGTGTTTTGAAAGGGAAGCAGTGATCATCAGGATCATGCCAGACTAACCCTATTTCCTTTCTTTGATTGGGTAACTGGTCTCATAGATCAAAAACATGCTGTGAAACCAGAATACCTCGATTTCAATGAAACATTTGACAAAATCGTTCCTGCTATTCTCGTGGACAGGATGGGGAGATATGAGTTAGATGACAGTTCAATTTGGTGGATTCAAAATTGATTGAATGAACAGTCCAAGAAAGTAGTCATTAGTGGAATAATGTCATCTTGAAAGCAGACCTCTGCTGAAGCATCCCAGGAATCGCTCCTTGCTTCTACATTAATCAACATTTTTATCAAATTTTGTGCATTTTACAAGGCTAAGCTGAAGTATGGTGGTCTGGCAGCTGGAAGCTGCCCTTTTGGTTAGGTATCCATAGGGTTGATGTCCATCTCTCTACTTGGGACAATGCCAAAGCACACAGAGTCTCCCCATTCCTCTGTAGGCTGAGTATTTGGAGGGCCCTGATTTTGGCATTTCTCTAGTACACTGGGGCTCAGGATCTCCCACTAATTGGCTGAGGTGAGACTTGCTGTTGGCTCACTAGGATGCTTCCTGTTCTAGAATGCATTTCCCTTTTGCCTGAGTGAGACAAACCTTTCCTGCAGATCTTTCAAGTTTCTTTGGCTAAAAATTATTTCACTCTGTCTTTTTGTTGGTTCTGCTGTTCCAGGATTTTGGGGTGCTATTTCATGGTTTTTTTGGAAGTGAATATGGGAGAGTTATGACAATTTACTGCTTACTATGCCATCTTGTTTCCCAGAAGTCTCCTCAATTTTTGAAAAAGATATAGATAAGCAAGGTGGCACAATGGATACAGCACTGGCCCTGGAGTTAGGAAGATTTGAGCTTAATCCCACCTCAGACAATTATTAATTGTGTGACTCTGAATAAGTCACTTAAATCTCTATTTGCCTCAGTTTCCTCAACCATAAAATGGTTGAAGAAATGTCGCCTACCTCCTAGGGTTACTGTATAAGGACCAAATGAGGTAAGATATGTGAAGTGCCTAGGACAGTGTCTGGCACATGGTAGGCACTATGTAAATGCTAGGTAGTAGTAATAGTAATAGTAGTAGTAGTAGTAGTAGTAGTAGTAGTAGTAGTAGTAGTAGTAGAAGTAGTAGTAGTAGTAGTAGTAGTAGTAGTAGTAGTAGTAGAAGTAGTAGTAGAAATAGTAGTAGTAGTAGTAGTAGTAATCACATTTGCAAATGGTAAGATCTTTAGTTGAGAGAATCTGGATCCAAATCTCTATAGGTTAAAAAAGTGAATCAGATTTGATAAGATAAAACTTAATATTGATAGAAATAAATGCAATACAAATGCAAACCTGGGTTTACAAAATCACTTCCAAGCAAACGACTGGAAATGCATAGGTAGACAGCAGTTCATTTAAGAGATTTGGGGACTTTATTGAATTGTAAGCTCAAAATGAATGGCCAGTAGCCTATGGCAGCCAAAAAAAGCTATAATGAGCGTATGCTTTCTTATGAGAAAGACAAGGTCTAAACGGATGAATGTAATTGTGCCATCATACTCTGGCCTGGTCACACCACTTCTGGAATATTGAGGTTCAGTTCATAACATCATATTTTAGGAATAATACCAGCAAACTTCAGCATATCCAGAAGAAGTTAACCATGATGATGGGAAATAATGAAATAGAATAACCACTAGAAAGAACTGGGGGCTGTTTAGCTCACAGGAGAGAGGACTCATGGTGGGACATGATAAGTTTATTCATATATTTGGAGAACAGGTGAAAGAATGCTTAGACTTGTTCTGTTTGGTCACAGAAGGAAGAACCAGGAGCAATGACAGGAAGCTGCTGAGAAAATGACTTAGGCTTGATGTCAGAACACGCTTCCTAGTCATGTCAAAAGATCAGAAGTGCAATGGGCCACTTTGAGAAGTAGAGGGTGCTTCCTCCCTGGAGGTCTTTAAAAGGGTGTTGGAGGACCACTTATCAGAGACTGCATGGTATGGAAAACCTGTTCATATATGCTTAGCGACATCACCTCAAGGGGTCTTCTACCTTCTGCCTGGAAGATTGAAAAAGGACTCTAGTATGGGGAAAGTTTCTTAAGGTCCCAAACAATAACAGAGTGAGCCAGACTAGGAGCTGAAATAACTGAGGAAAGACCTTGCTTTCTGTGTACTTCTCCTATTGCTTAAGAGGTTTTGTTTGTTTAACTTCTGATGGCCATCTATGTGATGAGGCAGCAATTCACTGCTCAGGTCTGGAACAGATCCATTAATTTTTCTGGTGTTCATGATTTGAAAATGAGCTGGCCTCCTCTCCACCCACAGGTACTTGGGAGATAGGAAGGAAGAGAATGAATGATTCAGAGTCTCTGACCTTGGTACATTATGGATTTGGGTCTGATTCCTGGTGTTTCAATTCTGGAACAAATGAGCTCTCCTGACAACAAACAATCAAAAGATTGATTTAAATCATGAATCCAAGAATCTGGAAGTTGGGAGAAATCTCAGAAGTTACATGGTACAGCCTTTCCCTGACAAAGAACCCCCATTCTACAATTTCCTTGACAACTTCTCATCTAGTCTTTGCTTGAAGATATTCAGTGAAAAGGGACATGGCCACCTGAGCTTCCCACAGCAGCCCATTTCACATTGGGAGGGTTCTCATTGGGAGGACATTTTTTTTCCTGACATTCAGCCAAAATCTATCTCTGCATCTTCACCCAATTTTTCCTGGTTCTGTCCTCTGGGGCCAAACTGAAAAAGTCTAATCCTTCTTCCATCACACAGTTCTTCAAATACTTGAATATAACCATCCTGACCAATACACCCAATCCCTGCCTCCATTTTTAATCCAGGCTAACCATTTCCAATTCCTTCAACCAATCCCTGTGTGTTATGAACTCAAAGCCCTCCACTATCTGACTTCCCTATCCTGGACCCCTTCCAGCTTATTAATGTATATCCCAAAATATGGTGCCCAGAACTGAACACAATGCTCCACAAATTAATGACCTGGGCAGAATACATCACCCTCCCCTTCCTTGAAGCTGTGCCTCTCTTAATGCAATCTGAAAGAATTCGCTTTTCTTTGTCTGCCACATCCTGCTGCTGGCTCTTGTTGAACTTGTGATCACTAAAACCCTTAGATTTTTGTTCAGATGAGCAGAGCTTCTGATCATTCCTCCACATTGTCACATTTGTATAATTGATTTTTAACCCATGTGATTTTTACATTGATCCCTAGTTATCTTGCCTACTTTTAAATTTAGTCCATGTTTAGAATATTACTAACCGTTGGGGAAAAGATAAGCAGCAGGTTCTGGAAAGTTCTTTTTAAGAGGACTAGAAAATGAGGCTAGGAAGAGAAAGAAGACAAACATGGAGATGTTTGCAAATGAGAAGGGAAAATCCTGTCCTGATTGCAGAAATGGCCCCTTGACTTGAGAGATGGAAGCTATTTCCCCCCAACCCCCAGGGTTCTTTATCAAAAGCAGAGCAGTTAATAAGTGTTTGTTTTGATTTCATTACCATTTCATCCTTGAAAAGGTGGAGGTAGCAAGAAGGGGGCTGGGAACAAGGGACCTCTTCTGGAACTGATTCTGTGAAAGATGAGGAACCGGACTGGTAAAGGAGAAATAATGAGAACCTTGGGGGAAAGTAATCACTCCATCTTAGAATGCATGATGGAGGAGAAAAAGCTACGCTGAGTTTCACAACCATCTTAGATTTGGGGACAACAGATTTTAAAGGGTTTAGTAAAAAATGATATTTAGGATCCATTGGCTAAACATTATAAAAGGGGTACCAACTGAAGAGAAATAGGGAGATCTCAAACATGTATATGTGTATATACATATATATATATATAGAGAGAGAGACAGAGAGAGAGAGAGAGACAGAGAGACAGAGAGACAGAGACAGAGACAGAGAGAGAGACAGAGACAGAGACAGAGAGAGAGACAGAAAGAGACAGAGAGGCAGAGAGAGACAGAGAGACAGAGACAGAGACAGAAACAGAGAGACAGAGAGACACAGAGAGACAAAGAGAGACAGAGAGACAGAGAGACAGAGAGAGAGACAGAGAGAGACAGAGAGAGACAGAGAGAGAGAGAGTAGAGAATAATTCCAATGAGGAAGAAAAGGAAGCACTGTGCAAAAAGACCAGTGGAGATATACAGAGAATTTAGTGGCCAACTCAACTTTTAAGAAAACATAAGCAAGGACAGGTAACAATTGGAGTGTGAAATGGTGGTATGGTGTTTTAAGAGGGTTAATGCACAGAATGAGCTTAGACTGAGGAGGAAGAGCATTGTAGAAAAGAGAAGGATTAAAGGATTGGTCATAGCTTGGTGGAGAATGGTATGAACGTAACAGGAAATTTAAAGAGGGCAGAGTGAGAGGGAGCATGGAACTGCAAATAGTTTTGGATTCACTGTCAGGAAGGACTATGTTCAGATTGCTCCTGGGCTCTGTCCCAGTAAGAGTAAGTTGCTGAGCCTTTGTTTACTTACCTATAAAATAGCTGTCAAAATGATATCTCTAGGGCCCATCTCACAGGGTTGTCAGGAAGCTCATAAGAGATCATGTTAAGCTTGCTAATGTTAAAAACAGTTTACAAATGATGCTGGTTATTATTTCTAAGCTCTTTAGTTTGCTTCTGTTTCCTCTCTCAAGGATAGTGAACTTTGGACTAGAAAAAAAGAGAAAAATATAGCTAGTTGAAATAAAAAATGGGTAAAAGATGGCACCTAGATGCCCATTATGATTTTGAATTGCCTGACCTGCACAAATTACATCCCAGGGCACTTGGAGGAATTGACCAGTGTAGGTACTAAGTGATTGCCAGTGATCTTTGAAAGACTGAAAGAACATAATGGGAAATAATAATTGTGACCTGAAAGACAAGAGCTATCAATAAAGCATGTGAAAAAAGAGAAAATTAATAAAAATAGGAAACAAAGGTCCTGGTGAATGGGAGAGGCACTGCAGGGCTGGAGAAGGGCATATATTCTGAGTTTCTAGACAGGAAAGCTAGAGTGCCATCTATGACCTGTGGGCTGCTATGTTTAATTTCTGTTACTGCCAAAAATCAAGAAGATATTATTAGTCTGCAACATATTTTTAGATACAAACATCTAAAAGAAGCAGCACTCACAAAAAACCAGCACAGCTTCACCAACAGGCTGAGCCAGAATGGCCTTATTTCCTCTTTCCCCCTGCCTAACAAAACTGGTAGAACAGAGAAGTGCCAGGGACATGATTTATCTAGATTTTACCACAGCATTTGACACAGTCTCTCATGCGATGCTCCTGAATGAGATGAAAAGATGTGAGCTCATCCATCCTGCAGAGAGGTGGATTTGAATTTGGGGCATGAATGGATCCAAGTGGCTCAATGTTAATGAGGAGACAGGTCTTCACTGGAGCACTCCATGGGTCCATGTGCTTTAACCCTTTTATCAGTGAATTGGATGAGAGCCCAAGGAGCAGCTAGCACATGGACAGCATGTTAAGGTTTCTAAAGCACTTTACACGTTTTCTCGCTTGATCCTCACAAAACCCTTGGCAGGTAGGTACTATTATTGTTCCCATTTTACAGATGAGAAAATTGAAGCCTAAAGAGGTTAAGTGACTTGCCCAGGTCATAAGCCAGTAAATATCTAAGGAAGGATTCAAATTCAGGTCTTCCTGACTCTATCCATTGTACCACTTAACTGGCTTAAATGACAAACCGTTTACAGATGACAATAAGCTGAAAGTCATAGCTATAGCAGAGTTAAGATCCAATGAGATCTCAATGGGTCAAATCTGATAAGATGAAAGTCAGTGGAGAATAAGATAAAATCTAAGACAGGCTTAAAAAATCAATTTAAAATGTACAAGAGAGGAGACATGTGGCAGGAGCATGATTGCCATTCAAATAATCTGCAAACTCGGCGGGATTGATGTGGCAGTCAAAGAAGCCATGGAGATCTTAGGTCAGTCAGTCCACAAACATTTTTCAAGTGCTCCTTATGTGCCATGTACTGTGTTAAATGCTAGAGAAATAAATAAAGGCCAAAACATGATCCCCACTCTTAAGGATCTCAGTCAACTGGGGAAGAAAACATGCCAAATACTATATATATCAAATATATGTATATTGGGAGATTCCCAAACAGTGGGAATCTCAGAGGAAAGTCACGAGCACAGGAGAGGGCCAGAAAAGGACTAGGAAAGGTTTCCAGCAGAAGGTAGAGTTTGAGCCGAGTCTTGAAAGAATGGACTAATATTGGAGAAATAACTAGGCCAATGTGGCTAGGTCATGGAGTCCATGGAAGGGAGGAAAGTATGAGAAAACTGGAAAGGAGGAGGGACAGATTGTGAAGATCTGTAGATGCTAAATAGAGAATTTTGTTTTTAATCTTGGAGATAACAGGGAGCCACTGGTGTTTATTAACAGGGTAACAAAACTGGACTCGTACTTTAGGAGAAGATGGATTAGACTGGGTAGACACAAGGTAAGAAGACTGATTAGTAGGCTGTTGCAGCGGTTCAAGCATGAGGTGATGAGGGTATGAATTAGGGTAGCCACTCTGTGAGTGGAGAGGAAGTACATACATGAGAGATTTGGGGAAGGCTGAAACAACAGAACTTGACAGCAGACTGAATATCTGAATTGAGTGTAAGTGAATAGGTGATGATAGTAAAAAGGTAAGCCTGGGTAATGGGTAGAATGGGGGTGCCCTTGATAATAATAGGGAAGTTTGGAAGAGGGAAAGATTTTAGGAAAAAGATCACAAGCTCTGTTTTGGCCAAGTGGAGTCTGAGATGTCTATGGGAAATCCAGTTCAAGTTGCCAGCAAGACAGGAGATCAGGAGAGCTGAAGTTTAGGGCTGGACATAAAGATTTGAGAATTATCTTTATAAATATGATCACTGAACTCCTAAAAGCTAATAAGATCATTAAATGATATAGTATTAGAGAGAAGAGGTCCTAAGACTGAATATTGGGGGACACCCATGGCTAATGGGAGTAATCTGGAGGAAAATCCAACAAAGAAGATTGAATTTAAAAAGCCAATCAAGTAGGAGAACCTTGTTATTCAGTCATGTTCAGTCAGGTCTAACTGTTTGAGAGCCCATCTGAGGTTTTCTTGGCATAGACACTGGAGTGGCTTTCCATTTCCTCCTCTAGCTCATTTTATAGATGAGGAACTAAGGCAAACAAAGCTAAGTGATTTGCCCAGGGTCACATCACTAATCAGTGTCTGAGGCTGGATTTGAACTCATGAAGGTGAGGCTTCCTGATTCCAAGCCCAATATGCTCTCCACTGTGACACCTAGCTGCCCAAAGAGAACTTTAGGCAGAATAAGGAATTGATAGCCACATTGTACTTTTCCCTGAACCAGTTCTGGGCACATTCTAAGAAAAGTTCTGACAAGATAGAGAGCACTCAGGGGAGGTGGTGTGGAACTAGGGGGCCTTAATTCCATCTTAAAGGTGAACCAGTTGAGGATCTGGGGATGCTTAACCTGGAGGAGAGAAGATGTAAGTGGGTAACACAAGAGGTCTCCAAATGCTTAACGGATTTGTGTAAAAAGAGGAAAGATTAAATTTACTCTGATTGGGCTCAGAGGACAGAACCAGGAGGAGTAGACTGAAGCGCCAAAGTGGCATCACTCACTCATCAGAGCTTTGCTAAATACATTTATGGCACTTAGATGGAATCCTTAGTATAACCCAAAGTTGGTTCTCTGCATTTTCAGAAATCCTAAATGAAGCCTGCAGGCCAGGACGCACATATTTCTGCTCCTACTCTTCGCTGCTTTGCGAAAGGCCATATTTCTTCTGGGAAGAGACATGTAGGTCAGCAGGAGGGGCCATTTCAGCAGGAGGGTCATCTCTCCAACCAGAAGGCCTGCTGCAGTACCCTCCCCAGTGCACCCTGAAGAGGGCTCTGTGCCCATGGAGCTGAGGGAGAATGGCTCCGCTCATGACAAGGCGAATTTGACTTTTCTTCACTTCACTCTCTCGGTACACTAATCTCAGGGTCTTGGTAAGCCCTGGGAGATATTCTCTCCTAAACTTTGTATCCCCATGATGGCTTAGTTCAGTGCTCTCTGCACAAAGTAACAGTAAATTAGCTAACAATAACACTGAGAAAGCTAAGAACTGTCATGTATGTGTTTGTAACACACTTTACAGACCATCTAACAAGATCCCATCAAGGTAAGGGCTGCAGGAATTTCTATAAATGAGGAGATTGTGTTTCAGAGGAGTGAAATGACTGAGCTAGAGGGGGCATCAGAGACCATTGAATTAAGCCTGTTCTTTCACTGAGATGCAATGAGATTAAGGGACTCCCACATGGCTGTGGTTCTAGCAGAAAGTGGTTCTGGCAGAAAGGCATGGGGTTACAAGAGTGCAGAGCCCTTCTACACCACTGGATTCAGGACAACGCCCAGATTTTACAGATGAAGAAGCTCACTTCCAGGATGTTTAATAATTTGCTTGATATCACAAGATAGTAAGTGGCTGAGCCACATTTGAACTCAAGTTCTTTGACCCCAAATCTAGGACTTTTTCTACTGTTTAACAGCTTCAGCTCTCCTAAAGAGTACTTGAACACATTTTGCTAACTGTAATTCTAGCCATCTGTTCTGTAAGAGGTAGCCTAGTAAAGTGGAAAACATGCTGAATTTGTAGTCCAGAGAACCTGAGTTCAAATCTTGACCATGTGACTATGCATGACTCACTTTCCTTCTGCATCTCAGTTTTCTCCCTCATAAAATGGAGATGTTAAATGATGTGCCTCTGATGCTGCTCCCAACTCTTAACCTATGAGTCTGTGATCCTAATTTGCTTAATAAATAATTTAAAAATTGAACAAAATTGAGTTGTAGAGCAGCAACATCCAGGGGGAAGAGCTGTACAGCAGAAAAACCTGAGGGCTGCTGCCATCCCATGACCTTGGCAGGTCACACTTTCTGCTTACCTTGTTCCCTTGGTAAAATAATGACTAATAATATCTCCCTTCTTCCTACCTCCTGGAAACAACAGAATGAGTAGGGGGAAGGGAAGCATCTGCAAAGTGCTTAAAGCACCTTTGAGAAAAAAAGGTCTTCCATACACCCCGCCTGGTATTGGCATCAAAAATAGAACAGACTCTTTAAATGGCCCCCTGAGTCCACTTTCAAGACAATTCAATCTGGCACTAATGCGAGGGTCTGCCAGGAGCCCAGGACTTGGATGAGGTCAGCAGCAACCACATCTAGAGCCAGTCATCTCATTGGGCTTTGATGTCTGTTGTTCCCAAATGAACCACACTAGGTAAAAATGAAATTCACTAATAACATTTCTATAGCACTCTGAAGTTTGGAAAGAATTTTACAGGTACTATCTCCTTTGATCTTCACAAGAACCAGGTCAGGTCACCTCATTTTATGGGTGAGGAAACTGAGGCCCAGAGAGGTGAAATTTTTAACAAGCTAAACAAGTTAACACAGCCAGTAAGAATCAGAAGTAGGATTTGAACCCAGGTAGAATGTGGAGGGAAGGAGGAAGGAGGAGAGAGAAAGAATGAGTGGGCATTTTTATTTTGAGAAAGGGTATGTGGTAGGCAAAAATTTTAGGAAACATATCTATAGGAACTCCAACTAGTGGTGGAAGGATGGCCAGAATCTATCTATTCCAACCCTTCATTTTACAGATGGGGAAACTGAGACAAAGAACACTTAAGTAACATTTCCAGGATGGAAATAAGATTATGATCTAGAAGCAGAATAACACCTCATAAGTCATCCAGCTCAACCTCCTCACTTTACAGATGGGGAGACTGAGGCCCAGAGATGCTAATGGATTTACCCAAAGTCACACATAGCATTCTATATCTAGAGCTGGCAGAGATTTCAGAGGCTACCTAATCCAGCTCCCTTCCAGTGTTATGGAGATAGTAAATGATAGAGTCAAGACATGAACCCAGATCCTCTGACTTCATAACCTCTTTCTGTGGTGCAGTACTTAGACCTCGGTGCTTTAACAAGCTTGTTATGACTGAGGAAGAGGCTAAAACCTTTTTTTTAATCATTCAGCTCCTAAGATAACTCCTCATTTGCAAAACTGGAAATCTTCCTAGTCCATGATAACTACTACCTTTGTCTCCTTTGTCCACCCATTTTCCACTCTGAATGGGTTGACTGGATTTGTCTCAAGTTTTCAAGCTAAGACTGGGTGAGTTGTTGTTATGTATGAGGTAAAGGGAGCTCCCTGTTTGGGTCCAGGTTGGATCTACAGTCCCCAAAGTCCCTTCTAATTCAGAGATCCCTTTTCAACTCCTTTGAGGTTGAGAGCATGAGTTTCTTGGTCTTCTCTACACAAAGTGATGGTAGAGAACCCTGGCCATGAGATGAACTCCCAAGGCTTTAGGCAGGAGGGCTCCCTGGTATCACCTACTACCATTATCTGGATGACATCCCCAGGCTTAAGGACATAAAGGAGAGAGAGAGCAAGCATGAATAGATTTGCAGTGATCTCTCAAGCTCTGGGGCAGTGAGGGCAGGATCTTAAGAGATTCCAGGGAGAGATACAGAGCAAACATAGGCCAAGTCAGCCTGCCTCCCTCTGCCCCTAGCAGGAAGGGCTCCAGCCACAGGTGGGTCCAGCACAGGCCAGATTGGAGGGGAACATGCAGGTACTGCCCCTGAAGCTTCATGAGGGATTTCTGGGGGGTTGTATGAAAACCTAACACCACAATACTTGGGCTTTCTACAAGTCAGATTGGTGGGAGAAGCAGGTGGCTTATATTTATATAGAATTTATCACCTGATCTTCTCAACAGACCTGGGAGGTCAGGAGAGCAGGTAAGGGGACCTCTGTTGAATAGTTTTTGGAAGTTTGTCATGTGAAAGGAAGATCAGATATTCATTCTGCTTGGACTCCAGAGAACAGAACAAGGGGCAATGAAGGAGACTTGTAGGAAGGCTAATATTGACTTGTCAGGAAAACAAGCAGCAACGAATACTGTCCCAATGTGGGAGGGGCAGCTATGGGAGGGAAGGGGATCTTTTTCATGACAAGGGGGTTCTTAAACTAGATGAGTGCTTGTCAGGTATGCCAAAGTAGTGTGTGGAATACCAGACTTGGAGTCAGGAAGGCCTGAGTTCAAATCCTATCTCAGACTTATTAACTATATGATATTTGGCAAGTCACTTAACCTCTGTTTACTTTGATTTCTTCATCCATAAAATGGGGATAATTTTTTTGAAATAAAGCTGGAAAGGACCTCAAAAATCAACTAGTCCACCCTCTTCATTTTACAAATGAGGAAACTAAGACCAAAGGAGGTTAAAGGAGTTGCCCATGGTCACAGAGGTGACAAGCATCAGAGGTAAGATTGAAACCCAAATTCCCTAATTTCTGAACTAGTGCTCTCTCCTTTACACCAATCTGCCTCCAGAGCTAGGGAATGAAGCCCCAGAGGATGTTTCACTGCAGATCGGGACAGGGCTCTTAGCCCTAAACAACCTTGTTTATTTTCCCTTTTCATTTTTATTTTTATTTTCAAATACCAAGCTTTAATGAAAGCCTTCAGTACTGGCCAGAGATGGTTCTATACAGCCTGCTGGGCTCAGTAGAGCCCAATTTCCCCTAACACCCCCAGTATTCCACTGTATCCATCTGATAATTTCATGGACATCCTTCCTGGAGGCTTAAAATTAAAAGCCCAGCATCTACCAGGAAAATATGTACTATGATGCCGCAACCTTTGGCTGAGGTGAATGTTGACTAATCCCACCCAGTGTGAGAATGTGGGCTCCATGGTCACTCAGAACAACAGAGTTTATAATGGACCATTTTTCTCTGTCCCCCAAGTATGCAATGAGCAAAACTTCCTACCAGAGCTGTGTTTTCACTCAAACTGGGTGTTGTTCTGGGAATGCTCTCTGTTCTCTTTTCATCTGCTCAGTTCCAACTACTTTACTCCCTCATAAGGACACTATTCACCTCTCCAGATTGCTGGAAGGAAAATACTTTGTAATGCTTACTTTGTGAGCCCTTCAAGGGTGTCAGATTTTAAAGTGTGGCTACTATAATCAATCAACAAGCTCTTATTAAGCACCTACTATGTGCCAGGCACTGTGATAAACACTTTGATAGAAAGTAAGAAAACATTGCATGAGACTTTCCCTATCCTTGAAAACTGTATATCCCATACAAATATTTCCATTATTGTTCCCTATCTTTCAAAGACCAACTCAAAGGCTACCTCCTCCATGGAGCCTTTTCGAATGCTCCACACCAGAGAAGACCCTGGCCTCATTGGATCTCACACAGTTGTTTCAGTCATGTCCAACACTTTGTGACCCATTGGGGTTTTCTTAGCCAAGATACCAGAATGCTTTACCATTTCCTTCTCCAACAACATAGTCTTGAAGAACTGCTTAGAGCACTAAGAGTTTAAGTGAATTTCCCAGGTTCAAATAGCCATTAAGTTTCAAGAGTGGGACTGGAACTCAGCTCCCTGTCCATGATTCCAAGATCTCTTTATGTAGAAAAAATGGACAATAATCCCACAAGAAGAGAATCCACAGTCAGGATGGAATCTGCACCAATATCAGGAAATCTATATCAATGCAATCACAGAGCTATCCAGTCAGTACCCAGGCTATCATTAGCTTGATCAGGATTCTGAAATCCTTTGGGTCTAGTACAGTTGTCTTCATCACTCAACACTTCTCAGATTAAATATTTGAAAACAAAATGTTAAGCAAAGCACATTTAAGCATTAGTTTCGATGGGGGTGGCAAAAAGAAAAGAAAGATGATGTGTAGGAGCAGGATATAATTCATTCTTGAAGTACATCTAGCTGAAAAAGCCATGAGTTTTAAAATGGAGTATATGGGGAAAGTTTAAGGTTAAAAGATGAGAAATAGAATGTTAGAGAAGAATGCTTAAATATTAATGGATGCTCCTTTAAAGTATGCTAGTGGGTTTCTTTCTATCTGATGCACTCTTCGTAGATAAAGCTGTGTAGTTTGAGATAATGCTCATTTTTTTCCATTAGATCAATGAAAGGAAACAGAACCATTTATGATTTCTAAGTGTTGGCAACAGTCAAAAGAAGCTGCGCATTAAGGAGCTCATCTTTCATGCTGCCTTTTTTGAAGCCAGAAAATTAAACAGGAACTACTCTTGCCAAATTAATCTCACTGTCTTTTCTGAGAGATTTATTGGGCTAGTAGCTCTTAACATGCTAACAAATGGTCAGCACCATGGATAGAGGCAGATGCAATGTGATGTGGCTCAATAATGGTCCCCAGTGTTCAAGAGGTCTGTATTGCTCTATCACTGCAGCAGCCTGTGGAAGTGAGTGAGCACAGCATTATCCCAGGGTATCTAAGGAGGGGAAAGGGTCATTATTAGTGCTGATAGATTTAACCAGACTAAAGGACTTTGGTGTCTTTTGACATTTTATATTATACATAGGCTGAGACCCCGGTAAAACTTTGGAACTAAGAAAAGACACTGCTGCATTGCTTTGTGATATTGGGCATGTTTCTAGGTATCTTGCCTAGGGTGCTAACCATATTGGGGGCCACTTTGGAGAGTAGTGTGTATTTCTAGGTATTCCTCCTGTGGGTATCTGGTGTCCTGTAAAAACACATGTTACTAGCCGTACCTAGAAAAGAGTTAGTGTTTTGAGAAGGGGTAAATCTATAATGAAAAAGCTTTGTCATAAAGTTACTAGGTCCATAACCCTTTACCCCAGAGATGCTCTTGCTGGCCATAAGTGACAAAAAAATAAAAGTTTGAAAAGTTTCACATATACTAAAGTATAGCAGCACTTTCAGTTGTAGCAAAGAATTGGAAACAAATTAGATTTCCAACATTTAAGGAATGTCTACACAAATTGTGGTACATGAGTGTAATAGAATTTTACTGTGTTATAGAAACAATGAATATGAAGAATATGGAGAAACATGGGAAGATATATGAACTGGTACAAAGGGAAATAAGTAGAACTCTGCCCCAGCTATTCATCCCAAAGTCTCACTCCAGCCCTCCATACTCCAGACTTTGGAAGCATTACCCGCCCCTGCAGTCTTTCCATCTGAGCTGATGGGTCCTTTGACCACCTTTATTTAAGGAATACACCCAAGCCAGTCAGTCTCATTTCTCTGCAGGATATACTCAGGACTTCTTCTATCATGACCCAAACTGGGGACTTTTGTTTCCTGCCCCCATCCCTTTTCAGATTCCTTTTCTGTCTTCCCCGTTAGAATACAAGTTCCTTGAGGATAGACATTGCCCTTCTCCTTGTATTACTAATGCTTAACAAAATGCTTGGCATATAGTCAGCTCTTGATAAATGTTAGTTGGCTAAGTGACTAACCAAGAAAACAATATGCACAATGACTACAAAGATGCTAATGTAAGGAAGAAAAAGAAAATGTTAATGGACTTACATGCCATGTAATTACAATGCCTAAGCCTGGCCCTGAGGGACAGAGGAAGAATTGTACTATCTTCCCTTGTTTTCAGAGGTGAGGGATGATGGATTCAGAATATTGCAAATACTGTCAAACTTCGTTGATGTATTGGCTAGTTTTCCTAAACCAATTTTCTTTCTCTTTTTCATTCTTTATAATAGAAAATGGATCTCTGAGCAACTGAGGAAGGAGGGAGATCTTTTTAAGATATTGGCAAGCTGACGTGGTTCCAAAGGATGAAGGTAAGTTTTGGGAGGTGACTCAAAACCATGCCAACCTAACTTCCATTATGACTCAATTCAAGTGCCACCTTCTACAAGAGATCTTTGCTGTCTTTTCCACTCCCCCTAGCTGCTAGTGCCTTCCCCTGCCAAATATCTTGTATTCATTTTTATAAATTTTGTATGTACTTCCACATGTTCACAGTATCTCTTCTATTTAAATTGTGATCTTTCTCGAGGTTAGAGAATGTTTCACTTTGATCTTTACATTCTCAGGACTGGCACAGTGCCTGTCACCTACTAAGTACTTGATATATCCTTGTTGATTACTTTGACTGATTGATTGGAAATAAGTTTTAGTGATGACATCGTAACTCTCCCTAAGCTTCTGAAGGGTTGTCACTTGGAAGGGAGATTAGTCTTGGTCTTGGTTGTCAGAGTTAGGACCAACAGGCAGAAGTTGCTGAGACACAGATTTCAGCTGAATATAAGGAAAATCAGCCTAACAATTAGAGCCATCCAAAAATGGAACAGCCTGTTTTGAAAGGCTGAGTCAGCAGTATGATGTGGGAGCCAAAATAGCAAATGTTATCTTGGGCTGCATTAAGAGGTGTACTTTCCAGGATTACAGAGATGAGAGGTCCCCTGTACTCTGCCCTCATTATGAGTATTTGTGATTAGTTCTGGGTGCCACAATTTTAAGACATTAATATCCTAAGAATGTTCAGAGAAGGGTAGCAGGATGGTGAGGGCCCTTGACTCCATGCTATGTAAGGATCAGTTGCAGGAGCTGGTCATATTTAGATTGGAAAAGAAAATACGTAAGGGGAAATGCTAACTGTCTTCAAGTGTTAGCAAATCTGTTACACGGAAGAATTACATTTGTTTTTCTTGACTCTAAAATTCATATCTAGGAGCAATGAGTGGAATTTGGAAAGAGGTTACCTTAGGCTTAATGAGAGCTGCCTCACATCCCCCCAGCAATGGGTTGCCTCTGGGGGTGATGGACTCCCACCTGGGAAGACCCCAAGTTGAGAAAGGAGGATTACTTGTTAGGCATGTTGTTATGGGGATTCCTCCTGGAGATGGATTGGACTAGATGGCCAAGAAAGTTCCTTCCAATTCCCAAATTCTGTGATCTTATGAATTCTGAATCACTGGAAGCCTTCAAACAAAGGCTAGATGAGGAATATGTTCAAGTACACCTTGAACCTCTAAGATTCTGTGATGCTCTGTTACCAATATACTAACACTAGTGCTAGTAAAAGAGAGGAGAGAGAGATACACAGAAAGGGAGAGAGACAGAGACAGAGACAGAGACAGAGACAGAGAGACAGAAAGAGAGACAGAGAGAGAGGTCTATTGTGAAGGAAAAAACAGTTTGTTTAATGAAAAGTGTAAAGTCATTGAGGGGATGTTCTTTCTATGTTTCTATTGTCAGACAGCGTAATTCATATGTTTTCCAAACTTCACAGCTCCTGTGAGGTATTCAATATGGCACATGCCAGCTGCCAGTGTTTTGTAATCTGGCACAAGGCGTAACTAAAATGGTACAGAAATCAGGTTGAGATGTCAACCTGTGTTCCTTGAGTTCTCTCTAATCTCCAGATTGCCATTGATAGCAACTGAGAAAGCAACCTAAGACTTCTGGGAGCTGTTTCTTACTGACATTCTGTCCGCAAAAGCAGATTGAGGCCAAGTACAAAAGGTACTTCAAAGAAGATAGTAAATGAGAGGGGCTCCTGCCAGCAATGCTCAGAGTTTGACAGAGGAGCCCTGACTGGGCCTCAGCTGCCTAGGGCACCATTTACCTCCTCATCTCACATTTCGGGAGTGAGTTACAGATTAATTGCTTTTCTCACAACACTTCTGTGAGCATTATTGTCCTATTGAAAACTGAGAGAACTGGGGCTCAAAAGGTTAAGTGACTTTCCTGTGGTCTTTCAGCTAATACATGTCTGAGTTAGGATATAACTGCACATCTCCAGACTCCAGGTGTCATTTCAAAACATCATGCTGAGTCAGCCAATGGGATTCTTGTGCTCAGAGATCTAGCTGGATTGAGCATAGCAAATTTCCCAAGATAACAAAGCAAAAGTTTTCATTTCCCTGGTATTTTGGAGCTGTCTCAAGACAAGCACAGATACGCTGATGCTGCCATTCATGGAAGAAAGAGATGACACATTCCCTATGGCGTTGAGGTCTCTGAACTTAATCAGGATTTTAGAACAGGAAATCACCTTGAAAATCATTTCTACCCAAGCAACAATATATAGAGAGAGGCAATGTGGTTGAAAAGTGATGGCCCTGAGGTCCAGAAACCTGGGTTCCAATCCTGCTTCCACAACCAATTATATGACTTTGGGAAAGTCATTTAACTTTTTTGGGCCTCAGTTTCTCCCTCTGCAAAATTGTGGGTTTGTTCACCAAACTTAATATACCTGTAGTATAGAAGGATAATAATATGTGAGAAAAACAGGTTTACAAAAGAAAAAATACAAGAGAGGGGCCAAGAGTGAAAAAAACCATATCCCTAAATGTGTATAGGTACATACACATAAGCGGCAACCAAAGATGAACTCAACACTGTCACACAAGGAAGCAAATGTGACCTCACACATATTACAGAGATTTGGGGAAGGAATGAGAATGATGAGAAGAATGACTGGGATGTGGTTCTGGGTGGGTATAACTTATTCCAAAGAAACAAAAGATAAAAGGAGTGTGTGTGTGTGTGTGTGTGTGTGTGTGTGTGTGTGTGTGGAGGGGCTCATTTGAGGAAATCTCAGCACCAGAATGAGGGCAGTATAAAGGAAAGCCTTTGGGTAAAGACAAATGAAGGAACTAATAGAAGTATTTTTCCCAGCAAAGCATAGTACAGACTATCTGTAATGAAAGAGCAAACAGACAAAGAATTTGGGAAACATACCGTCTAAGCCTGGCACAGATACATGCTGTCATAGCAATGGTGGGAAACATTAATTATCCAGATACCTGCTGTAGCTTGTTCTTTCCCCAAAACAACACAGCTAATAACTTCCTGAATAACCATAATGATATTTTCATCCTTCTGAAATTGGAAGGATTAAGAAGGGAAACATTACAGTCTAGATCTGCTTTTCATACAGAGGAAAGAAATGGATGCTATCATTGACATGGAAGACCTTGGAAAGAAATGACCACAGTGCCCTGTCTTGAGTCTATCCAGAGAGAAAGAGAAGGAAGGAGTTTATCACTGGAGAAGGAAGGTGCCAGCATATTCTTACACACACCCTTTATTTTAGGAGAGCAAATTTCAAAATATTCAGAGGAAGAATATATAGGCTTATGTGGACTAAAATTCTACTTAGGGAATCAGATGAGAAGAGATGGAAAACAGGCAGGAATAAAATACTCAAGACATAAAGGGAAATAATTCTGATGAGGAGGGAAAACAAGAGTGTCTGAGGAGATTAAAGGGATGCACAGAGAATTCATCAAGAAAAATGAATTTGAAAAGCTATGTGCAAAGGCCAAGGCAAGGACAGGTAACAGAGGGGAAATCCACCAAACATGACACAGTACTTAGACTTAAGACAAGAGTGTTGAAGCTCAGAATGTACCGAGGCTGGCAAGGAAAGCTAAGCAACAAAAAAGTATTTTTAGTTACATTGCTGTGAGTGCTCACCACCACAGCACTTCAAAGGAGAAAGGAAGAGGAAGCTCTTCATGGGAGGGCTACGGCTGCTGCTCTAGACAGATGCAAAAAACAAAAACTCAAAAGAGAGAGGGAAGAGTCACTGGAAGCTCATTTTGTTTCATTTTTCTTGGCCAATCAATCAACAAGCATTAATTTAGCATGTGCTCGGTGCCAGACACTCTGCTAGGTGCTGGAGCTATAATCAAAAGAATATTACAAGATGATTCTGTCAAGAATAACCTCCAGAAGGGAAAGGGCAGAACATAAATGCCCAATAAGCTATGTTTTTGTTTGTTTGTTTGTTTGTTTTTACCGGATCTGTGATTTCACTGGCTTAAAGAGCTCATGGAGAAGAACGTCCTCTGTCAATGCAGATCAGATTGGTAATTTGTTGGTTTTAAGAGTTGTATATGTCATTGAGAGGTGAAGAGATTAGTCCAGGGTGCCACAGCTAGTATGTGTCAGAGGCAGAACTTGAACTCAGATCTTACTGACTCTCAGATTGGCTTTCTCTCCCTGGTGCCATGCTTTTCCTCTAGGAATTAATACCCAGTGCAAGTAGGGAGGTTTTAAGAGAGCACACAGCTTTCCTTTAAGAGTCAAAGTTGCTCATGACTAATGTGAAAATATTTTTAATAGGAATGTATGTGTAGAGCCTATATTATATTGCATGTCATCTTGGGGAGGGAAAATTTAAAACTTATGGAAGCAAACGTTGAAAACTAAAAATAAATAACAACTTAAAAAAGAATTGAAATTGCCTAATCCAGATCAATTGTTGGATACTAAAAACAGTGGCAAATGTGCTGTTCTGACTATAAGTGATATTGTAAAATTACGGAAAATGAGAGGTGTTTCATAGGGCTAGAAAAAGGCTAACATAGATCTCATTTTCAAAAAAGTAAGAGAATAGGGTCTCAAATTCTAGGTGATTGATCTTAACTGTGATTCGTGGAATAATCTGATAGCATTATGAAACAGATGGTTGAGAATATCTAGACAAGGAAGCAATGAGATAAACCAGCCAAGATTGCAGAGAAGGAGGAAGCCCTACTACCTAGATCCCCTGGCTCCACCAAGACTACAAACACTACACCGAGTCTGGACTGAGAAATTCAAGAATTCATTTTCCAGCCTAAGTAAATATAGGGAGAAAGAAATGGGTGTCTACAGATTCTAGAGATGGGAACTACATGGAGCCTTCCAGAACAGGACTGAATGAGAGCCTTTAGCTGGGCTCTAGGGCCAGAAGACGTACCAGATATAGTGCAGACAGGGTTTATCTTGTGCATGGGGTAGGAACACATGGCATCTACCAGACCTGTCACTCATACTGCGCAGCTGGCTCACAGATTCAGTGCAGACTAAAGAAGGGACCTGTTACTAGGGGCTAAAGACCAGGCCACAGAGGGATTATGGGAATCTGAAAATAGGGGAGTCAGTACAGGACAAGGACTGGTTTCAGACCCAAGGTCTGTCCTTGTTAAACAGCAGGAACAAAAGTGAGCAGCAGGAGTAGAGAGAAGACTCAGATCCATCCTTCAATGCATTCAAAATCAAGGGAAGAATGCATAGGGCAGGTAACTAGGACCAAATGGAATATAGTAGTTCTATTTCTCTGAACCTTCATAGCCATCTTAGGTAGGAAATTAGAAAAATGGATGAAATAATTGGAAAAGAATAATGAGCTATGGAGAAAATAATTAGAAAGAGAATTAACAGCTTAGCACAACAAATACAAAATCTTCCTTAAACAACAAACTCCTTGAAAATTAGAATGGACCAAATAGAAGTCAATGACTCAATGAGACAAAAATAAATATTAAAACAAAATCAAAAGGTTAAAATAAAAGAAGATATTAAGTATCACAGTTAAAAAATAACTAGAAGACAGACCTAGAAAATATATCAAGGAAAGATAAGTAAAGAATTATTGGGACTACCTGAAAGCCACAATCCCCCAAATAGCCTAGACATCATATTTCAAGAAATCATAAAATATAATCATCCAGATTTCTTAGAACCAAAGGGCAAAATGAAAATTAAAAAAAATTCACTGTCAAGGTCTTGAAAGAACACTCAAGTAAAAAAATCTCAGGAAGATTATAGCTAAAAATTTAGAGCTTCCACAACTTTCTCCCTCCCTTCCTGCTGGTCAAGGAAGCAGCAGGAAAGAAGAATTCAAGTATTAAGGAGCCAAAGTCAATATTACACAAGATTTAGCAATCATCACTATAAAAGAACTGAGAGTTGGGAATGATATTCCAAAAGGTAAAAAACGCAGTTTTACATTCAAGAATAACTTTCCCAGAAAAAAATGGAATATAATCCTATGTAGGTGGGGGTGGGGGAGCAGGGAGGAATGTACTTTAAATGGAATGCAGGAGTTTCAAGCATGTCATTATAATCATTACTATTTTACATTGACCTTGAAATAATAACTATAGCAATAAGTCAAGAGAAAGAAATTTAGAGAATAAGCATAGATTGGGGGTGGGGGATAGAAACAAGATGATCATTTTTTTCAGGTTTATTTAGAGAACCACAGTCAACTAAAAATTAATTTAAGCAATAACTTCGACAATGATATAGGATAAAAAATAAACCCACATAAATCATCAGCATTTTTGCATCTTGCCAATAAAACCAAGGATATGAATATGTATATATAGCTATATGAATACAACTACAAAACTTTCTTTATACAACTACAGACAGATCTAAATAATTGGAAATGTATCAATTGCTCATGGATAATCTGATCTAAAATAAAAAAGATAATGACACTAACTAAATTAATTTATTTATTCAATACTATGTCAATCAAACTACCAAAATATTACTTCATAGAGATAGAAAAACATAACAAATTTCATCTGGAGGAACAAAAGATCAAGACTCTCAAAAGAAATATTGGGGGGAAAAGTGGGAAGAAATGATTATAAATCAGTAATATACTATAATATAAAATATACGGTATATACTAAAATGATTTGGTACTGGTTAAGAAATAGAGAAGTCAATCACCAGAGCAGGTACATAATATATAATTAAACAAGAACATAAACAAGAATCAAACAAGAATATAGAACTCTGTGAGTATAGATAGAAGTCTGGTGTTTGATAAACTCAAAGATCCCAGCTACTAAGGCAAGAACTGATTTTTCAACAATACCTACTGAGAGAACTGCAAAGCAGTCTAGCAGACATTTGGTGTAGGTCAGTGTCTCACTCTGTATATCAAAATAAGTTCCAACCAGGTACATGGAAAACATAAGTGGTAATATCATAAATGGAAGAAAATGCCTTTCAGATGTATGGAAATGGGAAGAATCCATGATCAAACTAAGGATAGAGGACTTCACAGAGGAGCCAACAAACCATTTTGATTGTACAAAATTGAAAAGATTTTGCCTAAGCAAAACCAATGCATCTAAAGTTAATCAGGAAGAAAGAGACTTGAAAAAAAACATTTATAGTAAATTTCTCTGATAAATGTCTAGTTTCTAAGATATATAAGGAATCAGTTCAGATTTAAAAGAACAGGAATCATTCCACAATTGGTAAGATATGACCTAACTGCACTGTACCTGAAATCAGAAAGACCTGGTTTCTAATCTGACCTCAGATAGTTATCAGCTGTGAGACCCTCAGCAATTCATTGCATCCTGTTTTCTTCAGTTTCCTCATCTGTAAAATGAGCTGGAGAAGAAAATGACAAACCACTCCAGTATCTTTGCCAGGAAAACCCCAAAAAGGGTCACAAAAAGTCAGACATGACTGAAACAACTGAACAACAACAACAAAAGATATGAATAGGTAGTTTTCAGAGGAAGGGATCAAAGATATCTATAGATATGTGAAAAAATGCTCCAAATAATTAATAGTTTAAAAAATGGAGACTAAAGCAATTCTGCATTTCTATTTCATACTTATAATGTTGACAATTTTTTTTAAATAAAGTAAATGACAAATCCAACGGGGCTATATGGGAAAATCAGTATAATAACATATAGTTGGTGGAGTCATTCTAGGAAGCAATTTGGAAGCTATGCTGAATGCAAAACATATTTTTTGCTCCATCAATTCCACTATTAGATCTATACATCAAAGACATAAAACAAAGAGGAAAAGAACCAATATGTATAAAAATATTTATAGCAGATCTTTATGTATTGGTAAAGAACTGGAAACAACAATGATGCCCATTAATTGGGGTATACCTGAAGATAGTAATAAAATAATATGTAATATTGTTACAGTTCTTACTATGTATATGAATCCAATGAAATACCACTGTACTGTAAGAAATAAAGAAAGAGACTGTTCTAAAGAAATCTTGGAAGACTTTTATGAAATTACGCAGAATGAAGTGAGCAGAACCAAGAGAATAACTTATAGTCTAACAAAAACAATATAAAGACATACAGCATTGAAAGATTTAAGAACTCTTACCAATGCAATGAACAACCATGACTACAAAGGACTCAGGTTGAGGCCTCCTCTCCACCTCCAAAAAGATCATGTACTCAGAGTGTACAGTGAGACACATATTTTTGGCCGATGTCATCATTTATTTTGCTTGATTATGCATATCTATTGCAAAAGGTTTTTTTAGTGGAGTTGGAGGGAGAGAAAAGATTTTTATTAATTGAGAAAATGCAATTTCATTTAAAAATGAAAACAAAAGAAAGTAGTGCCTAAGAAAGAACCACCAAGGCTTCTGCAAGCCATGTCAAGCCAGACTAACTTTATTTTCTTATTTTGACAAGTTTTGGGTTTCCCAACCAATTGATAAGAGAAGTATTAAAAATATATATTTACCTAAATTTTAACAAAGAACTTGATAAGAGTGTTTCATGCTATTCTCTGGGCAAAAAGGGTGAGAATGGATGTGGATCTTGTAGAGTGTACTCAAGAAAATAGCCATTTTCAATGAGTTCAATGCAAACTCGACAAGAAAACTTCAGCAGGATGTCCTAGGGATCTGTACTTGGCCTAATGCTCTTCAGAGTTTGTATTAATGATTTAAGTAAACAAATAGATGATCAGCAGAAAGCATTAGTAATACAAAAAAAATCAAAACAAAACTCTAGGATTTAAATAGCTCTGCCTCAATTCTGAGGGACATTGAGGAAATAACTCCCCTTATGAAGGAAAGATCATTCTTTCATCAAGGACGTTCAACCTCATTAACAAAGGAAAGCTGTCTCCTGATTGCAGACACAACTCGTTATTATCTTTTCTGATAATTATTGCTCTGGTTTAAGTTTGGGGAGGGTGGAAAGTAGGAGAAAGATAACATTACAAACTATCCATTGAAGACACAATCTCCCCAAGAATGACTTAAGCTGGCGCATTCTACCCCATCTCCCTCTATGCCCTAAAACCCTCCCATAGTGCTGGTTTGGACCTCTCCTATAGCACTTACAAACACTCCCCACTTCTCACAAATATTTGTGTAGATCTCTCTTGAACTAGATTATACATTTCTTGAGAACATGAACTGCATTTCACTTGTCTTTCTACATGGTGGAGGCAGGACTGGAGATCTAGAACTGAAAGGGACCCCAAGACCATCTAAACCAGCTCCTTCATTTTACAGATGAGGAAATAAGGGAGTCTGAGTGACTTGCCCAAGGTCTCCCAGGTATCAGAGAAAGAATCCTTAGTCCACGAGAACTACTACCATGGCTCCTTCAATGCCTTACATATCAATAAATGGCCATTAAGTTAAGCTTAACTCCCCCCAGATGCCACCAGGACCATTTAAAAATGCTGAAGCAGGCAGTTTGTCTTTGGCATCTCCGGTCTCCTCCTTTATGTCCCCTATGGCTAGATATGGCATTTTAAATATTGCAAAACATTTTACATGTTATCTCATTTCATCCTTGAATTCTGTTTACTCATCCCCTCTCAAACCCTCCTATTTAGAAAAAAAACTTTACAAATTCAATCACACTAAAGTATAAGCAACTGATAGGGCTTAATGCTTGAGCCAACCCAAGGATATTTAATTTTAAGAAGATAAAAAGACACTCATTAGTGCCCCCTCCACCTGGTGTCCTTTCTTCCCTATGACTGGAGAGGGCGGGGGCTAGAAGTCAGGGAGTCCTTCTAGATATTCCATATAGGGAAGGCTCCCAAGGCAGTCATCTCATCATTTTGCACTTGACTGCCCCATGCTGGAAACTCTCCCTCTTTACTTCCAATCCCCCTCCTTAACCTCTTTTAGCTTCTTTTTTGTGTGTTACCAATTAGAACATAAGCTCTTTGAAGGCAGGGGTTGTCTTTTGCCTTATTTTGTCAGCATTTAGCATACTGCCTGATGTACATACAGTAGGTGTCAATAAACGTTATTAGCTGATTGACTAACAGACTGACTGACAAACCAAAGAAATTAATCTCCAAATGTGAAATTTCAAAAGCTGGCATGAGAAATCCTAGGGGTATGTAGGAATGGAAACAAAAAACCTATGGGTCCCTTGAGTCATACCAGGTAGTCAGATACCTCCTGTAAGTATCTATTGGCTTTGCCCATAGTAGCCCAAGATTTAGGGAGAGAGGCGATGACGAAAAAACAATCAGAATGAGAATTCACCTGTCAGCTTAAGTCAAGTTGTTGCCAGTATCACATGTGAACACAGAGCTGCCTGAAGCTTTCTTTCACATGAAAAGCTGTCATTATATTAGTACAGTTTGATAGAAAAATTGCTGTCGATTAATAAATATGCTGAGCACCGCTATACACAGCCCACAGAATTAACACGAGTTATTTTTGCTGCCTCTTCTTTAATAGTTCGGATCAGGATATTTCTAAAGCCCTAATTATTATGGAAAGTTACCCCTGCCAGGATATCAGACTCTCAGCTTTTGCCAGTCTCAACTGACACTCTCTTTTTGGAAAGTACAAGTGACTGGAATTTGTTGGCAATTTGTGTAATTTACCAATTAGCCAGTTCAAATGATAACAAGTGTCATATTCAGGGCTGTAAGATGTGTAATGTACATTCCTCACAGCAGCACTTTGATGTAGATGGTAGAGAGATTGTCATCCCTTTTTTTTAGATGACCAAACTGAAGTTCAGGGACTTGTCCAAGGTCACACATCTAGGAACTATTAATGGTAGGACTCAAAGTTTGTTCTTCTGATTCAGATTCAGTTTTCTTTCCACCACATTGCACAGAAAATGTCTAACATAGCTAGAAACTATTTCTAGTTACAACCAGGAACAATCCTCTAAGCTGTCCTGTCCAATACTTTTCATTTCTATTATGAGATTTTTCTTTAATTAAACAGAAAAAGAATAGCTTGCTAGGAACACACTGACCGATCTCTGGGGTCCAGGTTCCCCATCTGTGAAATGAGGCAGCTCAGTTAGAAGGTCCCTAAGGTCCTCTCCAACTCTCAGATTTTATGATTCTAGGAACTCCTCCAGGCTATAATTATCGAACTGAGTCATCTCCCTTTGACTGGCTCACATAACCCATTTCTGGGGCCCCTAATGAAACCAACTGATTGGTTGGTGCCTAAGGAAAATTGCACAGCAGAACAAAGACCTGGGTCCTCCCCAAAGCACAGCAACCCTTTTAGTCTCCCCTAATCAATTCTTTATCCCAGTACCTATAGTGTCTATTTCAAATTTTCTCTCCTCTTTTCAACTTCCCACCACCTTCTCCTCATTTTTTGTCCATAGAACACTTTATGTCCTACTTTGCTGAGAAAATAAAGGCTCTTCATAAGCTCCCTCTTCTTCCCTAATACACATCAATTAGATTCAAAGACAGCTAGATGGCTCACTGGATAGAGCACTAAGCCTGGAGCCAGGAAGATCTGGATTCAAATCCAGCCTCAGATACTTACTAGCTCTGTGAGCCTAGAAAAGAGATTTACCCTCTTTTTGCCTTACTAGAAAAGGAAATGGCAAACCACTCCTGTATCTTTTTTTTGGAGGGGGGGAAGGCAAGGCAATAGTATTAAGTGACTTGCCCAAGATCACACAGCTATTAAGTGTCAAGTGTCTGAAGCCAAATTTGAGCACGGGTCCTCCTGACTATTTGCTGCACCACCTAGCTGCCCCCACTCCAGTATCTTTGCCAAGAAAACCCCATGGACAGTATGGTCCACAGGGTCACAAAGAGTCAGAAATGATTTGACAACAGCAACAACCACAACCACAACCAGCATTCATTATTATCTTTTCCTTCTCTCCAGTCTTAGGGGGGTTAAGGCAGCCCTTCTCTTTGCCAAAGTCAAGCCCTGTGTTTGTGTCTTTGATCTCATCCCCTTCCATGTCCTCCAGGAGTTTGCCTTTTTGATCATTCTCCTCATTCTCTTCCCTTCTACTTCTTTACCTCCTGTTTTCCTGGCTCTCATCCTCTCCCTCTCCCTTCTTATTCCCTTCCTCCTCTCCTTTTTCTCCCACACTTTTTTCATTTCTTATCTTTCTCGAGTCCTTTGCCATTTTGCTACCATTGAATCCTTCCCTCCATGCCCCACTCCTGGATATTCTCTTCTCCCTTGGCTTCCAAGACACTGTGTCTCTGGTCCTTCTCTCATCTGCCTGGCTGAATCTTTTAAGTTTCATTTGCTGGATCATCATTTATTTCCTGCCCTTCTATTGAGGCTGTCTCCAAAAACTCTGTTCCGAGCTCTCTTCTTTTCTCTTCCTTTAGTCTCTATTATTAATCTCATCAGCTTCCATGGATTCCATTTTGCTCTCTAGGCAAATGATTTGAGCAATAAATCATGTCTAGTCTCTCTCTTAAGTTTTAGGCCTATATCAATGGCATTTCAAGCTCAATGTATCCAAAACAGAGTTCATTATCTTCTCTATAAATCTTTGTCTCCTCTGAACTTTGATATTTCTAATGAGAGTACCACTACCTTTCTAGTTAACCAATTTCAGAAGCAAAGTCCTTCCACTCACTTCTGATACCCAATTTGTTACCAAGGGATCTCAATGCCATCTCTGCCACATTTCAGATGCATCCTTCTCTATACTCACAGGACCACCATTCTAGTTCAGGAAGTCACTCCGCAGTCCCAGGTCTAGGTTGGATCAAACATAGCAAGTTCTTGCTCCTTGTTACAAAAGATCTGGAAAACAACCATCACCTAAGTTGGCCTTTGTTGTGAGAATCTCTAATTACCCAGGCTCCAAACTTCAAAATCATCTCAGACTCCTCCCTCTCCCTCATCCCTGCATCCAATCCTTTGTCAAGTTGTAACATCTTTCACATTGGTCACTGGCCCCAACCCTAAGTCACACCCTCTTCACTTCCTACCTGTACTACTATAATTGGTCTGGCCAATTGTAGCAAGTCTCCCTGCCTCCTCTTCCTCCCCTCTCCAATCCACCATCACACAGATATCAATAACCTTTCTAATTCACAGATCTGATCATTCCACTCTTCTGCTCCAAAAGCTTCGTGACCTATTGTTGCCTCTACAACAAAATACACTCCTGAGTCTGACTTTTGTAGTCTTTGTAAATATGACTCCAACCTACTTTCCTAGCATTATATAAAACATTGCTTTCAAGTCATGTTCCAACCAAACTGGACTCCTCAATCCTCAATGCACTCTCACTGGTGGCCTCCCTGTCACCATGTTTAGAAGAGGATCCTTCCAACACTCTGCCAAAAGGCTGAAATCCTCTAAGATGCAGCTGAAGAACCACTGCCTTTCTGAACCCTCCCCCTTCTCCCACCATGATTCCTTCATGATCTTCTTTGTAGGACTTAGACTCCCTCCTCTGCTTGTGATAAACACTCATGGTTTTTTTGACTTGCCCTCATCATCTTGTATTCCAATGATCTGTCCACATGTCATAACATCATCAGATGATAGATTTAGGGACCTTGGAGATCATCTTGTGTAACCCCTTTACAAAAGAGAAAACTGAAGGCTAGAAAGGTGAAATGACATCTGATAGTGTCCTACCTTTACAGGTAGAAAGGGTCTTAGACATCATCTTTCAGAGGAGAAAACTTAGGTGACTTGCCCAGCTTCACTGAGTTATTAAGTGTCTGAGGTAGGATTTGGAGTCAGCTGTTCCTGATTCCAAGCCCAGCCCTTTGTCCTCTGGGCCCAAGTTTACACACCTGGAAGTATCAGAGTCATTCTGAATCCTGCACCCTTCCTACGACCCCACATTGTTGTCTGCATCCTCCCAGGAGATCTCTGGGTGCCAGCACCAAGTAGAGTAGCAAGCATCTTGTAAGTGATCGATGGTTTATTAGCTGGGCCAGCAGACAGTTCACCTAGGTGGTCTGAGCAAGCAAGGCTATGGACATGTTTTGCCCGATCTATCTCTAATTAGTGCACTGAATTTTGAGGCATTTATGAAACTAGGATGATGCCACCTGGAACCAAGAGAACATGGAGAGGACATCCCCACCTTATAAATATTCAATGTCCTTCACTTATTCAGCATCCAGGAAGGAGGAGAGGAAATGAAAGGAGCCTCACAAGATCTTCCCCCTCTCCTCCCCCCCCCGGGGCTAAGTCCAAGGGACAAATCAGAGCTCTTCTCAGAGGGATGACTAAGTGTTCAGAATGACAGCCTAAGCTCCAGAGGCCAGATTTGGATTGGTGAGAAAATGTGTGAAGGCATCATGACTCAACAGAAGAAAAAAATCCACCTGAAACACAACAAACACCCAAGTCTCTGTCTTGTGATTTTCAGGGCATAGAAATACTGCCTTTAAACTAGCCAGGGATGAAACCCACACCAAGAATCCAAATTCCAAATCAGCCAGAGGACAATGGAAAGTCATTTGGCTGGAGGCAGTGAGCTGCAGGAGATCATGCATAATGTGAATATGACATGAGAGAGATGAGAATGTGATTTTGAGTTTGTTCAGTCGTGATTCCATCTGTGAGGAATATTTAGAATACAGAAAACACTACTTTGAAATAACCCACATGTCGTAACTCTTCCAGTGCTCACTTCCACTGGTAAACTTTCAGTCTTTTTAAAGGTGAAGTGCCTCATCTGTTGTATATCTTCTGGTACAGGAGAAGTGAACAGAGGAGAGGTTGTGGCCCGTCAAGGCTACCCCCTAACCTGGTAACCCTTAACTTTGCCAGCCCAGCCCTGTGGGAATTGGGGTACAGGCTGAACTGCAGCCAGTGGATACTGCCACTGTTTATCTTGGTAATCTATATTTCTTAGCTGGGCCGCTAGGGGGCAGAGTGGACAGAACACTGGTGAATCAGGAAGACTCATCTTCCCGAGTTCAAATCCAGCCTTAAACACTTCCTAGTTGTGTGACCCTGGGCAAATCACTTAACCCTGCTTGCCTCAGTTCCTCATCTGTCAAATAAGCTGGAGAAGGAAATGGTGAACGCTCCAGTATCCCTGCCAAGAAAACCCCAAATAGAATCACAAAGAGTTGGACATGACTGGAAGAACTGAACAATACCAACAAATGCTGAAACTGTTTAGCACACTGTGCTACCTTTGAAGTTAGGATCCTATCCTTCATTTATGGGCCAACAATGAAGTTTTTGAGTGTTATAACCCTAGGCCTATTTTCCCCATAAATCATGTGGTTTTTATTATTCAATTTTTATGGAACAGTGATTTTTTGGAAATACATATATATCATGTTATAGTAGAACTGACTGTATCCTTAACTTCCATTAAAGCCTTGCTCAAGAAATCCTTCCTGATCCCCTTGGCTATGAATGTTCTCTTTTCCTCAGAATTACTTTGTGTGGTCTTGGGTCTATTTTATATAATTTACTTGGGTACCTGTTGTATCTCCCCAAAGAATATAAGCTCCTTGATAGAAGGGACTGTTTCATGTTAGTCTTGGTGTTCCCAGCATCCACCGTCTGACTCATGGCAGGTACTTGTATGAGAAATGCTCATTGTTAAACTGAACTGAAGGGACTTGGTCCAAGGTCACACAGTTGTGAATGGCAGAGACCAGGATCAAACTCTGATCTTCCCATTCTGAATCCATGATTCTCTCCACTGTGACACACTCCTCTTTGTCTGGCCTCCTTCTGTTCGTCTTTCCTATCCCCTGGTATCAGAAAGAAGTCGTAGAGCCAAAGGTTGGGTGGCCAGGACATGGATGGAAGGGATTTGGATCAGCCAGAATAACTGGATCATCTTCCCCTCCCACTTCTGAGTAACTGGGAATCACTATAGTATTCAAAGGATTGATCTCACTTCCTCTTTTTTCTTTTCTGTCACTTCTGCAGTATCTCATAGCACCTTCCTCTTCAGAAAAAATACTCTTGAGTTTTCCAAGCACTTTCAGACAAGCTGTCTCACTTGAGCCTCACAACAAATATCTGGGGGCAGTGTTCCATTTTACAAATGAGGAAACAGAGGCTCAGAGACATGTGACTCACCCAAGGACACACACTTACCTAGTAGTGAAGCTAGTTTTAAAAGCCAGGCATTCTCTTTTCTAGTCAAGTGACCTTTCCATTACACCAACAGGCCCTTAATCTGGTATTTAGGCCATTGTTCCTGAATACTGAATAATTGAGTGTCCACTGTGTCTTCGAAAGGTCACACAAAATACAGCTTCTTGCCTGCTTTAAATGATGAGGTTGGATTCCATGACCTCTAGTGTGCCTCTAGCTCTAAATCCATGATACTATGATCAGAAAATCACCAGAACATGTATCTTGGACAGGTATTGCAAATGAATAATGCAAGGGACCTGGAACTGAACACAAGGAGGAAAGAGGGTTGGATGACCTTTGGGAAATGTCACAAAGCTTCTCCCTGAAACAAAGGCCTATCCTTTTAAATACCAGTGTTCATTCCATGATGCCAATAATTGCAGGTCATGAAATACTGTGAGCTCCAAAGAAGTCAGGTTGAGGATCACTCAAAAAGCTCCACTGGAAGGCATACATGGGATGCATCACGTCACAAGCCAGAAATTATGACAGCAGAAGTGGCTATCATTCAAGAAATGTGCATCCCCTAAAAAAGAGCCCATGTAGTCTGCTGGTCTTCACCCAAGAGAATGTGAGGATGGCCTCTAGCATGCTGGGTGGACACCACCCCCACCACGATGGAGCCACACGACAGCTGTTGCCCAGGATGAACTGGCAAAGACAGGTTGTAATCTGTATCAGTGGAGAGACAATGCACTTCATGGAATTCACAAAAACCTTTGTCATCCTGGATTTAGAGGATTTGAGGAGGGTGTGGTGAAAAGGAGGTAATTTATAAATAGAATTCTGATCTGGACATAGGAGATGACTACACAAAGGAAAATTTGACATAGAAGATGGATACCAAGAGGAGTACACTGGACTAGTCAATGTCCAGAAAGGAGGAATAGGAGTTTGAAAGATGAAGGGACAAATTATGAAAGAATGTGGCAACAAACCCATGATGAACAGGTTGAATTCAATTCTAAGATCATCAGGAGACTTGTTTGTCTATATATATGCATGTGTGTGTGTGCCTGTACGTGCATGTGAGTGAATCATCACTGACCCATGCTTTTTATGGAAATTTAAGAATGGAAGCAATTTTACACAAATTGAAAAGCAGGCTGCCTGCATTTGTCAGGGCACAGGTTTCCTGGAAATAAATCACTAAACGAATGCCTTGTATTTCTCATAAATGGTAATTCACCACGTCAAGAACAATTCTGGTTAACTCAGCAGACACCAAGGACTAATATTCATAAGCTTTCCCAAGGGTTCTGGGGCTCAGAGAGCTATAGCCACTTTCAAAATTACCCTAATGCTCTTCAAAACCGAGTCTCCTTGGTAAAGTTATAGGTCTACCCCCGTGAATGGCCAGGAGGACAACAGAGCAAATTCACCACAACTAAAACATGCTCCTTTTGGCACAATTAAAGTTCGTCATTTAACAGACTCCTTGTATGAGAAGGAAGAATCAAAACAAAACAAAATGAAAGAGAGAGAGAAAGTGGTTTGCTTCAGTCTGCATTCAGACTCCATAATTCTTTCTCTGGATGTGAATAGCCTTTTCCATCATGAGTACTTTGGAATTGTCTTAAAACCTTGCATTGCTGAGGGGTACCCAGTCTATCAAAGTCAATCATCCCAGACACGATGTGTCTGCAATTGTGTACATTGTTCTCCTGGTTCTGCTCTCCTCACTCAGCATCAGCTTATATAAGTCTCTCCAGGTTATTATGAAGTCCATCTGCTCCTCATTTCTTATAGCACAGTAGTATTCCATTACATTCATATACTACAATTTGTTTAGCCATTCCCCAATTGATGGGCATCCCCTTGATTTCCAATTCTTTGCCACCACAAAAAGAGCTGCTATAAATATTTTTGTTCATATGGGTCCTTTTCCCGCTTGTATGATCTCTTTGGGATACAGCCCTAGAAGTGGTATTTCAAGGTGAGCAGATCTTCTAGGAAGAATTTACAGAGACATGGATAAGAATTATGCAGGATGATCAAATGAAGGAATGAGGCATGTTCTAGAGAACAGAAGGCAGGATGGGGTTGGGGGAAGTATAACACCTGTGTCATATATTGGAAGGGCTAATAAATGGACGAAGGATTCAATTGTTCTATTTGGCACCAGAGGGAGGAACCAGGGGCATTGGGAGATGCAAGCAGTCAAATTTCGGTTTGCAGTCAAGAAATATTTCCTAACAATGAGAGCTGTCCAAAAGGCAGATGGCTGATTCCAGAGGTGGTGAGTCCCCCTCCTTGGAGGCCATCAAGACCACTGGTCAGGGAGTGATAGTGAGGATTTATGTGCAGATTTGATTTGACTTGTATCGTTTCTGACTTCCCTTCCAACTCCCAAATGCCTATGCAATAGGAAATGGAGGGCCCAGATGAGTTAAGAGCTGTACCAGAGGAATAAGTGACTAATACCAATTTATTCACTCATTTCTTCATCCATTCAGTGGGTAAACCAGCATTCATTAAGGGCCTCCTATGTGCCAGAGATTGTGCAAAGCCCTTGAGAGACAAAGGCAAATATAAAAAAACCCCACTCTCAGCCTCAAGGAGTTTCCATTCTCCCGGAGGAAAGCGAAATACCAAATAAATACGTAATTATTTGGGAAGGGGGCAGCTAGGTGGCGTAGTGAATAGAGGACCAGCCCTAGAGTCAGGAGGATCTGAGTTCAAATTTGACCTCAGACACTTAACACTTACTACCAATTTGACCTTGGGCAAGTCACTTAATCCCAATTGCCCTGACTTCCCCTCTCCAAAAAGCAAAAAAAAAAAAAAAAGTCTAAAAAAATTTTTGGAAGAAGAGACTAGAAACTGAGGTTGAGGAAAATCTTCCTAGAGCACGTAACTCTTGAACTGACCCCTGTCAGAAGCTAGGGATTCTAAGAGGAAGAGGAGAGGAGTGAAGACATTCCAGGCATGTGAGGATGCGTGGGCCAAGCAAGGCAGAGCAATGGGAGGTGGAAAATCTGCAAGTCCACTGAATTATGGTAATATATAAGAATGAGTACCAGCAGCCCCTGGCACTGGAAGAAAGTTGGTTTCTAAATGGTGGCTCAAGATTCCCAATAACCCTCCCTTCACATCTGGATGCAGCATCATATTTTTCAGTGTTTATGATAGGGTCTGAACTGCCAGTTCCCAAGAGGCTAAATTTGATTCATGAATTCCAAGGTACATTTCCCATTAACTTTAGCATACACATTATGAAGAAAAAATCTGACTCAAGGCAGTTGTCCAAATCATAGTAAACAGTGTCTTGGAGTTTGGGGAGTTTGATAATGGTGAGAAGAGGTTTTCTTAGTAATAGACTACAGAAAGGGATTCATCCTCTTGAATTTTCTCAAGAATTATATTCATCTGGACTCTTTCTTCTGTACACTGAGCTCTGTTGAGGTCACAAGCACAATAATAACAGGTAAAAATAAGGGAAGAGGTGGTAATGATAATAGCCAACCTTTATGTTAAGCTTTAAGGTTTCCAAGGCACTTTATCTATAGTATCTGGTTTGATTCTCCGTATAACCTCATTAAGTCAGGAGCTTGGATGATGATGATGATGATGACGACGACGATGACTATGATGCCCATTTTCCAGATGAGGAAAGAGGGATTCCTTCAGGTAGCAAATATCTAAGGCAGAATTGAAACTCAGCATTTCTTGATTCCAAGTCCAAGTGCCTGATCTACCTCACAAGAAATACAGCATCTTAGAAGACCAAGAGCTCCAGGCACTCTCTCCAGCCTCGTACAGCTTACTTCTGCATGGGCACTCCTCCTAACCTTCACTTTCCGGCTGCACACAGCTTCCTGATGCCCTGAGCAGGGCACTCCACGTTGCATCTCCTGTCCTGCCTAGTTTCAACTCCATGGAACAAGATGACTTTGTATTTAGTGCTCGTTGGTGTCCCCTCCCCCACTTTCCTGCCTTTTTGTGTGTGTTGTCTCCTCCTTCAGACTGTAAGTTCCCTGAGAGTAGGGACTGCCCTTTTTGTTGTATCCCCACACTTTGCACAGTGCATGGCACATAGTAGGTGCGTAACACATATCTATTGGATTGGATGGCCATAGGCCAAACCCCTATGGAAAATGATAATCTATTTGAATTTTTCCTCTATGCTTAATGCACTCCCCCCACCACCAGACTTCCCCTTCCCAGTGATTCTTTTTTTTTTAATTTTATTATAGTTTGCATCATTCATTTCCACAAGATTTTGAGTTACAGATTTTCTCCCCCTCTTTGCCCCACCCACCGCCCCAAAACAGCCATCCCAGTGTGTCCCCCCACCCCCAGTCTGTTCT
>CM053590.1:7588085-7611797 GCA_028646515.1 Pseudochirops corinnae | reverse complement strand
TCCGGCTGACTGGATAATGAAGACTCCAGGACCGAGGCCCAAGACGACGATCCGGATCCAGGCCGCTCAAAGCAAGAGCACTGGTCTGAAAACAATCACTCAGTCCCCTTGCTTTTTGCAGGCCGAGGGCGGGAAGCTACAACGCGGAGGCTGGTGCAAAACCTCCACCTTTCGCTTTTCCGCTCTGGAGACCTTTCGGCCGGACGCTTATCTCCCTCTTTCACAATCCCCCCTCCTCGAAGCTGGTGCTGATCCGAGCTCACCTGAGAGCTTTCTCTGCACCTCCCACCCGGCCGCCCCCGGGGCACAGCCGCTGCTTCAGGCCAGGCTGGTTTCGGTTTGCAGTGCTGATATGGTTCCTCGTAGCTGAGATGACTTTAGTGGGAAGTATCTTTGTGTGCGATTTGAAGTTCTAGGTTGGTCCAGAGTCCTATTCCATGGGTATTTTGGGGTGGCTATGTGAGAGCTGTGATATATTGCTGCTGCTACGCTGCCATCTTGGCTCCGCCCCCTTCCCAGTGATTCTTAATCTTCAACCATTATTGTTCACATCCTATTCTCCATTCCACTGCCTGTTCCCCAGTTGCCATTTCTCTCAACCCAACTCAACTTCTACCTACCCTTTAGACCCTGCCTCTTCCATAGGTAGTAAGATGATTTCATTTAAACCTTTTACTTTCCCACCCCTTCCATTTTCTTGTACTTTGAGACCTGGCTGCTTCCTGATGACCCAGTCACCCTTCCAGGCACTGATTGTACTCTCACTAATTACTTTCCATCTCTCCCCCAACTCCCATGTCAAATAGGGAGAGCTAGAATACTCTTTGCTCCCCATTGACACTTCCAGTTTCTTCCTCTCCCTCCATCACTTGGGGACCTCTCTCTTTTCAAGTTCATTCAATGCATATTTCTCATCCAATTCAATGGCTATGATCTACTGACCTTCAAGACCCTGTCCTTGTTTCTTCAACAAGCTCAGTGCCTCTCTTCCCCAATCCTTGCCTTCATATTAGAGGATTTCAACAAGCATGTGAATAGTCTCTTAAACACCCTCACCTATAAATACCTCCACTTACTATATTGCTCATAACCTGTTTCTCCATCTCACCTCAGCCACATCTAGGGGAGTGTGGGACAGAGCCTGGGACATAGCAGGCCCTTAATAAATACTTGTTGACTTGACTGCTCTCTAGGCAGATGACTCCCAGATCTATCTATCCAGCCCCAGTCCTACCTGACCTGTTGCCCACTGGACATTTCAGCCTGGATGTTCCCGCATTATCTCAAATGCAAAACATCTAGGACAGAATTCACTATCATTTCTCCCAAACTGCTCTGTCAAACCTTCCCTGTTTTGTTGAGGACAACACACTTTTTCTCTGTCCCTCATACATAACACTCTATCTTCCATCTTTGTGCCTTTACACTGGCCATTCCATGAAATGAATTCCCTCCTTTCCTTTGTCTCAGAGAATCCCTCTTCTTTCAAGATGAAACTCAAGCACTACCTTCTCCATAATGTCTTTCCTGATCCTTCCCTACAGATGTTAGTGCCCTTCCCCCACTTTAATGAACTCCATTGTGTTTATTTTGTATTTTCTTGTGTGTATTTACTTATTTATTATACTTGTTTATGTGTACTTTTATATATTTATTATACTTATCTATTTATTATACTTCTATAGGTCCATGCTCTTTTCTCCTAAAAGAAATATAAGATCCTTGAGACTAGGGATTTTCCCCCATTTTTTTGTCCTTGAATTCCTAACTCCTGGCACAGTGTCTAGTATATAGTAGGTGCTTACTAAGTTGTTGTTAAGTCATTTTCAGTTATATCTAACTCTTCAAGAGCTCATTTGGAGTTTTCTTGGCAAAGATACTAGAGTGTTTTGCCATTTCCTTCTCCGGCTCGTTTTACAGATGAGGAGATTGAGGTAAACAGGATTAAGTGATTTACCCAGGGTCACACAGCTAATAAGCATCTGAGGTCAGATTTGAATTCAGGTCTTACTGAACTCAAGTCCAGAATCTAGTCACTGTGACCACTTAGCTGTTTGTTTTCTTACTTATATCCTATTCCTTATTCTTGCTTATTATCTTGATTGTTAATTTCCTATTCACCCTTTTTCTGTTCCTTCTTTTTCAATGCAAATGTCATGCTCCTTTGCAGAGAAAACAGGAGCATAATGAGAGTTGAATGACTCTGTCTTCCCTCTCATGTGGTTATTCTCATCTCATCCACACCAAGCAAAGGGCTTCTCTTTCACTACTAGTCCTCTCCTTCACTGTAAGCCTATTGGGCTGATCTGGCCAGCAGAGCTCAGTAACCCAATCCTGATGCATTTCTGTGCAGCAGAGTACAATCCCTCCCTTTTGCTTGCCTCTTTTTCCCTCCCATAGACCTAATAGTGCTCTACAAAAGCAGCTGGGGAACTGAAAAGATTTCCTGGGCTTAGCATTAACTATGCACAGCAAACAGTAAGTGTGAATAGAGGCCATATGGACTAGGCCATTGACAGGGCTCGCAGGTTTCAAACTTCTTTTTGAACAGAAAAGCCCTTGTCCCTACTGGCCCTGTCCTCCCTATTTCTAATAGAGAGAAAATAAAAAGAGAAAATACCTCACTAGGGACAAAGGAAGGAAGGGCAAAAGGTCTGATGAGCCAGCAATGGGGGAGACAATCAGTAAAGTGTTAATTCACACAAGGAACAAAATACCAGGCATTGTTATACTATGAACACCAAGTGGCCTTGACAGCACTTTTTGAACAAACAATGGTCAAGGGCTTGGGCTGACCTGCTTTCCATACTGAAAGCACTGAATCACAGAGCTGGGTGAGAACTCTCCATGGTCCTCAAGTCACAGCTGTGATTGTATAAGTATCCCCATTATAACATGTCCAGTGAGTTTTTGTCCAGCCTTTCCTTAAAAAATTCTACTAACAGGAGACCCACTATCTGCCTCTGAGAGTAGGTTGTGGATGATGGGCATAACTGGGCTGTACCTTTCCAGCTTGCTAAGGGCTTATGCTCTGGTGGCATATGTTTGAGAGTACAAGGTCCGTTCCATGTCACATGACGGTTCACAGAAAAGCTTTGTGGGGGGAATAAACAAAGTCAGCATGCTCACCATACGTACCAAATGTATGATATAATGTAATACAGAGCCAAACTCCAAATAAACTTTAAAATAAGAACCATTTTTATTAGAGAAAATTTTAACTATGCAAATTCTAATAACATAAGCATTTGGTGTCCCCTTCAGAGCCTTTGTGGGTACATCTCCACATTCCCTCTTTTGAATATCAATCCCACAGGTATTCAGTACGTGCCTCATCTTTGCAAAGGCATGGTGCTAAGTGCTTGGGATCAAAAGACAAAAACAAAGAACCTCATCATTGTGCTCATCATTGTGCTGATGCTCTGGAATGAAGTTCCTATGATTTTATTCTTCTAATCATCAGCAAACAAGATGAAACTGAACTAAATAATGCTTTTAAAGCTTGATGACCAGAGTGGCAATACTTCTAACTCCAGTCCCTGTCTTACTCATTAAAGGCAAAACTTACTGACCCTGGACTTCAGGCTCTGAGATTATCGGCTTCTAGATTTTTTCACTCATACTATTCTTTTTCTTCCCTTTTTTTTTTTTTGAGGCAATCCGGATTAAGTAAACTGCCAAGGGTCATTGCTAGTAAGTGCCTGAGGCTAAACTTGAACTCAAGTCCTCCCGACTCCAGGGCCGGGGCTCTATCCACTTCACCACCCAGCTGCCCCCTCATTTGCACCTTTTCAATGGAGTTCTGGAGCCTCAGTTTTGTCTGGGACTGATACTATTGAGGAATGCGATGCTCCACAAGAGAAATGACACATAGAGAGGAAAAATGAATTCTGTTTTTAAAGTCTGGGGGTGGATTTGAAGGGAGAGGTAAGTCAAACAAAGCACAATTTAGCAATAATCATATTTAACTTTTTTTCAATTGTTACTGATCGTGTTCCTTTTAATACTGAGTCCCAATCAAATTCCCCACAAAGTACACACCATAAAAACAGTTAGGTAAAGCAATAAAAAGGAATGGATATGGTTCTTTTCTGTCAACTATTAAAGTGTAAATCTGTGCGATCACACACTTTGCTAGTTTTATATTTGTGAAAAGGATGGAAAAGCTGTCCTGGACAATTTACTATCAACCTTGTCCAATTTTGTTGATCCAGATTTTATTACCATTAAAATTGTCTTCCCTCACAAAGAATGTCCCCCATTCCTGGAACATACAGCTACCTTATCTTCATTCCTAGGAAGCTGTAGCCTCTCTCATAGAAGCAAGGGTCAGATGAGCTCCTCCTTGACCCTATGAAGCTAAGTGACTAAGCACTCACTTCCTGGGTTCTGTTCATTAGTCTTCTATGATCTTATCTCCAAGCCCTGTGCTTCTCCTGCTCTCCCTTCTCTCCATCCATGCCCACCAAGTGACTCAAATAAATGGCTTTTCTTGCTAGACTCCATGCAGGTCAGAGGCAAGTAGGGGGTGGCACTGAAGACTCGCATGACCCCAGACAGGGAGGAGCTCAGGGAGCAACAGGAATGCTGATGAAAGACCCTTTAATTTTACACTGAGAGGCTGGTGAATGAAGATGGTGAACACACACAGAGACTGTGGAGCTGAATTTGGATTCAAAGCTCTGAAGGTCCAATCTCAGCTTTGCTACATGACCTGTGTGATGGTGGACATGTCATCTCACCTCTATGGGCCTCGGTTTCCCCATATGAAAAATGGGGCATTTGGAACAAATGGCCTCTAAAGTCTTTTATTGATGAGTCAATGACCTTCTAAAGAAGGAACAAGCAAGTTATGAAGCTGAGGAAGACCTTGAGAAATAGCTCTTCATTTTCAAGGTGGAGAAAGTGAGGCTCATGGAGGTTTAAGAACCAGCAAGGGTACATATACAGGTAGTAAATCACAGAGCTGGGATTTGCACATGTGTCATGGTAGAACAGAAGTGGTACTTGCTTTGAAATCAGAGGGCCTAGACTGAAATCTGGGTACTGCCACTTACTACCTGTGACCTTGGGCAAAGCCTTGAACCTTCCTGGGCCTCAGGTCCCTCATCTATAAAAATAAAGGTCTAAGCTAAGATGGCTTGTTCAGTTCCTCCTGGCTCTCAGACTAGGGCCCTGTGAGCCTCTGCCTGGATCTCAGATTCAGTATCCTTTAAACTGAATCATCAATCACTAATAGCAAGCAGGACCTTTGTGTCAAGCCTCAACCAGGCCCACGATGATAGAATCTCTGATTCTCACAGTTACACAGGATACCAGAAGCCACCTAGCCCAACTTTGGGGAGCTTTAGGTAGAGGTATCCTCATTTTGGGCCTGTGACTCTAGGGGTGCTCTAAGCCTTTGGGATCCATAGTTATCTGTTCTTGGTTATTTTTCTTCTTTCACTAATAGTTTCTTTGGTAACACTGGGTTGGGATAGACATTTTCCCAGCTTTCCTGAATCAGGAGCACCTAAATCAATACAAATCATAGAATTATCCAGAGCTGATCTAAACATCTCTGACCCAAGGCTCCACCACAAGAAAAAAGTTATTTGAATATAGTAGAAAAGAAATACACCCCCAGAATGACTAAATAAAATGGGAGCTGTGGAAATGTTTGCTGTCCCAAATCCCACCACATAAGTGACTATCAGACACAGACTTGGCAAAGAATGTTAACTGAAAAACAGTGGCAGTGAGCCCAGGATGACGTAGAAAGTTGTCTCTCCTGGGCATCTGGAGCTTGGGGGGTTGGGGCAAAGGAGGGGAAAGGAAGATGTGGCGTGCTAAGGCATCAGGCAGAAGCAAGGCCTTCCATGCCAGACATTTTTAAAAACAGCCTAGCATAGTCACAGCTGGGTCTTTGGCCCTGTGCTTGCAGTAAACATGCAGATCCTCTGAGCTGGGAGCTCAGAGTCACAGAAGCATAAGCAGGGCAAGCTTTGGGTGTCTGTCCCTGACTGAGCGCAGCAATCCCCCAATCCCAGGAGGACAGAGCTCAGAGGGACCTACCTCTGAGGCTATCTCTTCCAGCTCACCTGAGCAGGAGGCTTGGCCAGTTCTCATCTCACTCCTGCTTGAAAATGACCAGGGCTGAGGAAGTCACCCACCTGGCCAGGCAGCCTGGTCCTCTGGTGGGCAGATCTCATTGCCAGGGCACTCTCCCTGGCTCAGAGTGGAAACCCAGCTCTCTGCAACAAATCTACCTTCTTTTACAAGTGACCGCCCTCCAAGTGAATATCCACAAGGCTAAGATCATGGCCCTCCCTGATGTTTCTCTTCTCCATTAAAACAAACAAACCTGAAAGTCTGGGGAGTGTTTTCTTAAACCACATGAGGGCAAACCCCAAATCCTTAAATAGCACGAAGTGAAGAGCCCAGCTGCTTCCCCACCGAGTCTATATGGACGTGTGGGCATGCCTGTACATGTAGGTGGATGGATGCATATGTCTTTGGCTGTGTGTACATATGTCAACATTTATAAAACACCTACTATGGGTCAGATATTATGACAAAAGCTGGGGATACAAAAATTGCAAAAGACAGTTTCTGCTCTCAAGCAATTCAATCTAATTGGGCAGATAACAAGCAATCAACTATGCAAACAAAATCTACAGAGAATGAATTGGAGAAATCAGCAAACAGACAGGACTAGCATTAAGGGGGATTGGGAAAAGTGCATTCCATAAAGTGGGACTTGGTCTGCAGCATGAAGGAAACAGAGCAAGTCAGGAGGGAGAGAGGAAGGTGGAGCAGCCCAGGCATGGGGGCACTCAGAGAAAATGTCCAGAGTTGGGTGATGGAATGTCTTGTGCAAGGACCAGCAAGAAGGCCAGTGCCCTAGATCACAGCCAATGTGGAGGGGAGGAAGGCATAAGGAGATTGGAAAGGTAGAGAGGGTAATGCCATGAAGGGTTTAAAAGCCAAACAGAGGAGCTGATATTTGAATCTATGTATGTGTGTGTATATGTGGCTGTGTTTTTATGTATCGGTCTGTATGCATGTGTGTGCACATCACAGTGTAGGCAATGAGTGCATGAATCTGTGTGTATGTGTGTGTGCACACAGGTATATGCACTTGTACATGCGTGTACCTGCAGCACTGGGACAAAATGGGCAGCTAGGTGGTGCCATAGTGCATAGAGAGCCAGATCAGAAATCAGGAAGACTTGTGTTCAAATCCAGCCTCAGGCACTTACTAGCTGTGTGACCCTGGGTAAGTCACTTGATCCTGTTTGCCTCTGTCCTCATGAAGACCAGAACCTACCTCTCAGGGTTGTTGTGACGATCAAATGAGATATTTGTAAAGCCCTTTCTAAACTTTAAAGCACCAAATAAATGCTGTTCTTCAGAGGAGGGAAGCAACTTGCCTTCGGTCACACCACCAGGAAGACAGGGGCAGAGAAGAGGCTTGGACCTGCTCTTTCCTAACTCCATCATGCAACACTGATGCTCATTGAGAGCCAGAGATTAATTCAGCCATGCTGATCAATGGGCGCTTCCAGTTTTCATGACCAGGTTGAATAGCTATCAATGTTGAGGTCTTTTCTTTCCTCTTAAGAACATTCTTAAGACATAGTCCTAATCCCAGGATCAATGGATCAAAGGCACTGCTCAGTTTCCTATGTTTGTATATCTTATGTTACCAGAAAGACTGTACCAAATTAAAGCTCCTAGTGCCTAATATCATGGCAGTGTGTGCCTGTTCCCCACAGTCCAATCAAAACGGAATTTGATCATTCTAATTAGCATTTTCTACATTTTAAATTAAGAGAGGTTTTAATTTTCACTTCTCAGATAACTAGGGACTTGGAACATTTTAAAGATGATTAACACTTATTTCCTTATAAACATATATTACCCTTGTATGTTGTTATTGATCATTATTAATCATTATAATTAATAATAATAGCATTTGCATAATAAGGTTTACAAAACAGTTTACTGACTGGTGACACCTGGGATTTGTAGTTCAGAGGGACAAACCCTCTCTCTCAGTCATGAGAACCTCCATCATTGCTACGCTTGTAACATTGAATCCATCCATTTAGACCCTGGATATCTGTGTTTTATTAGAAACATTTATCACAATATTTTCCCCAGTCCTTTTCTTCGGGATAAATTGATTTTTGCCGTGATTTTTTTTTATTTTTCCATAATCAAATTTATGCATTTCTCACTAGTCATTTCTTCCATTTTTGAATAGATTAAAAACATTTCTCTTTGCTACAACTGAGATAAATATATTATTCCTTCTCCTTTCCCTTTTTAAAGTATTTTAAAATACATACATATATATGCTGTTATATAAAAGTTAGTCATTGATATCTGCCATAATCATTTCAAAGCTTGCATATCAGTCTCTAGTGTTTCATAGGGTAATGTCACATACATAGGCATGTGCATATATATATATATATTATGTATATGTATGTATATGTATGTATATGTATACACACATATCTATCTCTATCATCTCTCCATCCATCTATCTATCTAGCTATCTATCTATCTATCTATCTATCTATCTATCTATCTATCTATCCATCCATCTATCTATGTGTATATACATGCGTACACAAGCACATACATTTGCCACTGGAACAATTATGATTTATTGCCATATATGATATGGGATGGGCATTTGTGGAAGGTAAGTCTAATCACCTTTTCTGTTATGAACATCAATCTTCTAAACAGTTTTTATGAAATAATGATTCCTTTCTTCAATGTTTTGTCATTCTGGGCTTCTCAAACATTGCTATCTCATCTGCTTTTGCCTGCTTTTCTGGACTGCCTCTTCCTTTCCATTGATTCATTCTCTCTCCCCTATTTTTACCCAGAGTTAGTCATGATAATTGCTGCTTTAGAGGCTATTTTGAAACCTACCAGACCAAGTACTCCTTCAAAAATTTCCCTCTATAATTTCCCATGGAATTTTTGCCTGAGATTTGGACTTTTTCCCTTCTACACATGTTATCTAATTCTGACAAAAATCCACAAATCTATTCAAGAACTGTTGATATTTTTACTATCAAGGTTTGAAGTAGCTATATGCAAAAACATTGTGGTGCAGTGGAGAGAGAGCTGGTCTCAAAGGCAGAGGTGCAAGAGCTCAAAGGTTCAAGTCTCTCATCTGACACAGACTGACTGTGTGACCACAGGCCTCTAAGCGACTCTAGAAAACTCTAAATGAGAAAGTGTTGACTATATTGGAAGACAGAGTCCCTCACCATACCAATGAAATCCTGGGTACAGTCTCAATCCCTAGTGCAAGGTAGGTCGCTCCAACTGTCCCATTTTGAGATCAATGCAACATTGTTGAAAAAGTGTTGGCCATGGAGTTAGGAGATATAAGTTTTAAGTCTCCAACTAACACTTGAACATCACTCAATCTCTTCCATCCTTAGTTTCCCCATGTATATCTCAGAGAATCATTGCAATGAGAAGCCTTATCAGCCTCCAGCTATTATATAAAGGTCAAGCATTTAAATCTGTCAAAATGATTTTACAATTTCCTTCCTATCCATCTCTGGTGTTTCTCAGGATAATGCCAATATCTTTATAGACTATAATTATGGCAAATGGTTCTTGTCTTTCTAATATTTTTCCTGATTTTTATTAAAAATATAGATAAATGGAGATGAGTTTGGGGATTTCTCTAATACTATATTTGAGAGTTAAGAATATCTCATATCTTACTAGGTCACTAAAATCAAATCACCAATCAGCTACCTCCCAGAGGTTTGGGGATTTTCAAAACATCTGCAACTAGAGAATTTTTAACCTCTTCACTACTGATGCATAGTTCCTTCATTTTCTTTTTTTATACTGAAAGCAATGTGACTATAGTAAACAAACTTGACTCTGGAGAAGAGGTAAGAAACTACATATTACTCGCTACTCTGAGACTTGATTCAGTTGTCCCCTACATCCAGAATGGCCCCCTCCTGGCTTCCTTCAAGCCTCAGCTCAGATCTCCCCTTCCACAAGAAGCCTTTTTGGATCCCCCTTAATGCTAGCAACTTCCTTCATGAATCTCATTAGGATACTGTTGGCATATTGTATCCCTCATTAAACTGAGAGGTCCTTGAGAGCAGGGACTGTTTTTTTTACCTTCCTTTGTATTCCCAGTACTTAGCACAGTGGCTGGCACAGAGTAGGTACTTAATAATTGCTTGCTATCTGACTAATTGAACATCACAGATACCGTAAAACAAGGCTTCTGCCTTGGTCAGTTTTGTTGTTTTGCTTTTTTTCTCTCTGTTTCCCCTCATCATTACAAGAGTCATCACCACTCTCTGGGAAGGGGAGAAGAACTAGGAAGCATAGCAAATCAGATGAGGTGATCATGAGCACAATGTAGCAAATGAGAGAATCATGAAACCTGTAGCACAGTGTCTGGCACAATGTTAGCTATGATGCTTGTTATATATTTAGAGATGAAGCTGAGGCAAAAGAGAAGTTGTCAGCAAAAAGTATGATTTATTTAAATTTCTTTTATTTATTTATTTTTACTATCCCATTACTTTTATTAATATATTTAAAACTAGGTCAGTTAGAAGAGGTGACAGCTCACTAACCAGCTTCACCCCTGTTTTTAGTGGGAATAATGCTGCTACTTCTCCATCCTGCAGAAGGGTGACTCCTGGTAGCTAATTGGCTCTCTTCTTCCCAAGGCTCATGATGCCATTGGTGAGGACACTCCCTACAATGATCCAGAGCCCAAACATGCCCAGCTCATAAAGACTTCAGAGAAGGACTTCCCTGGAACCACTTTATAGAGAAATCTTGGTCTTACTCTTTTTTTCTTTCTTTCACTGTTCTTCATTTTTATTTGTCTTACATTGTCCTACATTTATTACAGTTTCTGTTGAACAGGTTTTTTGTTTGTTTGTTTTTTAGCATTTGGGAGGGGGGTTTGCTTACTTTTTTTTTAAAATAAAGGTATTTTTAAACATAAAATCTGAAAGACCAAATGTCTAATGGATAAAGAGCTGACCTCAAAGCCAGGAAGCTTTGGGCTCAACCTCTGCCTCTGACATATAGTAATAAGTCTCTGAGCCAATCACTGAAGTTCTCAGGGCTCTGGGCCACTCTGGACCACTGGAGATCACAGGTACAGATGTGCATTAGTAGAAGGAGTTTCCCTAGCTGGAGCTTCCTTCATCAGTGAAATTCCAGGTTCAGTCCTTGTCCCCAAAAGAAATTCTATGTTTCATTAAGGACTGCTTCTGCATTTATTGAGATAACTATATAATTTTATCATTTTTCCTAGTAATAAGATTTATTTGGAGTATTCCTAATATTAAATCATGTTTATGTTCTTGGTATAAATCCTAGTTGGTTTTTAAGATGGTTGATATACTGTTTTGTCCTAGTTGCCAACACAATGTTTGATTTTTTTTAATCAATATGTCGTAATGATATTAACTATAGTTGTTTTCACCAGTCAAATGTGACAGGTTTGGGGATTAAAAACCTCTATGCTTCATAGAAAAGACTTAAGTAGCATGTTTTCTTTCTGTATATTGTCTATATAATATATGAATTACTTTGAAAGTTTGGAAAATTTTGATTCTATTCACCTCAGCCCTATCCTCCCATATTCCTGGAATGCCCAACTCTGGACCTGCTTCCCCTTCCACCATGTTCTCTGGAAGAAAACCTTTTCTATAATTCACAAGCTTTCTTTCATCTTACACACTCCTTCTCTTGGTCTTTCCATCTTCTGGTTCTCACTGACAGCTGGCTCCCTCCTTATGACTCTGCTTCCCTCACTACCCTTTCAAGGATTGGCTACAATTTCTTCCATTCTCCTACCCCCAGGGGTTTGCTGGTAAATATTTAACAATCAGCTCTCTCAAAAGGTAGGAGGGTGGAGGCAAAGTATGCATATATGTGCATGCATAAGTTTATTATGATTTTTTTTTATTGATTTAAAGAATGTGCAGCACAGAATTTACAAATAATAACACAAGATGTTAATACTCTTTATTGTGAATCCCATATAGTCAAGCAATTCTCACAGAAAGATTTTGTTGATTTTTGCCAAAATCTTGCCACTTTATGGTTGCAATTGGACAATGATTTGACCTATGGAACATCATCCCAACCTGGTAACTCTTTTCCCAGGAAGTTGTTGTCTTTAAACATGATTGTGACACACAAATTGTTTTCCTTAAATTGAAACGTCTTTCAGCTTCAACTATACTAACAATAGTAGCACTAACTATGTTTTTACCTTTTTGAATAGTTCTAGGAATTGTTCGATTCAATGTTGTTATCTATAGAATCCTGAAAATCATTTAAATCAATTTCAGGTTTTAAAATTTCACTTAAGTGATACAATGTATTCCCAACAGTTATCTGTGGTAAAGTTAGCTCTTCATAAGGCCAAATAAATCGTTTTAATAAATCCAAATAATTAAAAATGATTTTGTAGTTGTTTCTGTCCAAGGGAAAACATAAATAAGTACATTGTTTTATTAGATTTTTAGCAACTTATTCCTTGGAAGAATATTAAGTTTATTTTTTTATTAAATGGAATGTCTTTGAACTTATCTGACTTAATCAAATCTTCACCATGATATTCATCTTTCCAATACCAATCTTTAAATTTTTCAAAACTCTTGTGGTGTGCTTGACTAATTTTTGCACTTTCTGGATGATAGCTCATCTTGACTGCAATGCAGATGAAAGTAAATGAAAGTTCTTCAAGAATGTCAATCATTAAAGAAAGATCTTGCAAGAATTAATGTTGGGTAATCTCTTTTCTAAACCCCAGAATAATAAAGGAAATGCATATGTGATGCACAACATCACCACCAGAGAGGTGTGGCAGCCTGTAAACTACACGCTGCCTATCGCCTTCCCAGAACTCAATCAATTTTCATTTCAATTTCAAGTGCGTTAGCTAAAGCTCCTAGCTCAGTATGACTCTTATTAGATTAATGAGAAATAAAATAAATTTTGTCCAGAAATACTTTTAAATCATTAACTTGTTTTATTTCATATATTGAATTACCAAGTGATAATTGCAATTCATGATTTAAAGTATCAAATGATATTTTAGGAAATTTTTCTAACAGATTCATGGCTACTCCAGACTTTCTTCCTAGCAACGCACCATCAGAATAAAATGTGATTAAGTTTGCTTTCAAATATTCATTATTAAAGCCACAATTATTGAAAGTAGATAGTACCATACTGAAGATACACTCATCTGGGTTTAGCACCAGTTCTCTAAAGCAACAAACAACATCACTAGTGGAAGAGGAGCTGACTGAACTGAGCACTGACTTTGTTTAACAGCCTGCTCACAAAATTCCTGAAAATTTAACCATTAGCTCTTGAAAGCCAGACCAAGCCTACTCCAGCATACCACTCCTCCTCTCAACACATACACACACACACACACACACACACACACACAGGTTATGATGGGGAAGGCAGAATATTCCTTGTTCCTCACTGTCTCTTCCAACTCCCTTCCACTGTCATCATGCAGAAGTCTTTCTTTCTTTGAGATCCAGGGAATCCTAATTCATCATACAATCCAAGTTCTGGTAGTGGTTATCTACCAACCTCTAGGGCATTCTCCCTCATTTATCAATGAGTTCAGTATGGAGCTTAGAATCCTCCTCTCCACTCCATTGCATACTCTCTTTGGCAATCTTACCATTACTCCTTAACTGGGTCTCTCTTTTATTTACCACAGAGACTATTCCAAACCTCTTTTCTCCTTAAGACTCCCAAAGCACCCTCTCTTCCACCTCCTCCACTAGGGATCTCCCATCATACTTCACCTATAAATTGAGGCCACCCCCTGGATCCCTCTTTTCCCCTCATTCTTATCTCATACTCCTCTGATATCACACCACCTCTTTCTCTTTTTCTCTGTCTTTGTCTCTCTCTGTCTTTCTCTGTCTCTGTCTCTATATCTCTCTCTGTCTCTGTCTCTCTGTCTCTCTGTCTCTCTCTGTCTCTGTCTCTCTTTCTCTGTCTCTCTGTCTCTGTCTCTCTGTCTCTCTCTCTGTCTCTCTCTGTCTCTCTGTCTCTCTCTCTGTCTCTGTCTCTCTCTCTCTCTCTCTGTCTCTCTCTCTGTCTCTCTCTCTGTCTCTCTCTCTGTCTCTCTGTCTCTGTCTCTGTCTCTGTCTCTGTCTCTCTCTCTCTCTCTCTCTCTCTCTTTCTCTCTCCTCTTCCACTCCACTCTCCAATGATGAGGTTGTCCTTCTCCTTGCCAAGGAAAATGGCTCCACATACCATTCCATTCTATCCCATAATCTCCAGCAGACTGCCACTACTACATTCCTACTCCCTCTTTAATCTGCCAGCTCTCCTTATCTACTGACTCCTTCTCTCCTGCGTACAAATACACTCAAGTGTCTCTCATCTTAAAAAAAAAAAAAACTCATTTGATTTGATCATTCCATCTAGCCATCTCAAAGTAGATAATGCACAGACTTAGAGTCAGGAAGACCAGAATTGAAATCCTGCTTGAGATATTTACTAGCTATGTGACCCTAGGCAAGTCACTAAGCTTCAGTCTGTCTCCGTTTCCTCATCTGTAAAATGGGGATAATCATAGCATCTGTCTTCCCAAGGCTATTGTGAGAATAAAATATCTACAAAGTGCTTTGCAAACCTTAAGTAAGTATAAATGATATTCTTATTATTATTACCTCTATTCCTCTTCTCCTTGAAAAGCCATCAAAATTTGGTGCCTCCACTCCTTCCTCTCTCCCTCTACAATCCATCTTCTAATTTCATCCTTCAGTTGAAACTGTTTTCTCCAGAGTTAACAATGATCTCTTAAGCACCAACATAATGCCCTTTTCTCAATTTTTTTTCCTTCTTGACCTTTCTACAGCATTTGAAATGCTTACTACCTCCTTCTTGCTAACTCTCTCTCCCCTCTGGTTTCCCTTACTCTGCTGTCTCTTGGTTTTCCTTTGATCTGTCTACTTGTTATCACTCTTCTTTGTTAGATTTTCATCTGTGTTCCATCCATTAACTAACTGCCTATATCCGTCAAGGCTCTATCTCAGCTACTCTTCTCTTTTTACTCTATGGTATCTTGCTGATCTCATCAGCTTCCATGGGTTCAATTATCACCTTGAGGAAGATTATGTTCAGATTTCTATAACTAGCCTTTGTCTTTCTGCTGAGCTACATTTCTCTCTGTCTACCTGACTTTGGGGCCTCTCACACTGGATGATCTGTAAGAATCTGAGTATGTCTAAAACAAAACTGACCATATTCCTCTGTAAATCCTCCTCTCCTCCAGACTACTCATTTCTATTGAAGATCCCACTAGCCTCCCAGTCTCCCAAGGCTTCTGTGTCATCTTTGACCTTCACTCTTGCTCAATAATATATCCAATAGATTACCAAATACTGTGCTTTCTTTCTCTCTAACATCTCGAACCCACATTCTCTTCTCTCAACTTACAGTCACCACTTTAATTCAAGCCCTCATTATTCCTCATTTCAAAATTGCAAAAAAATTCTAACTGGAACTCTTATCTCAAATCTCTTCCCACTCTAATCCATCCTTTAAATGACTGACAAGATGATATTCTATAAGTATAGATTACCTCCTCCTCAATAAATCTCAATGATTCCCTATTGCCTCTGGGACCAAATATAAGTTCTTCTGTTTGGTATTCAAGGACTTTCCCGATGTGGCCCCTTCCTATCTATCCATATTTGCTAGGTATTCTTCCCATCCATGTCCTTCTGTAACCCAGCAATGCTGTCCTGCCTGTTGTTCCCCACATGACATTCCATCTCTCTTCTCCTAGAGTTGGGAGTGGCTGCCCTCCATGTCTAGAATACTCTCCCCATAGGTTGATGATGCAGTCATTAGTGTGATACAGCAGCCAGAAGATAAAATACGATCTTGGGCTGCACTGAGACATACAGAGAGCTTCCAGGCATGAGCAAGTAGGCATCTTCTACCATACAGACTGCCCTAGCTGGACAGCAGCTGGAAAATGAGGTTCAGTGCTGGGCTCTGAAATCTAGGAAGAGTTTGATAAATAGGCAAAGGCTCAGAAAAGGGCAACCAGGATGGGGAAGAGTCTCAAGTTCATGACATGTAAGTCAAAGATGAAAGAGCTGGGAAGGCTTAACATTGACAAGAGCTAACTCAGGAAGGACTGAGAGGTATATTGGAGTATTTGAAGGGTCATCACCTGGGAAATGAATTAGACTCACTGCTTGACCCCTGAGGGGAGAACCAGCACCAAGTGAAAGTTGCAAAGAAGCCAGTTTAGGCTGGATTGTTTAGGAGAATATCATCACCAACCCCACTTCACAACCACTGGAGGGGCCTAAAAGGGGCCTGGGCCTCTTTGGACATTGGTGGCTTTTGCTTCATTGCAGATACTGAAACAGAGAGGTTGTATGACTATTTCTTGGATATGGTTTGGTGGGTTTTTGAGTTATGTGTTGGATTAAATACTGCCTAAGTCCCTTTGAGCTCTGAAATGAGTTTCTTTGATTCTTTCCATCTTAGATGCACTTTCATTACTAAGGAGTACCTCTGTACTCTACACAAAGCAGTAAGACAGGTGAACAGATGAATAAACGATTAATCAGTCAATGATCAAACATTTATTAAGTGCTTACTAAGTGTGAGGCACTGTTCCAAGTGCTGTTCCTTACAATGACAAAAGTAGAATGCTTTTTGGTGAATACAAAACAGAAAAACAAATAAACCAAAAAAAAAAAAACTAGAATCTATAGAAAGTAGGAAGAGGTCTAGGGCAGAAAAGCTAGACCAAATAGTTGAAAGATTTAAAATCAAGAATCAGAGTATGGCTACATCCCACTTCTACCATGCCCTCAAAATGTTCCCACAAGAACCTTTAAGGAGGATTTGACATGAGGAGTCAGACCAAAGTGGAAACGGGGTGGAAGCAGGAAAAGTCTACTTCGTTCTGGGAATTTCACCAGCATGAGAGCTAGTACTTTAGTTGGCTCATTGGTAGTTGCTCTTCATTCTTGAAGAGGATCAAAAATGACATCACTATGCTAAAGTCAAATTTCAGTGTGTCCAACTGTGGCTGATCAGACCAATACAACCTTGGAATGCTCTACCACAGCTCGGCCACAAACAATCCGTGTGAACATTTGGGGTGGATACTCTAAATCTGCACATCCTGCATTTCCTTTGAGCTGTACTTTAAATAGTTAATCAACTATGTTAACTAGAATTACTATGTTGAGGTTGAAGTGACCCATTACCTTCCCCACCTTTTATTTTAAAAACATTTAGTTTTTTATTTTAAAAACATTTAGTAGCAATTTCCACAAAGTAAATATAGAAAAAAATGCTCCATATGCTGGTGAGACCAGTCCTGGGATTACTGGTGACCCAGAAAGAGCTTCCCATATTATAGGGAGAACAAAGGGAAACATGAGCTGGGGCCAGTCTGGGATCCTGATGTTAACTGATATGCACACCGTCAGCCGTTTTCTCCTAATGTGGAGCTGCTTCCCAGAGTGTTTGACTTCCCTTTGCACTTCATCAGGAACATGACTAGATGATTTGACCTAAAACAACATGCAGTCCAATGCCTGCCCCTCCTTCCACACTCTGATCTCCCAGAAACTTTCCTGCTAATCCAGGGCTCGAAGAGATCTTCCACCACTCAATCTGACAATTCAGTTCAACTAGGTTTTGTTCATTGCCCTGCAGAATTTAGGCACAGGGTTTGACCCTTTAGTGTATGCACCAATAAATCAATTAACAAGCATTTATTAATCATCCTCCCTATGCCAGGCACTGCACTAAGCACTGGGAGTACAAAGACAAAAGCAAAATAGAGTCTGCCCTCAAGGAGCTCACATCTAACGAGGTAGACAACACACAAAAATATACCTGTGGGTGTGTGTATATGCATGTGTATATGTATATGTTTATGGATGTATATGCACACACACACACACACACACACACACACACCAGATATAGGGTAACTTTAGAGAAGAAGGCAACCAGTTACTATGTTGTCTGCTTCTCCCGCACAAATCGCCACACCTGTAACTAGCAAGCTTAGAGCCTGGGAAAAAAGCAGCACAAAATTCATCTCAGATCAGTTCTGTAATTTGTGATGTGAAAACAACAGAAGAATGCAGATAATTAAGATTAATTAGTTGAGCAGGAGGGGAAATCCTGTTATACTATGCTAGGTTCTGGCTTAGCTGAAGGGCTCTGTGTGTGTTCCCTGTCTGAGCCCTCTACATTTGGTAGGCTCCTGTGGAATCCCAATTGCTAAGAACCAGGTACTTCTCGATGATTCACAAGCCATCTCTTCTTCTTCTGTGCCACTCTCGTCCAGGTTTTTGCATAAAGCCACAAAATAGGCTCTCCCTAGTCAGTGGAGGCCATTTTCTCTTTCCTTTAATTTCTCCTGGTGTACTAATCTCTTGAGTCATCTGTCTGTGGTCTCTCCAGGCTAAACAGCCTTATTCCTTCTACTGACCTTCATAGAGCATGGTTTCAACTTCCCTCCCTATCGAGTATCCACCTCTGGACCAGTTCCGGAATGGCAAAGTCCTTCACAAATGGTGAGCTGAACAGAACACAATTATTTTTTTTTTTTGAGTTGTGTTTTTGAGCTTTCATTAAAGGGAAGTACTCTAGTCTTCTGGGTCTTAAAACAAAGCTGATCTGGACACTAGATGAATGAAAAAATTCACTCTGACCCTTGACTACCTTCCTGTTATCTTCAAAGGGTCTATAATCCAAGTTGGAAAAATTTGGACAGGGAAGAAAAAGGAGAAAAGGGGCATCCAACTATAGTGATAAATGAAAATGGGCACTGAGTTATACAACTGGTACCACACCCAAGGCTGAATCAGAGAAAGGGGCTTTTGTTCTCCGGAAAGTCACTCATTAAGAAGAGGTTAGAATTTTAGAATTGGGAGGGAGTGTAGAAGACATCTATTCTCTAATGATGGACCACTTCTCTGAGGTATGGAGAGGTCCTATGGTGTGGTTTAGAAAAAAAGAACATTGCATTTGGAGTTTCAAGTCCTAACTCTCCCACCTAATAGCCATGTGACCTCTCTGAGACTCAGTTTCCTCATCTGTAAAAAAGAGTATCAACAAAACTCACACTACTCATTTCACAGAATGCCTCTGGAGGTAATGTTTTATAAAATGCAAAGTATTATATACATTGAATTATTATTATTATTAATATCCCAAGAGTATATTACTGCTTTTTTTTTGTTGTATCCCACTGTGGAGCCAAACTGAGTTCATAGTCAATGGAAATCACTAGATTTTTTCCTGCATCAATTGTTGTCAAGTCATGTCGCAAGATACAGGTGTGTCTTCTATTTGCAAAGTTGTTGTTTCTTTTTTTAACTAAGTGCAGGTATTTAAAATGATCTCATTTGAATTTTATTTTGTCAGATTTAGCCTATTGTTCTAGCCTCTCAGGATTTTTATTTTGCATTGAAAATGTCTCACCAAACCCATTTGCTGCACCTCTAAGGCTTTTTGTTTGTTTGTTTGTTTGCTTTTTTTTTGTAAAATAGAAGTTTGATAAGAATAATTTCTGTATGTTAAGCCCAATTCTAATGATGTGATCTGACCTGGGCAGAGTACAGCAGGACTAGTGCTGCTTTTGTTCTGGACACTAATTCTATTAATGCCGCTGAAGTTTGCATTCACTTTTAGACTTGTCAGTCACATAATTGATGAGACTGAACTTGCAGGTCAATATGCAAAAAATTACCCACTGTCCTTTTTTTTTCTTCCCCTGACCACTAAATAAATGGAGGTTCTTTGAGGGCAGGCACACGTTTGGTTTTGCCTTTACAAAGGCACTTACCACAGTGCCCAGCACTGGCCAAAAAAGGCCAAAAATCCCCAGATCCTTTCCAACTGCTCAGCCACCTCTTCTTCATCCCATCTTTGTACCACTGATTTTCTCAATTGAGAGCTCTGTGGCACTTCACAAGAGACATTCTTTTATGTTGAAATTCTTCAAGAAATCACCCTTTTAGTCTCCTTCTTCATCCTGTCTTTAATCCAGCTAGTCCTGTTGCTGCTTCATTGTCATATATCCATCTTGTTCATAGTGACTTTGCAAGGTATTTTTTCAAATACTTTTAAGAAATTCCAGTACAGGGGCAGCTAGGTGGCACAGTGAATACAGCACCAACCCAGGACTCAGGAAGAGCTGAGTTCAAATCTGGCATCAGACACTTAACACTTACTAGCTGTGTGACCTTGGGCAAGTCACTTAACCCCAATTGCCCTGCCTTTCCCCCTCCAAAAAGACCCCCCCCCAAAATAATTAATTAAAAAAAAAAAAAAGGAATTCCAGCACAGTATTTCCATTAGCAAAGAGGCAGAATGTCAAAGCAGGTAGAGAGGAAAACCTGGGTTCAAGTCCCCACTTCTTTCCCATACTTATTGTTTGACCCTAGGTGAGTCATTTTACTTCTTGGTGACTCAAGCAACTGTCCAAGATCATGAATTGTACAGCAAGTACTGGTCTACATGAATGGAGGGAGCTCCTCCCTTGGAGTTCCCTATAGCAATGAAATCATAGGTTGGAGCTCTCCCAGACTCACTAGCTGGTCTCCCTGCCCATGAAGGGCATGCATTTTGACATTCTTTGTTATTTGTGAACAAAAGTCCAGTTAATGGATCCCATCATTGCACAAACCAGCCCATTATTAGGTCATTCCAGAGTTTTGGCATGAGATCTGAATGAGAAAGTACTTCAAATATCAGTCCAACTGCCCCATTTTTTTCACAGATGTAGAAACTGAGCCCCAGATAGGATTTCTAGTGGATCTCAGAGACAGTAAGTGGGATTCATAAGAGCTGAGATTCAAACCCATACCCTCTGGTTTCCAAGCTGTCTCTCTATCCACTACGCCCAGGATGAGGAAACAGCAGCCACAGAACATTTCTTTCTGAGTTTTTTTTTTAAATTTTACACAGCAGGGGCTTATGCAGTCCAGAATATAACATCATGCAGCAAGTCAGTGCCTGCTTTTTTCCATTTTTCTTCAAAAGAAGAACCCATGACCTACTAATGTTTGGGGTTCCCCTGAAACAAGTGAGCCCTTCTCATTAGTCACAATTTTCTACTGTGTCAGTAACATGAAAGAATGCAAGAGCCCTCATCAGGATTTTTAATTTGAATTCAGGGTAAGCCAGAGGAAAGAAAGAGACTTGCCTCTCATCAAAGCCCTGAAGGCCAATGGGGTCAGAGCCTGGGTTGGCCACTACAAAAGCAACTTTGTATGGTTTATATTCAGGGGCTGAGTCAGTTATGAACCAGTGATGGAGCTAGGAGGAGTCAAAGGGCCCAGAAGGGCTGATCTTTGCATAAGACAAGGACAATTGAGGATCTTTTCCACATGGGACTAGCTCAAGTCTAAGTGGACCTCTCCCAAAATGGGGTTCCCCAGACAGTTATCACATCCCAGCTGGAACACAATACCAGAGCAAAACTATAGGAGTACCTGTTTATAAGCCAATTTGGCAAGAGTGAAGGCTTATTCTGAAAATATAGTTATTTTTAAGGAAATGCTAACGTAAACCCAATCCAATAAGAATTTATTAGGTACTTACTATGTGCTGGGCACTGTGGTAAGTGCCTTTGTAAAGGCAAAACCAAACATGTGCCTGCCCTCAAAGAACCTCCATTTATTTAGTGGTCAGGGGAAGAAAAAAAAAAGGACAGTGGGTAATATACACATAAGTAAGGAAGTACTATCTATCTATCTATCTATCTATCTATCTATCTATCTATCTATCTGTCTGTCTGTCCGTATCTATCATCTATCTATCTATCTATGTATCTATCTATCTATGTATCTATCTATCTATGTATCTATCTATGTATCTATCTATCTATCTATCTATCTATCTATCTATCTATCTATCTATCTATCTATCCAAAGTCATTATAAGATGGAGAGAGGGCTAATGGGGGTGGGGGTGGGGAGGGAAGAACCAGGAACATTTTTATTTAAGGAAGAGGCTCTTGTAGGCTCCTGCCTACCTTTTCGGTGAACCCCCTATGTGTTTTCTTTCCCCATCCCCTAGAATCTAAACTCATTGAAGGCAAAGATGGCCATGCTTGCTTGTACTTGTATCTCCAGAACTTGGCATTGTGTCTGGCAAATAGTAAGTAATAAATGCTCTGGCTATCTATAAACCTAGAGCTTCTATAAGGCATGGGTAGTGGTAAAAGAAAAATTGATAAAAGAAATGATGCAAGAAAATGATGAAAACAGAATTAATGCCACCACCTAGGAAGGACTAAAACCTTTCAGATTCCTAGAACTAGCCCTGAAAACAGCATCATGAAAAAGTCTAAAGCTCGGGCCAATGCCAGGTGAGCAGAGCCCCACTTTAACATAAAGTTCAAAGTCAAGAAAAAAAATTGGAAAAAATAAGCAAACAACAATAAAAATAATTTGACCATAAAAAGCTACTACAGTGGCAGGGAAGACTATAACATAAATTCAAAAGAGCACAACAACATGAAAACAGCCACAAACCAAGCCTCAACAAAAATACCAATTGGACCCAACCACAACAAGGATTCCTGGAATAATTAAAGAAAGAGATAAGAGTAGTAGAGGAAAAACTGAGAAAAGAATGAAACTGACACAAGAAAATTTTGAAAATATATTTAACAACTTGGTGCAGGGGTGGGGAACCTGCAGCCTCGAGACCACATGTAGCCTGCTAGGTCCTCAAGTATGACTCTTTGAATCCAAATAAATCCCCTTAGTAAAAGGATTTGTTCTGTAAAACTTGGACTCAGTCAAAAGACTGCACCCAAGGACCTAGAAGGTCACTTGTAGCATCTAGGCTACAGGTTCCCCACCCTTAGCTTGGTGAAAGGGGCACAAAAAATACTGATGAAAATATTGCCTTAAAAAACAGAATTGGCCTAGTGGTAAAATAAGAATAAAATAAAATAAAAAGACACAAAAATTGACTGAAGAAAATAATTTCTTAAAATTTAGAATGGGGCAAGTGGAAACTAATGATTTCATAAGACTTTAAGAAACAATAAAACAAAGTCAAAAGAATGAACAAAAGCAAAAGAAAATGGGGAATGTCTTGTTGGGAAAACAACTGACCTGGAAAATAGATCAAGGAGAGATCACTGGAGTACCTGGAAGCCGCAATTAAAGAAAGTGCGTAGGCATCATATTTCAAGAAATTATCAAGGAAAACTATCCTGATATCTTAGATCCAAAGGGTAAAATAGAAATTTTAAAAATCTATCAATAATTTCTAAAAAGAGATCCCAAAATAAAAACTCCCAGGAATACTATAGCCAAATTCCAAAGGTTCCAGGTCAAATATTGCAAGAAAATATTGCAAGCAGCCAGAAAGAAACAATTCAAATATCACAGAGCCAGAGTCTGGATAACACAAGATTTAGTTTCTACATTAAAGGATCAGAGGGCTTGGAACACAATATTCTGAAGGGCAAAGGATTATAACCAAGTATCACTCCTATCAAAACTGAGTATAATCTTTTTTTTTTAACTTTTATTTATTTTAGTTTACATCATTCATTTCCATGAGATTTTGAGTTACAAATTTTCTCCCCATCTTTCTCCTACCCACCACCCCAAAACAGCCATCCCATTGTATAACCCCTCC
>CM053590.1:7562219-7587585 GCA_028646515.1 Pseudochirops corinnae | reverse complement strand
CACCACCCAAGACCACAATCCGGATCCAGGCCACTCAATGTGAGAGCACTTGGCCTCTGAATGATCGCTTGGCCCCCCTGCAGTCTGCAGGCTGGGAGCTCTGAAGCGGCAATGTGGAGGCGGGTGCAGGATCTCTGCTTCTGCCGCTTCCTTGCCCTGGAGGTGGTTTGGCCGGACCCACTTTTCTCCCCTGATTTTGAGTTCCACTAACCTTTCACTTAGTCTTTTTTTTTTCTTTATGGCTTGATAATTCTGGAAACTGCCACAGCTGCCGCAGATCTGCTCTTCTGTTGCTCCAGCTGCAGCTCAGCTTGTCCGGCTGCCCCCAGGGCCAAGGCGCCGTTTCAGGCTGGGCTGGTTTCGGCTTCTAGCCCTGAGATGGTGCCTCCTAGCTGAGCTTCCTTTAGCAGAAAGTATATTTGTGTGCATTTTAGAGTTCTAGAATTTGTTTAGAGTCATATTTTATGGGTATTTTGAAGTGGCTATGTGGGAGCTGCGATACTTTGCTGCTCCTATGCTGCTATCTTGGCTCCACCCCCTGAGCATAATCTTTTGGTGAGAAAAATGGATATTTAATAAAATAAAGGACTTTGAAGAATTCCTGATAAGACCAGAGCTGAATAGAAATTTTGATATTTAAGCATAAGACTCAAAGGAAGCAAAAAAAAAAAAAGAAAGAAAACCAAAACCATAAACATGAAAAAGTAATCATAAAGGTCTCAAAGTCTGTTTGCATTCCTATATGGGAAGATGATACATGTAACTCTTAAGAATTGTATCATTATTAGGGCAGTTGAAAAGAGTTTACATAGACAGAGGGCATGGTTGTGGGTCAATTATGCCAGAATGATCTCCAAAAAAATGAAGGGTGAGAAATAGGGATGTACTAGAAGAAAGGAAAGAGAGAGGTAGAATGGGGGAAAATTGTTTTCATAAAAGAGGCACACAAGGAAGAGCTTTCACAGTGGAAGGGAAAAGGGGGGTAAGGTAGGCTGGCAATGCTTGAACTTTACTCTCATCAGAATTGGTTCAAAGAGGGAAGAATACACACATATATACACACATATACATGTATATGTGTATACACAACTCACATACACACACTCAGTTGTGTATAAAAACATAACTTACCCAATAAGGAAATATGAAGGGAAGGGGATAAGAGAAAGGGGGTGATGATAAAAGGGAGGACATATGAAAGGAGGAAATGGTTATAAGCAAAAGAGACTTTTAAGGAGGGACAGAAGGGAGGAAGAGAAGGAGGGAGGAAGGGAAAGAGAGAGACAGAGAGAGAGAGACAGAGAGACAGAGAGACAGAGAGAGAGAGAGAGAGAGAGAGAGAGAGAGTGACAGGGATGGAGGGAGAAGAAACAAGAAGAAAATGAGGTGGAGAGAAATACAGTTAGTAGTCATAACTGTGACTGTAAATGAGATGAGCTCACCCATAAAATAAAAGTGGATAGTCAAATGAATTAGAGACCAGAATCCAGGAACATGGTGTTTATAAGACATGCACTTGAAACAGAAAGACCCACAGAGTTAAGATAAAGGGATGCAGCAGAATCTAATATGCATCAACTCAACTAAAAAAAAGGCAAGGGTAGCAATCATCATCTCAAAGCAAAAGCAAAAATAAATATAATTAAAAGAGATCAGGGAAACCACATTTTGTTAAAAAAAAAAAAAGTATCACAGACAATGAAGTAACATCAAACATTTGTACAGCAAGTTTCTCTGATAAAGGTCCCATTTCTAAGATACATTTAGCATAGAACTGAGTCAAATTTACAAAAAGTAACAGCTATTCTCCAATTTGATAAATGGTCAAAGGATATAAACAGGTAGTTTTCAGAAGAAAACAAAGCTGTCTCTAGTCATGTGAAAAAATGCTGTAAATCACTATTGAGTTGAGAAAGACAAATTTTAAAAAACCCTGAAGTACCACCTCAAACCTATAAGAAATGACAAATGGTAGAGGGGTTAAGGGAAAATAGACACACTAATGAACTGTTTGGTGGAGTTATAAAATGGTCCAATCATTCAAGAGAACAACTTGGAACTATGTCCAAAGGGTTATATGACTGTGCATATCCTTTGGCCCATTGATACCTCTGCTAGGTCTGTATTCCAAAGAGATCAAAGAAAAGGGGAAAGGATCTATGTGTACAAAAATATTTATAGCAGCTCTTTTTGTAATAGCAAAGAATTAGAAATTGAAGGGATACTCATCAGTTGAGGAATAACTGAACAAGTTGTGGTATGTGATTGTGATGGATTGTCCTATAACAAATGATGAGGGGAATGGTTTCAGGGGAAAAAAACATGGCAAGACATATAAACTGATGCAAAGTAACATAAGAACTGGGAGATCACTGTGTTCAGTTACAGCAATGATGGGAGAGAGTAATGATGTAATACAGTAATGATGATCAGCTGGGAAAGATTTGACTACTTTGATCAATGCAACGATCCAGGCCAATTCCAAAAGAATCATGATGAAAAATGCTATCCAGCTTCAGAGAGAGAACTGATGAACTCTGAGTGAAAACTGAAGTATAATTTTCTTCCTTTGTTTTTTTTTCTGCTTTTTTGTGACATAACTAATATGGAAATGTTTTGCATGATTTCACATGCATAATCGGTGTCATATTGCTTATCTCATCAGTGGGTGGGAGGAAGGATGTAGGTAGAGAATTTGAACTCAAAATGTAAAAGGAAGAGTACTAAATAAATGAATACATTTTTTTTTAAAAAACTACTGATTTTTAGGGTGAAATGACCCTCCCTGTGGATGAAAACTCTAAGCTGCTACGAAGAGGACTTTGGAAGGAACCATTCATGGAGATGCACCATGGTTCAGTGAAAGGCACCATTTTATAATGGCTAGAGGACTTTTCTGGCAATCAAGAAGACTCTTTTTCAAATCTTGCCTCAGACCCTTCCATAGCAGTGCGTCCCCAGGTCAGAAACTTAGTCTTTCTGTGCCTCAGTTTCCTTATTTGTAAAATAAGGAGACAGACATAATACTCTCTAATATCTTTTCTATCTCTAAGTCCATGTCCCATGATTCTTGGAAGAAAGTGCCTTAGGAACTTGTGAATGGGTATAGGTAGAGCCAACAGCTGACTGAAGTAGATGGGAAATGTTAATTAGATACAGAACACTCAGTCTTCTTAGTCCTGAAAAATGGCTGGTTGTTCAACACTACTTAAAAACAACTGTTGCCATGGAGAATAAAAAAGGTGACTGCAGAAGAAACTCTCCAACTGAATATTAGGTCTGAGGCTCTCGATACCCCAAGTGTGACCAAGGGTAATGGGGCAGAGTATCAGAGAGCATCCCTTGTTAGAAATGCAATGAAGGCTTTTTCTGATGATCTTCCTCATCCCAGATTCACTTGTTCCAAAATTGTGACCTCCAGTGGGCAGGAAGCATACCAATACAAGGAATTGTTTTGGAGGATCCCATCAAGTTCTTTATATACCTTCTCCACCTCTCTCTTCACCATCAAGTAGATTTTGTTGAACAAGATGCTATTATTTTAAGGTAATCTGTTTTGTTTATAATCACTGAGAACAAAACATGAGATGACCAAGGATTCATGAAATGATGTTCCTTGTTGCCTTTAGTCATATGGTAAAACCAACCGCATCAATGCCTGTATTTGCTGTTACATGGAGAACATGGAAGCAATCTCTTCATTCTGTTTTAATCAACGTATGTCTTCTTTTTTCATTTGCAACAAGAACATCAGTATTAAATGTGGTTGATTTCCTTCAGTTGTATGTCATTGGACAAGGATCTCATATAGGGAACAACAACAGTTATATGAATCACAAAATCTCAGACCTGAAAGGAACTTCACAGACCACCTGGTTCCACCCACACTTGAATAAGATTTCTCACTACAAAATACTCCCAAATACCCAAGTCATCCCACCTCTTCTTGAAGACCTCTAGTGCAGAGAAGCCCAGAGCCTCCTGAAAGTCATTCCATTTTTGAATAGCTCTAATTACTGGGAAGAATTTCCTTACATCAAGCCTAAATTTTTCTCTTGGAAACCTCTACCTTTTGCTTCTAATTTTCCCCTCTAGAACCATGAAAAATAAACTGAATCCCTTGATGGTTCTTCAAATACTTGAAAACAGCTTTCATGCACCTTTTTTCTTCCCTTCTCTGGGTTAAACATCCCCAGTTCTTTTAATTAATCCTCTTATGGAATGATCTCTGGTTCCTTCTCCCTCTTGATTATCCTCTTCTGCACACATTCCATCATGTTGATTTCCCTCCTAAAATGTGGTGCCCAGAACTGAACACAGAATTAATTATAGTCCTGTAATCTGACCAGAACACCAAGCAGAAAAACAATCCCTAACCTTGTTATAGACAACATGTCTTCCAAGGCAGTCTAGGATAGCATTAACCCTTTGGGATGCCATATCACACTATGGACTCCTATGGACAATAAAATAACACCATTAACACCCCTAAATGTTCTTCAAATGAACTGCTGTCTTAGCTGTACCTCATTCATCTTGGACTTTAGGAGTTTATTTTAAAAAACATATATATATATATATATATATATATATATATATATATATATATATATATATATATATATACACATATACACACACATACATACATAAACACATATATAATATATATCTTTTTTTTTAATCTTATTCCCCAAATACCTACCTCTCCCACTTTCATGTCATCTACAAATCTGAACAGAGTATGGCTTTGTAAAATCCAAGTCATTCATAAAAATGTTAAACTACACAATCTATGGACAGATCCTTGAGATGATTCACTAGAGATATTTCTTTATTCCATTCCCTCCCTATAACACTTCTAAGTTTGCAAAGTGTATTATAGACATTATTTCATTGGGCCTCCCAACAACCCTGTGAATTAGATTTTTTTTTTCAAAGTTGAGACAAAGAGATTTTAAGTTACATGCCCAGGGTCTCTCAGCTAGTAAATGTCTGAGATTGCAGATGAACTCAAGTGCTTCCTACCCCCAGCCCCACTATACCACACTGCTTTCAGTGAAAATGATCATTCATTGAAGAAAAAGGAAAAAGACTCATGTACACAAATAGTATGCACCCAGGTCTTTATACTGGTAACCGGGAACAGGAAGCTCTTCCCTGCCCATTTATAGGCTTCACATGGAGCCCATTAAGGGAAGCTTGATTGGGGAGGCTTGTTCTGTAGAAAGACCCACACCTTTTGCTAATGTCTGTTTGTCTCTGGGTCACAGGGATGGTAATACCATCTGGCTCTAAAAAGGGTATATATATTCCGAGGTTAGCATTTTGCTTTGGGACTCCCTCATTGGAAGAGTGTTCTAGTGATTTGACCAGATGAGACTAGGTAGCCACTAGGCTTTGAAAAACCCAGATGTTGGGGCTTTCTCTCTCTGGTAACTATGTGTGCATTACCTTGGTCAGGCGGTTCCATCTGTCTGTTGATCTGTGCTAATTTCTCAGACAGTTAGAAGCCCTATATATTGGTCTTTATTTCTCTGTTTGTATTTTCTCTGTTTATTTTCTCTGAAGTTCAGGGTGCTGACTTTTCCCCTGAACTAGTGAATGTAATTTTTAAAAATTGTTAACCCCTTAAACAGCTATCTTTCCTAATAAGGCAGATCTAAGAACCTATGCTACAGCCAGCCTGGGTATGCCAGTGTGGCTGCTCCTACAGTCCTCTGACTCCAAAGCCTGTATTCCCTCCGTTGGATCTCTGTATCTCATCCAAGATCACTCTACCAAGCTGGGATTCAAATTCAGTTCTCCTTAGTACTAAATCCAGTATTGTCCAATATAGCACCTGCATTTCACCAGCTGAGACAGAGAGAGATAAGGAGGAGGAGGAAGAAAAAAGAGAAAGAAAAGGAAAGAGAGGAGAGCGAGAGGACAAAAAAGAGAGAGGGGAGTATTTTTAAAGGTGGAAGTGGATCTATTGTAATGCTTCATCTAGACAATTCGTGTTAATTCTGAAGGAGAGTGGAAAAAAAGAGCCAAGATTAAGCACAGTTAGGAAAAACGGAGCAGCTAAAAATAAGGAAAACAAACCAGCACCAATTCCAAATGCCCCACTAGTTTAGTTACTAAAGACCGGAAACCCTGCAGGAAGCACTTGGAACATTTGGTCACTCAGCTGTTATGAGAACGCCACGAGACAGGTCACAGGTGGTCAAGAAGGGCTTGGTGGATATTAAAAGAATTACAATCCTCTTATTAGGCTGGCAGTGGGCATGTGCGGAGATGTCGAGCAAAGGCACCAAGAGTGGATGGATCGCAGAGACGGTGATCTCCCCTTCGGGGAGAAGGTCTTCTCCAGTAACCCAGCCCCTAGTTCTCCCAGGGCTATAAATTTGGGAGGTGGTAGCCCAAGCCCAAAAGATTCAAGTTAATTACAATAGCGCATCGAAAGCCTGTCTGCCTTCCAGGGAGAGAGGCACCGCTTCCACACCTGGGGCCCTCCCCAGGGTGGAAAATATTGCTGCCACGTGAATACAACCCGGCATCAGATAGGAGCCATTGTGATCCCCAGTAAGATTCCTTGTCTGGTCCCTGGCTCAGCAACAATGCAGGAACTAGCCATTCGAGGCACAAATAAACGTTAGGTGACTGGGGCCCAGAAGTGAGGCAAGTTTGCTGTCTGTATTCGTGCACAGGAGACATTGCTACAGATTCCAGATTGTCATTGAATTTAGACCTTCTAGACAGAAACTAGCATCTGTTTCTTCCGCCCACTAGCAGAAGGCATCATTGCCAAGGGGCTGGCCAGAACCCACAGATTGCTCTCCGACCTTCCTGTGATGGTCATTTGGGCTCCAAACCATCACCACCTCGTCCTTTTGAGTGGGTGGAGGCGGTATAGGCCCGAGGCAGAGAGGCCTGAGTCCCCGTGCTTGGAACACATTGTACCAATATGCCCTGGCCACACACAGACCGAAGATGTATCCTGGCACCCTGGCTCCTGGGCTTTCTCGGCTCCTAGTTCTGAGTTCCAAGATGTCTGGGCTCTGCTAACAAAGCTATTTGTTTCTCTCCCCCGTCCAAGAGCAGAGATGGGCAGCATTTCCCCTGCATCTCTCCATCCCACTGCAGTCAAGTGCACTCTGAGCAGAGAGAGAGCCGGCCGATGCAGCCACGTTGCTCCCTCTGCCCATCCAGCCCTCATCTTGGTCAGCACCGGGATGGCCTGCACACCTAGCCCCTCGGCTCAGCTCCTTGACCTCCACCCCCACCACCTCAGGGAGGAAAGTCATCGGCGGCCGCTCCGGGGGAGGTACCCACTCGGGATTGGTGTAGGAGCACGAGTGCGCGTGTGCAACCCGGTGCGTGCGCCCCGTCGACCCGAGGGAAGGATACTTGCAAATCCCTCCTCCAGTCCGCATGCCCCTAACCCCCCTCCAGCAGCTCCTGCTGCTCCCTTCAGGCGCCCCTCCCCCTCTTTCCTCTTTCCAGGGCAACTCTTCTGTCCACAACCCAGGCGTCCTCTTCCTCACTCCCCTACACCTCTAATCTGGGGAGTCTCCTGAGAGCGGGGGACAGGGCACCCTGGGAAGTGGGGGACCAAGTAGTGGAGGAGGGACAGAGAAGCGAGGAGGAGGGAGACCTCCCAAGAAGCCCAGCCTGAGGACCCCAGAGCTCAGGTCCAGAAGTGTGAGTTGGGCTGTGTGGCTCTGTTGTGTGTTCTTTCCGTGCGCCATCTCTCTGGTTGTTGTGTACATGTGTGTATGTGTTGTGTCTGTGTTGCGCTTCTCTGAATTGTGTGTCCTTGTGTGGTATCGAGTTTATGGCTTGTGTGGTGGTCTGTGAGTGGTGTGTGTGTGTGTGTGTGTGTGTGTGTGTGTGTGTGTGTGTGTGCTGTGTTGCAGCGCGGTGTGTGCCCCTGGGTGCTGTGGGCACAGGGAGGAGGGATTTCCCAGCGCGTTGGTCAGAGCCACCCCGCTCCCTGGGCTTCCCCTCCCCCTCCGTCATCCTCTCCTCTTCGGTCCCATAACCTCTTCCTCCCAACCCCCGCCCGGCTCCCCTCGCACACCTTCTCCTGAGCCCGGTTGAGCCTTTTCTGCACGTTCTTGGCGAAGATGCCCGTCTTGATGTCGGCCATGGCTGAGGCTGCTGCTGCTGCTGCTGCGGCTGCGGCTGCTGCTTTAGGAGGCTGGAGAGATGGAGGGAGCTGGAGGGAGACTTGGGCTGAACTCAGAGGAGGCGGGCGGCGGGCGGGGGGCAGAGGCTAAGCCCGACCCACCGACAGATCCAGGGACTACGAAGCCAGCTAGGAAGTGAACAAGCGAGCGAGCGGCAGGATGGAGACACCCAGGGATGCGGGGGGAGGGGGAGAGGGAAAGGGAGGGGGCACCGGCAGCGGGCGAGGGCGGGAGGAGCCACGGGGAGGAGGGGTGAACTTAAAGGCACAGCAAGGCCCCGCAGAGCCTGGCACTGAACCTGGGGCTGGGGGCACAGTGGTGTGAAAAAGGTGAGTGAAGTGGAGTGCAGAGAATAAGAGAAAAGCTGGAGCGGGCCGAGAGGTATAGGACAGTGATGGAGAACGAGGGAGAGCGAGAAAAGGGAGAGGCACAGGAAGGGAGGAAGGGAGGGGAGAGAGAGAGAGAAGAGGGGAGGGAGAGAGAGAGAGAGAAAGAGGGAGAGTCAGTCACAGACAGGCTAGAAGAGCTAGTGCCGCACAGCTTGAGGACATTCAGATTTGTGAGTGTGCAAGTACAGATAGGGTGATAGGTTGGGGGTGGGGCTGATTTAACCCGAAGTTTTCTTCGGGGAAAGGGGAAAACGATGCATCTCTTTCTAAGCAGGATATAATGAGATAAGACAGGGGGAAAAAAAGATGGACAATTGTTTTTAGTTAAAGATTGTACCTATAGTCTCTGCGCTAAAGCCCTAGGAGCTACCCTGAACAGCTCCACCTTAGGCGATCGACGTCGTGCTGGCCTCTGCACCTTGTCTCCAACTGCCCCAGGGCCAGATCGATCACCCAGGGCTCTGCCTGGTGGCCTCCTCCTCACCATGCACGGAGGATATGTGTTGGGGAGGGGGAGAGAGGGCTTTGGGGCCCAGCAACTGAGACATCCCCTGCCCCTTCCTGTGTACAGCCGCTGTCCAGCACTGTGGAGCTCTAGGAGGGCCTCTGGCTCAGCAGCCCACGCTGGCACCAACCAAGAACGAAGGAAGAGCTACTGCAAAATCTGAGAGCTTTTTCTAAGTCCTCATTTTCCTGGAAGTCTCCAATTGAATCAAACCCAATAAGCCTTTAAATGACTACTAGTGACAGTCCCGAGGCAATGTGAGGTGGTGGACAGGGCCAGTCATATTGTCAGGAAGCGCAGGATTCGAATCCAGGTTCCACCCCTGACAGCCTGACAGTTAAGCTATTGAATGGTTGGTGCTTCAGCTGACTCTGTACCACTGTAAACCACAGAACAGTAACTGATCCACACTGACCAAGTCAACAAGGCACCTGCTTTGTAACAGGCACCTTACTGAGTGCTAGGGATGCCAAGAAAAGCAGAAGATACTCCCTGTCCTCCAGGAGCTAACCATCAAATGGGAGAACACATAGAGCTGAAAAGCTGGCACCCCAGAGAGAGTACCCAGTCTGAGGGCACAGTGAAATCCAAAGGAAGGCAGCTAGCTGTAAATGAAGAGATGGCTGCCTTGGGCGACATCCCTGGAGGGGGTGGAGAGTGACAGGTCTTTCCAGATCCTCTACACTGTAGAGTCTACAGCTACCTGACAAGGAGTCCCCCAGTGTTTGGTTGAAGAACTCCTGGGAGAAAGGTCCACTAACCTTCTAAGGCAGGCCTTTCCACTTTGGAATAGAAAGACTTTTAAATTAAGCTCAAAGTTGTTCTCAGTTCTGCCCTGAGAGTTTACACATTGAGGAAGGTCAGTCATAAATCACTTTTGAGGAAAACAGTCATATCCAAAGGAGGGAATATAAGTCATCCCTAGAGTGAGCTAAATGCCCAATGGGTGATGGAGACAATAAAAACCCCACTCCAGTGGGTGACGCCAGCAACTAGCAGTGAACAATTACTTCTAGGCCACAGAACTTCTCAATGTTGAGTCCTAGAATTGCAAGGACTTATGGAAATTGTCCCTCACATGTTGGAGGTAGTCTATCAGTTAACATTTATCAAGTGCTTACTCTGTGCCAAGCATTATGCTAAACCCAGGGATTATAAATGAAGGCACACATTCCACTGAAACACTCTAAGACATACATGGACTGACCATTGGGCTTCACTTGGGGACCTTGAAATGAAGAGACCTTTCTCTTCGGGAGCTAAACAAATGAACAATTACAGCCATTGGCTTTTGTTTAGGACCATTCCCAAAGATCTCATAGAAATGGTATACAATTGGTCAAGATCATGTCCTTCCCCTACTCCCACAATCCATCCATAGCATATAAAGCCTATGAAAAGAAATCAGCATCAGAATCCCAGGCACACTGATGGTGCCACTCTGCCCTGACAGCTCACAATTCTAGAGGGAAGAGTTCTAGATAGAGAGTTGATAATGGGGAGATTTTTTTAGCCTGCAGATACATACCTAAAGCTAGTCTTGTCATATGTGTGGGAAGCAGGAAATTGTCACTGCTTAATACAGATGCTGCATGACCTTTCAAGTTAGTGCCATATGAAAATTAGGGGACAGAAGTGGGATTTTCATCCTGGAAAAGACAAGACATCTAGGGAGTCCTAGGCCTGTCCTCCAGGTTTTTGAAAGATGTCATATGACAAAGGGATTGGACTTGCTCTTCTAGAGAGCAAGGTCAAGACTAATGAATGGGTGGAGGCTGCCAAGAGGCAGATATCTCTGGAGACAGTCACACCTCGACTGACCGCCCATCCCTCTTCCTCCCCAACCCAAGTCTTTTAGCCAGCACTGGATGGTCTCTTGTCAGGGATGTTATTCCAACTGTAGCATGCTGTGCCCAGCACACAGCCCTCAGCCCTTGGAAGTAAGATGGTGATGCACCAGCTCTTGAGTTGCCCCTTGACTAAATCCTGGCTCCTGCTGAACCTTTTCCAATGAAGATATAACTTAGAATTAAATAACAAATTTTGTGTTGGGACAGAAGACCTGAGATCTAGCCACTGAATCCAGAATTTAGGGGCTGAAGGCGGTCTTGGAGGCCACCCTGTCCAACCACACCAACAAATGAATCTGATTAGCTAGTTCTATCAACTCTATCAATCATTCCAATCCCCCCTCCTCTATCGATCAATCCAAAACACAGGACTGGACTGTTGACATGGACGAAGACTGGAGGCAGGCAAACCCACAGCAGACTATTGCAATATCCAAGCACGAGGCATTGATGACCTGCCCAGGGTGGGAGCAGTGTCAGAGGAAAGCGGGGACATATTCAGGAAATGTGACAAAGGTGAAATAAGCAGGCCTTGAAAACAGATTGGATATGGGAAGGGCAAAGGGGGGAGGAATAAGGATTTATGTAATGCCTACTATGCACAGCACTAAGCACTTTACATGCGTGATCTTATTTAATCCTCACAACAATCCTTCAAAGCAGATGCTGCTATCATCCCCATTCTATGGTTGAGAAAACTGAGGCAGGCAGAGCTTATGTGACTTGCACAGGCACACAGCTAGTGAGTACTTGGGACCATATTTGAACTCAGATCTTCCAAACACCAAGTCCAGTGTTCTATGCACTATGGTGTCACCTAGTGGCCTCTAGCAACAGATTGGAGGAGAGAGGATTTGAGGGGCCACTGAAGATAAGGTCTAGGTTACTTGAGCCCAGGGGACTGGAAGAATGATGTACCCTCCACAGCAATAGGGAAGTTGTAAGGGGGTCACTAAGGAGAGGGAGGAGGAGGAGGAAGAGAAGGAGGAAGAGAAAGAAGAAGGAGAGGAGGAAGAGGGGGAAGAGGGGGAGGAGAAGGAGAAGGAGGAGGAGGAGGAGGAGGAGAAGGAGTGTTCAATGACCCTATAGCTTTAAGCAGAGTGAGAAGCTGGGCACATCCTTCCTTCCAAGCACTGAGTTACATAAAACCATTAGAAAAGGAGCAGCCGGTGCCATTTGATCCCTTTCTGCTCTTTTGTTCACTGGGTGCCCTTGTACTTCCAGCAATAGCTCGTCTTTGATGCCATGCCATCTTTTTGAATCAATTTTTCGCTCCTGACTGCTCTCCTTTCCTCCAAATCCCTCAACATCAAGGGCTCTTTGCCCTTTGACTCAAAGCTGGAAGGGCCTTAGAGGCTATCCAGTCCAATATTCTCTTTCTACAGGTGAGGTAGCTGAGGCCTCCATAGTCGAAGTGACATGTCCAGAGTCACAGATGTCATATGTGGCAGGGGTGATATTTGAACTCCTGGCTTCCAGCGCCTAACCTCGGGCTCTTTCTCTTTTGTGCCATACAACATCAATGAAGACTGGACACAGTTCTAACAGGTTCATTGCAGTATCCAGAACTGCCTCAGAGCTCTTTGGCAATGTTATCTCAGAACTCCAGGTCCAAGGACTTAACCTTTCTTCTATGGACAGATCTATGCAAACATTAACAGTAACAGGAATATTTCACATTTATATTGTATGTCTAAGTTTTCAAGGCACTTTACATATAAGCTCAACTTCTCTGTGAGGATAATGTGACTATTATGCCCCTTTTTGTGAACTGGCCAGATTACAAAGCTCTTCAAGCAAGACTCAAACTTGGTGTGTTGCTGACCCCAAGCCCAGCCCTGCCTCTGCTGTATCCTGCTGCCTTTCTTCCTGGTGTCTCTTCTGTCTAACTCATTCCTCATCTGTAAATCTATGGATCACAAGGTCATGTATTTCGAGCTTGAAGGGCCTCAGATATTAGCCAAACACCTTCATTTTACAGAGGAAGAAGCAGAGGGCAGAAGACTTTGGGATTTTCTCCCGGTCCCACAGGTGAGAAGGAGCAGGGGAGCATTTACACCTGTGTTCTCTGACCAGAAATCTAATGTACTTTTCACGGGCCATCACTGCTTCCCTTTACAGTAGTCAGGTTTTATTTCCTTTTTCCTGCAAACTTTGTTTTTTATGACTCTAAGATTTGGTTGAAGTCTTAAGTTTAGTTTTACGGTTTTCATTATATTGATCTGTTAATTAGTGCAACCTCATCTAAGTAATCTTGGAAACTAGTGAGTTCCTGGGCCACCTCCAAATGCTATTAACTATGCCACCTTAATGATTTGGAAGAGTCTAAATGAACATTTGTCCTTTGCAAATGCCCTATGAGCTGGTATGATAAAAAGATGTTCTGATTTTTTTTAAAGTTCTAATTGCTACATAAACATTTGGGTTAAAAAGCAGTGTTCTAATCCAGAAATAAAAAGGGGATCATGCTCATTTTAGGGTCTCATATTCTTTAGAGATCTGGGATCCCCTCAACGTGTTCTCCAAAACATAATGGCCACCATATTCTTCCACACAAGCCAGATCTGAGAAATCGGAGGTCCTGGCTCTCTGGGAATACAAAGAAGTGAGGGTATATACTGGCTCCATGCTCAAGCTTGGCCAGACATTAGAAGAGGCGTACCCCCTATGAACTTGCCATTCCCCATGCTGTGATGGTCACATTTCCAGCTGTCAAACTCCCTAAATTCATATCTGCTCCAGTCCTCCCCATTTATGCTGAGGAGGCTGCCATCTTTTCTGCACCCTAGGTCTGTAATTCTGAGGTTGCCAGTGGTTCAGTCTGTGGCTCTTCATTTGTCTGATTACATCCTTGAGGCTGTTTCTCCTAGGTCCTTCCCCAGGACATAATGACCACCATATTCTTCTATACAACCAGATCTCAGAAATCTAAGGTCTGCTCTCTTGAAGTACAAAGAAGTGAGGGTGTACACTTTCTCATACTTACCTCATTGCTTTCCCTGGCATGGGCCATCATCGCCTTCAGTTCTTTGGAGCTGGTGGTCATACGAGGGTCAGAACAATACCCACCATCGAAAGAATGTGAGTGCTAAACAGATGGCCTTTTCAATTCAGGGAGAAACGTGAAGATTTTTCAAGAACCTTGCATTTCCCAACAAGGCCTTTGATTCCATATCGCGAACCATTCACAATGTATAGTCATAAACAGTTGTCTGAGCCTCGAGGAACTTAAGTGACTTGTCTCTGGTCACGCAACTGGTAATTATCAGAGGCAGGATTTGAACTCAGCTCTACCTGTCTTAGCATCCCTGGTTCTGATGTCAGAGAACCTTGGTGCAAATTCTGTCCCTCTGTTTGTGAGACTTTTGATCAGCACTTTTAACCTCTTTGGGCCTCGGTTCTCTCACCTGTGAACAGGGGATTAGAAAAGAGGATGTGTGAGGGTCCCTCCCTTTCTAATCTATGTTCTTTTAACTCCAGACCCAATGCTCATTCCAGGTCACTCTGCTTCTTGGTTAGGATTATCCTCTTAAGTCACCCCTATGTGCTTTCTATGCTTTTCCTTTCCTAATCTGACCAAGCCCCAAAATAACAATCTTCTATCTGCATTAATAATGCATCACTACTGTATCCAGAAAAGCAAAACAGACACACAAAATTGCTTCACCCAGACAAAACTGTAATAACCTCATAAGCAATGCATAGCACAATGTGGTTGGGGACTTAAGAATTCTCTAGGATTGCAAAACCATTAGACTGAAATATAATGTGAAATATAGACAGAGATCAGAGCCAGACTGAGGATGAATTGCTTATGCTACATCCATGGCATACCTGTCCATTGAAAGGTCATGGGGCTATTTTAAAGAATATTAATGAGCCCCATCTCTTTCTGACAAACTTCATGTGGCTTACTTAACCACTCTTAGGCCATAACAATTCCATGTACGGTGTTAAGAAGCAACATACTTGAATGTGAGGACGAGAGCAGTCCATTATTGCTCATGCTTTTCTATCCTTAGCTAGGACAGACAGGCATTTAAAAACTTGGACAGGTTCCAGTTAAGAAATACTCATTCCCTCAGACCCTTTGACCAATTTTTTATTTCATCATCATTTAAACATCAGTGAATTCATACGCTGATAGGTCATCTAGACATGGAGATGATCACTGGTCCTGTAAGGTGGTGAGAGGGGGGCACAGACTCTAGCAGGTTCTGCCAAGCCAGGAGGCTTGTGCCTGGATTCCCCATGGCAAAAGAGGAGGAAGGAGGTTATAGCTCAAATTTAAGATTACAAGTCAGGTAGAAACTTAATTGATATTATATACCATGGCAGAGAAAGACTGACTCACAGGAGAAAACCCCTGTGAGACAAGTGGACAATGTCTATAAACAATTTCTAGCTAATACATACACATACACATACATGCATGTATGTGTACATGTGCATTATGTGTGTGCATGCATGTACCTGTGTGTGTATACACACATATATATACATATACATAAAGTTATTCTGGACCACAAACTGTTACCAAGTATGAAATCAGTCAGTCGGTTCACTAGCATCTTATTAAAGACCTGCTATGTGTCAGACACTGTGGTAAGTGCTGGAGATACAAAGAAAGACAAAACAAAGACAAAAACGACCTCTGGTCTCAAACTGATGGGGAAGATGCGATGACGCTTCCTACAAGGAGAGATAAGGAGAATGTTTCCAGTTCTCAGACATGGAAACCCAACATTGGACCACCTAATTCATTACTGTAAAAAGATGCTTAGGGGTGGCTAGGTGGCGCAGTGAATAGAGCACTGCCTCTGAAGTCTGGAGGACCCAAGTTCCAATCCGACCTCAGACACTTAACACACACACACACACACACACACACACACACACACACACACACTAGCTGGGTGACCTTGGGCAAATCATTTAACCCCAAATGCCCTCCAAAAAGCAAAAACAAAAAACCAAAAAAAAAAATCTTAAAAAAAAAAATGCTTATAGTGAAATGAAGGTAGAAAAAGAAGCAGGAAGACACAAGTGATCAGTAATGAATTCGTTGTGGAGAGCAAAGAAAAGAAAAGCATTTGGAGCTTACAGGACCAGAAGGATGGAGGTGATGTTTTCTGTTAAGGGAATCTGGGATGGGGTGTTTACTTGTGATGGGAAGATTAATTTAAATTAGTGACCTGTAGACAACAGCAGATGGAGATGGAGACTGGAGAGGGAGAAGTCAGGCATTATGTGCCCAATCATGTGAAATCATGTGAAAGGTTGGGCATCCTGAAGGAATGAGCATAACACCTCAGGACCAACCATTGTACAATATCGTTGGGATCTGCTGAAGGAGGATGAACATGTGGTCAGAAATATGAGGAGAATTCAAATTCAACAATTTCACAGAAGCCTGTGGCAGAAAGAGTTTCAGGAACAGTGAAGACAAATACAGCAGACAGATTTTTTAAGGATGAGAATTAGGAAGAGAGACTTGAATTTTGTCAAGAAAAAAGGATTGTTTAGTTTCAAAGCATTTATATACAGTGGTAGAGAGAGAAAATAAATGTAGTGGTGGGAGTGGCTTGAGTAACTGCAAAAAGAATGCGAGTAAAAAAATTTGCCAACTCTACCATGTCCCTTCTTTTCTTGCAAAGGAAAACTCCAGATTAACAGGCATGAACCTTGTGCTAGCTCCTAGAAACATGATGGGAGGGGAAGGAAATTTAGTCACTCCACCTGTTATATCAGGCTGACCTTGAGTAACTTCCAGTGAAAGGTGACCAAGAAAGTTCTAAAGACCATTTGAACTGGGGGATCACAGCCATATATTCTGGTGCAGCTATGGCTCTGACTCACAAATGGCCTAAAATTTCCCAAACAGCCACATTATACAGATGATAAACCGGCAAAGGAGACTGAGGATCAAAGATTCGACATTATAGGATGTGAATCATGAGAGAGCAGAAACCCAGAGAGAGAAGGACCATATGTGGGCAGATAGAATAAGAAGCATTCAGATTAAGAAAAGATCATCAGATTTAGCAAGTGAGAACCCACTTGGAGTAACTTAATAGCTCACTTGGAATAACTTAAGAGTAACTTTGGAGAGGGCCATTTTTAGTTGGGTGATGCTATTGGGAGCCAGATTGTAGTGGTCTGAAGAATAAGAGGTGAGGAAGTTGAAACAGAAAATACTGAAAGCTTTTGTTAGTGGGATTGGCTAAGAATGTGAAGAGAGATATGGGATGATTGTAGTAGATAGTAGATAGCAGATAGTAGATAGTAGATAGTAGATAGTAGATAGTAGAATCTAATGAAGAGTTTTTTAATAAAGGGGAGACTTTAGCACATTAGAAGTCAGTAGGGAGGAACCAATAAATAGGGGAATTAAAATATGGGAAGGGAAGTTGCTAATAGAGGATAAAATGTTCTAGAGCAGATGGAACAGGATGAATCAAATGCATACATAGAAGGCTTGGTCTTGGCAAAGAGAAGGTCCACCTTTTTGTCAGAGACTGGGAGAAAAGGAGAAGATAGTGGGAGATGATAAGGAGTTTTGAAATTAAGAGAATGAGAGGAATTTGCCAAGTGATGAAGAAATGACAGCAGGAATAATCCACTTGTAGTAAGTTGTGGCTTGCAAAGATTAAAGCTTGGATGGCAGTTACATGAGGCAACAGGACAGGGCTTTGGTTTTTTACAAAATGATAACAAGAAGACTATTTCAGGAACTCAGAACATCCTGAAATGACAAGTGTCCAATTTCCTCATTCATCAACACTCTATCAGTCCCATAGATTGATATCTTGAACAACCAATTCCATTTTCTCATTACCTGAACAATTTTAGCAAAAAAAGTTTCATACTAAATCACAACTAATTTCTTCTCTTTAAACATCTGTATTCACTACATTTTAAAGGAAGTTGTCCTCTCTACTTTTTACAAATTTAAAATCACTTAGAATTCAGGGGCTCTCTTTCAACCACCACTCTCAAAGACAGAGTAATTTGCAGCACAGATTAAGGACAATATACATCAGGTTTCAAAGAGTTGGTCACTCTTCTTCCTGAGATTTTTGATGAAAATATGCTCAAAATAGAAAAAAAAACCCAATAATATTCAAGAATGACCTGGCAATATCAGATGAATTTTACGTAGTAGTCTACTGCATTCCATGCATATTGTAGTGGCTTTTGTTCAAATGTAGACTCTTTCTTAAATATACAGAATTCAGATGAGCATCTTCTTAAATAGCAGGGTCAATACAGGCAGCAGAAGCATAAAATTCAGGACCGAACGTGAATACATTTATTATAAAAAAAAAGATCAGTTGAAAATACTCATATTTTCAACATTTAAGAACTCATCTTGTGACATTTAAGTTGGCCTGAAGATTCACATTTTTATTTTAATTAAAGGGCAATTTCAATCAACTTTCTGTTTCTCATAAATAGGTTTTTTCTACTTTCAATTTAATATAACTTTTCCTCCCAATTAAGAAATTTCTTCTCTGGCTAATGTGTGAATATCTTATGAATGTCATGAGACTATGGGGTAGGCAGCTGTCCTGCTTTGGAAAGAGTGCTGGACTTGGAGTCAGAAGATTCGGCTTTTACTCCTAGCTCTGCCACTTCCTAACTGTGTGACCTTCAGCAAACATTTCACTCACTTGAGCCTCAGTATTCCAATTGTAGCATCTTCTCTGGACCATTTCCCTAATTTGCACTTGGGTTCTCAAAGGGGAAGTTGATAACTGCTCTTTCTCTCCCTCTCCCTCTCCCTCTTCTTCCCTCCCTCCCTCCCTCTCTCTCTCTCTGTCTCTGTCTCTGTCTCTCTCTGTCTCTTTCCCTCTTCCTTTCCCTCTCCTTTTCTCTCTTTCCTGCCCATACACTCCCCCCCCGCCCCCCGTCAGGTCAACAGTATTTATTAAGTGCCTATCAGGGGCTGGGCATTGCATTAAGAGTTGGGGATAAGAAAGAAAAGTAAAACCAAAACAAAAGCAAAAAGCAGCGCCTGCTCTCAAGGACCTCATAGTCTAATAGGAGAGACAACATGAAAACAATGAGTATAAATAAGACCTCAATGGAGCAAATCAATAGAGGGAAGGCACTACCCTCAAAGAGAATTGGGAAAACCTTCTTGAAGAAAGACGGGTTTTGGTTAGGACTTAAAGGAAGTCAGGAAACACAGAAGGGACCTAGGTTGTGAGCCTTGGTAACTGGGAGAGTGGTGATACCCTCAACGATAATAGGGAAGTTAGGAAGAAAGGAGGGGAAGATCATGAGATATTGAGTTTACAGTGACTATAGGATATCCAATTCTGGAAATTCGATGGATAGTTGGAGATGTGAATCTGGAAGCTGGGAGAGTAGTTAGGGCTGAATAAGGAGATATGAGAATTGTCTACACAGAAATACTCATTGGGAGCTGATATGATCACCAAGCAAAATAGTATAGAAGGCTCCATACAGAACCTTAACTCATGGTTAATGGGCACATTCAGGACCAAGATGTAGCAAAGGAGACTGAGGAGAGGTTAGACAGGTAGAAAGCATTAGGGGGAAGAGGAGGGAATTTTGCCTCCCATAGCAGTAGCTCTGGGAGGCCAGAGGTAGGAGGGAGAGGAGGCAGTGTTGAAGGAGGTGGTACAGATGTTGGAGATTAACCCATGATTGACTATGGAAGTGATAGAGAATGGAGGGTGGGATGAGACCCCAAATCCTACTTTTCCATTGGTTAGTCACAGAATACTTGTGGATTTTCACAGCCTCCCTGATAATAGTCCACAGCCCTCTCTTTGGAGACTGTTATTGGTCTAGAGTACCAAATGGTTAAGTGAATACTCCAGGGTCTCACAACCAATGTTGAATCAGAGGTCAGATCTGAACCCAGGCCTTCCTGTCTCCAAGGTTAAATTTATCCATTATGCCAGGCTGCCTCTCTAGTAGGAGATATGTGTGAAATACCAAACTATCCAGGAGAAACAGGAACATGAGACCTTTCCAGAGTTGTGCATGTCCTTCCCTAGGAATGCTGAGCACTGCTCTCTATCCTGAGAGATGATTCCTCAAGAGTCAGCATCCAGGGACTTATTTGTGTCTGTCTGCCTTTGAGTATCCCATTACTCTGACAATGTGCTCCAAAATGGACATAGAAATTAGGGGAAAGGACAGTACTCATTTAAAGTATATACACTTTGTATATTAATTTTATGACTTTCCAACAAATCTTTTAAAATTTAACCCCAAACTGTACTATGACAAAAGTGGAAATAGTAGCAAAAAAGCCCAATACCAATTTTATGTTTTGAATTCCACTCTCCCTCCCCGTGCTCCCTCCCCCTGGCTCCCTCCCCATGGCTGCCTCCCCGTGGCTGCCTTATACTCACTCAACCTGCTCCACTACAGATCAGATACATGCCGAGTTCCATTGGTTTCCAAAGTTCTGCATTTGCCTTGATTTACTCTTGATTCATTCATTAAGTATGTATTAAGCATCCATTGTGTGCCAGGAATGGTGCTGGATGCTAGGGATATAAAAAGAAAAAGGAAGGTAAGCTCCTGCCTTTGTTACATTCCACTGGGAAGGTTTCTTTGAGGGGACTGGGTTTGTGATTTCATTGATATAGGGAACTCCCAGCGAGAAAACTCCCTCTACTAGTATAGAATAGCAAGTACTCTACAACTTGTACTTTTGAAGAGTCACCTAGGAAAACTTAGAGGTTAAATGAGTTGCCCAAGGTCACACAAACCAGGATATGGCAGAGGTAGGATTTGAGCCCAGGTCTTCCTGATAAGGCCAGTTCTCAACCAACTGCACTACACTACACTACTTGTCCACTCTTGGGAGTGGGATGGAGAATGAATCAAAGAGGGTATTAACAACTGGGGGATGAGGATAAGGGAAACCTTCCTGCTGAGGGTGGCCCTTGAGCTGAAACTTGAAGATGAAGAGATAGTTCATTCCAGGCATGTGAGATAGCCACATTCCACACACCAAAGGCATTTGGATAAGAGATGGGAGTCTGGGTTTGAAGCAAAACAAACAGGCCAGGTTTTCTGAAATGGAGAGCAAAAGGGAGGCCTGTGAAGTGATTCTGGGAAAGGGGCTGAAGCTAGGCTGGGCAGGGTTTTAAATGTCCCCTGAGAGGCAGGCAGAAGGTTACTATGTTTGTTTCTGCTTATATGGTGCCTGTGGATCCACAAGGTGAGAGTGAAGAAAGTGAAAGGGATGAAAGAAGGCCTCTCTAATCTCCAAGTTATTAGAGAAAATACTATGTTTCAGGAGGAATGCAGAGAAACAAGGAAAGACTCATGAACTGATACAGAATGAAGTCAGCAGAACCAGACAATCAGTGTACACAATGACAACTGCTACATGAGTGGAAAGTCAACAAAGCAATCAAAAGTGACTGTTGTGAAAATGTAAAGAACATTGGCCCCAAAGGAGAGATGGAGAAGGTGCCTCACCCTTCTTTCGTGCAGAGCTGAGGAACCATACGTGTGGAATATCCCAATAACATCTGACTTTTTAAAAATATGTTGGCTAATTTTATAGAACCTTTGTTTCTTCTTTTTAAAAATTTGTGCTAGGGGATTGACCAAGGATGGTCCAGTCCTTGGAGAATTTACCTCCAGGTTTACCTCCCTAATGGGTTACCCAGAGTGTATGCAATAATCCCTCCCTGACCTGACATTCTGCATTGGCCTGCCACATAGTTGTCTTTTTGTTGTTTATCTGGCCTTAACTGGTTTTAAAAAGACCTGATTTAACACAGGGCTAGCGCAGTATCAATTAGCTGAGAAATGCCTGGGCCCCAAATCATCAGAAGCCAGCACTTCATTTGGCTTTAGATATAAATTTAGCTCTATAAATTGGGCTCTAAGGACTCCATCCGCCCCCAAAATATTTGGATTGTGAACCCTAAGAACACTCAGGACCCAAGGACCAATCATCTGGGGGAGTACCTCTCCTAAAGACCTGAGAGGAGTCACCTGAAGACCTCGGGGAAGTTGTTTGGCCACGGAGTCTGGGAGGCTCATCCCAGGAGCACATTATCATATAGACCCTCTTTGCTCTAGCCCCAGGAGGTGCAGGAATCCCCCAAGATTCCCCCCTCCATAGAGTAGCCTCTGTGATGGTTGTCTCTAATACATATAATACAAGGTGCCATCCCTACAATCAGCAGCCTTGTCTGTTGGTCCTGAACCTTAGGATCTCTGAGAAGACTGCACATCAGTCCAGCTTCCAGCAGCCGTCTAGTCCAATTCATATTAGAATATATGTCCACTATAAAATACTTGGTGAGCGATCACATCTAGTCTCTTCCTGAAGCCCTTTAAAGAGGGGGAAACCATCCACTCTTGTGGAATCTTGTTCCATTTCTGGACACCTTTAATTGTTAAGAAGTGTCTCCTGCCCCAAAGGATACTGGCATTCCAAACTCTGGTTGATAAAGGTTACAAGGAGATGGGGATAGGGATTGAACCAGTAATTGAATAGCTACAAAGAATACACACACACTCACACTCACACTATATGCACAGATACATTTGTGTATTCACAATATGAAATCACAGTATGGAAATGAAACATATGCAAAAACAAAAGATATTGATAAAAAAAATCTAGCTTTAAGAAAAAAAAAAGGATTGAAGTGCTTAAGAAGGAATAAAAGGGAAAAAAGAGAAAGATTTGAGGAGGCAGAGAAGAATCCAACCTGTGGTAGTATAACAGATTGTAGAAGGTGAAGCAGAAAGGAAAGAGAAGAAATATTTGGACTTGTGAACATTTGGACTTAAAGTGTGGGACTCTACTTGTTGAGGGGAGAACTGGACTCTCAGGAGAAAGCAGCATTTTGGGCCAAAAGGAAGGACAAAGTGATGACTTGTCAAGACGGCAGTAATCCGGCAAGTTCTAAAGAAAAAGAGGTGAGTAATAGTGGTTGATGGCCTCCATTTGAGGGCTACCAAGGCAACAATAAGTCTATTTGATATTAAAAAATAGAGAGGTCAGTTGTCTCTCTTAAGCATGCATCTGGAACTTGGATGAGAATCCACAAAGACTTGTTACACTTGACAACCACTATCCACATGGGGACAAATGATTTCATAAGCTGCCTAACTATATCAGCAAAGTTTGGTACCATAGAGAGTAGTCCATATAGCATAAAAAGAAAGTTAACAGAAGAGACCACCAAAAAATACCAAAAAGACCATATTCCAGGGAAAGGACCAGACCTTACATACCTAGCCACAGATGTTTATATTCAAATGCACAGACGATTGGCAATAAAGAGAGATCTAGAGAACTGAATGCAAAGAGGCAAATTCGACCCCATAGGTACCACTGAGAATTTGTAGGATAGGATTTATCATTGAAATATGGCCCTGGAAGGGTATCCCTTGATCCAGAGTTTGGTGGAGTGCATATATATTAAGATTTATTCTTGTGCCCCATTAAAAAACACACATTCTGACTGTGTGACTAAGCAAATCACTTAAATTCTCAGTGTTCTAGGCAATTCTCTAAGGCTATACATTGCAAAGATGATGTCCAAATGTGTTAGCAGAAGAAGTTTACTCACTGGGAGTTACCTAGTCTTATGCAATCACAGATCCCATCTCTGTTTCCTCATCTCCTCTTCGTCTGATGAAACCAAGAATCAAAGTGGGTGTGCAAGTATTTGAATGATGATCAATGTAGGGAGAAAAAGAATCAATATTGTCAAAGAGTATTCTACACACAACTTAGAAAGAAGAGGGGGATTATATGAGGAATTAAGGAAACATAAAAAAACCTAACATGGAATGTGATATTATCATGATGAGGGGAGGGGAAGGTTCGATTATTTCACTATCTGTTCCAACTATTCCTCTGTCAGAAGCAGAGTCCTTGAAAACATTCATGATGCACCTTAAGGATAATCAATCCTTCTAAAGGATCAAAGGATAGAGGACACCATGAGTGGAAATCCAATCCCAGACCTGATTCTTGGGGGTGGGAATTGGCTTCTGAATGACTAACAATGAGAACCTTGTGGCACATGACCTTTCAGTCATAGAATTCTGGTAAAGGAGAGAACCAGCTATAATTTGACATGCACCTTACATCTTTGGAGAGTAGATTGCAAAGGATTCAGAGAAAGTATAGGTAAGAGCCCATGCAAGAGAAGGTGGTCCAAGAAAGATGAGAAATTCATGTAAATTAACTATGAAAAATTAAGAATGATTTAGATGGGAAGGGAAATAGACATTTGTTTAATGACACTGACATGGCTACACAAGGAACTTACTGACCACATTAGATTTCTTAAAAAGACATTTATAAAAATGGGAGCAAGAGCAGGTAATGTGAGGCCAAGGAGAATAGTGGAGGATTGTAATGAGAGTGTCAGGAACAAAAGGCCAGAAAGATCTGAAGGTGGCCATGAGCTAAGGACAACATAGAGATTTGTTTAGTTGTGTTGTGGGTAAGAGAAGGATCAAAAAACAAACAATACCTCTGATTAGTATGGATGCACTGGTGTTAATGGACAGCAGAAAAAACGCTGAATTTGAATTTAATTTAGCTTCTGCTTTCTCTCCTAAGAACATTGATCTTTGCACTGGGAAAAACAGATCAAAAATTGGTTACCAGAGATTTAAAACCCAAGACAAATGAGAAGATTGTCAGAGGGCACCAAACTGTACTCAATGAGTTAAAATTATCAGGCCTGAGAGAATTACATGCCAAGAAACTGAAAGAACTGGAACACAAAATTACTGAACCACTGTCGATGGTCTATGAAAAGTCATAGGAAATGGAAAAAGTGCCATAGGACTAGAGGAAGGTGGAAGTTGTCCCTACTTTCAAAGCAGGATAGAGAATAGAATCTGCAGTCTACTAACCAATGAGCTAGATTTTGATTCCTGGGAAAATTATTTAATTTATTGTTAAAAAGATAGACTTTTGGTTGAACTATTCACATTCCTATATGGAAAAACGATCACTGTAACTCATGAGACTTTTTCCAATATGAGAATAGCTGAAGGGAATATATATATATATACATGTATACATACATATATATGTAGGTATAGGAGGGTGTATGTGTGTATAAATATATATGTGAGTGTGTTCATATGTGTGTACATGTATACATAGATAGAGGGCATAGGATGAGTTGAATATGAAGGGATGATACCTAAAAAATAAAATTAAGAGGTGAGAGAGGAATAGATTGGGAGAAGGAGAAAGGGAGAGATAGATTAGGGTAAATTATCTCATATAAAAGAGGTAAGAGAACACTGTTACAATGGAGGGGAAGAGCAGGAAAGTGAAAGGGAATGGGACAACCTTATTCTCATTGAATTTGGCTTAAGAAGGGAATAACATACACATTCAATTGGGTATCTTACCCTACAGGAAAGGAGGGGGAAAAGGGATAAGAGGGGGGATGATAG
>CM053590.1:7546041-7561719 GCA_028646515.1 Pseudochirops corinnae | reverse complement strand
TGAGATACACAGGCACTGTGGTTGGGAGATCCATCCTGCCCTACCGAGAAGTGACATAGGAGAGAATAGACTGGGGGAGGGGGGACACACTGGGATGGCTGTTTTGGGGTGGTGGGTGGGGGAAAGAGGGGGAGAAAATATGTAACTCAAAATCTTGTGGAAATGAATGATGCAAACTATAATAAAATTTAAAAAAAAACAAAAAAAACAAAAAAAATAAACAAAAAAAAATACAAAGTGGGAACAATAAAAAAAAAATCATACTGAATGGAAAATATGGCCACATGAACTTTTTTCAAAAAACAATAAAGAAAACAAAATCCTAAAAAAAGAGACAGACTTTTGAAATCTAGAAAAGGAAGGCATTATCATGTAGAGGCAACTTCATCAAACTATGACTAAGGCTTCATCAAGAACAGGCCATGCTATACTAACTGCCTTTCCTATTGTTTCAGTGTTACTAGACTAATAGATGAGGAGAATGCCATATCAATTATTTCCCTACACTTCAGCAAAGCATTTGGAAAAATCTCTCTCATGTTCCTCTGACAGACAAAATGGAGAAATATGGAAAAGATAAGAACATTAGTAGGTGGATCCAAAGCAAGTTGAATGAATGATCCCAAAGAGTAGGAATTGATAGCTCAATGTCAACTTGAAAGGAGATCTCTAGTAGAGTGCTCCAGGCATGTCTTCTTGTCTCAATGCTGCTGGACATTTTTCAATCAATGACTTGTACGGAAGTAGGGATGACATACTTGTCAAATTTGCAAATGACCAAATGACTGAATGCACGGCTAAATGAGAGAGTTAATGCAAAAGTTTTTGATAAGTCACAGTGATGATCTAATAGCATGAAATTGAATAGAGATATATGTAAAATATTATGCTTGCTTAAAAATTATGTTTCACAAGGACCATATTAAGGAGGAATAGCTAGACAGTAGTCTGTGAGTAAAAAGATCTTGTAGTTTTAGTGGACAGCAAACTCAATGGTTATCAACATTGTGATATGGCAGCCAAAAAAGTCCGTGTAATGTTAGATTGCATTATTGGAAACATAATGTCCTTGGACATGTCATTTAACCTGACTTGGCCTCAGTTCCCTCATCTGTAAAATCAGGGGATTAGGATAATTGGTCCTTGAGGTCCATTTCAGCTCTAGATTCATGATCCTCTGAGTCTATTACTAGGGACTGGGGGATGGCCCTAATTAGACCACATCTAGAGTACTGCATTCTGATCTGGGCTTTAGGGAGGATGTTGATAAGCTATAGACCAACTGGGGAAAAATGACTGGCCTGAAGAACATGTTATATGAAGATGCATTAAAGATACCAGGAGTGCTTAATCTGGAGAAGAGACGAATGGGAGAGAGAAAGTATGATAGCTGACTGGGTGTTTGAAGATCTGTCATGCTAAAGAGGAATTAACACCATTCTGCATGGCCCCAGAAGGACGAAGTCTGAGAAACTGGTGGACTATTCCAACAGACAGGTTTAGGTTTAATTACAGGGGAAACTGCTAAACACCAACACCTTCCTACCAGAGAGGCGATGGGCTCAAGCTGCAGAATGAGATGTAGAGTTTTGAACATGATCGATGTTGGAATTTATTTTGCTGGATCATGCATAGTTGTTATGAGACTTTTATTCTTATTTTTTGTTATTTAATTGGGCAGAGAGGGGGAAGGGAAAGAAGGAAGGAAGGGAGGGAGGAAGGAAGGAAGGGAGGAAGGAAGGAAGGGAGGAAGGAAGCAAGGAAGGAAGGAAGGAAGCAAGGAAGGAAGGAGGGAGGGAGGGAGGGAGATAGGGAGAGGAAGGAGGGAAGTAAAAAAGCAAGAGAAAGAAGGAAGGAGGGAAGGAAAGAAAAAAATTAATCACCATGTATCAGGCAGTTTGCTAAGTGCTATAGACATAATTGTAAAAAGCAAGCTAGTTTTGGCCCTCAGGGAGCTTATATCCTTTCAGAAGACAATGCATATAGGATGGTGGGGGCCAGGAAAGGATGCTTTTGGAAGTCAAAGGCATGATGGATAGAGTAATAAAATTACTGATGGACACATCCCAATTGACAATTACTGACTGACGCACCACCAAGTATGGTGTTATTGATTTGAGTTTCTCATGAAGTGAAGGCTCGGGAGCAGGAACATGAAGTTGGCCAGGGAATGAAGAACCTCATGTGAGTGTACACGAAACCCATTTTTGATGGGAATTCTCCCTGGTGGGAGGAGGAGGAGGGGAGCAAGGTGTAGGAAGAATGAGTATGTTGCCAGTACCTTAGTTGCCAGCACTGGGAAGTAGGTCAAGAGCACAGCAGGCAGTAGTTTTTGTTGCAAAAGGCATGCTTAGCTTTTCAAGGCCAGTTTCCTCCTCTCTGGGACTAGAAAACTGCTTCTACTGCCAGAGAGTCCATGTGCAACTGCCCATATCCCTGGGGGGGGCGTGGCATCTGGGAACCCTGCCAGCTCAGTAGTCTGTGGGATGGGTGGAAGAGCTAACAGGAAGTACAAGGGCTGCAGCAGGAGAAGTTGAGGGGGCAATCTCCATGGCACCAAACTCCAAGAATTCGGAGCAGATTTACCAATGCCATGATCTTTCTGGTAAAGATAAATGATGGTGGGATTCTTTTTCCCACTTACACACCCATCAATTAGTCCTTTCAGAGTCCTGAATTGCTGCTTTCCAAGGAAAAGGAAGGTACTGAGCACAGAAGAAATGCAGCAAACACCCCCCACCCCCTCCCCCGAGGCATCAGAAAAAGGAGAAAAAGGGGAGAAGAGGAGGGTTATGGAGAAGAAAGAAGTTTTTAGGGGAAATAAGGTAGAATGTGTTTGAGAACAGCAATTTGGGCAAGCTCTGGAAGGAAAGGATGTATATCTCAATCTGTCTTTTCCCAGCCAGTACTTTAAATTCTCAACCAGGATTTCTGGTTAAGCCTGTCTCTGCCATGATCCTGAATGCTAAGCATGGAGAAAACAATTGTTTGTCTTCTGTTACGGACTCACTCCATTGACTATGTATCCTCCACATGCCACAAGTTGACTCACTTTTCAAGAAAGTAGCACAAGTCTCTATTGAAGAAGACCCATGACATGTTTGTGGCTGATCATGCAAAGCTGCTAGAATAGGATGAAAGGAGTCACAAGTTAAAGACATCTGTCAACTTCATATAGAGTATGGTCCTGTGTAGCACATGCCAATTGGGGAAGAAAATCTCAGAGAGAAAGGGTCTCAGAGTGCAGCAGATGCAGATGCACAGAATCAGCATCCTGCCAATCAAGGACAAGAACTAGAATATTTAGTGATTGGTCCACATCCATATCCAGCAGGGCCTGGTGTGACTGACTACAGATACTCAGATTCAAAGACTGCCAAGTGAATCTGCTGTACAATCTTTAGCTGTGGCCCTATCTCTTTCACAGTTCAGCTAGCATAGGTGATATTGGTCAACAAGCTGGGCTTTTTGAACTTTCACAAGCACCTGGGTTAGCTATGGTTATGATAGAAGCTGGTGGCACCAAGAATGCTGCAGTGATGGCCAAAAAGGCCCCTACCATGCCTAAGTCTAAGCCAGAGGCATGCTCCATAGAAACTATACAGAGGTATCAGTGGACATGTAGGCTGGGTCTGATGTTTTGCAGTAAAACTTGGGAATCAGTGGTTTGTCACAGGTTCTGCTGATAGGACTATGTGGGACCTGGCGAGTGGCAAATTAAAACTGTCATTGACAAGACATATCAGTATTGTAAGAGGGGTACGTGCAAGGAGCCCATACTTCATCTCCTGTGGTGAAAATAAGCAGGTGAAATACTGGGATCTCAAATACAACCAGGTTATCAGACATTATCATGGACATGGAAGTGCAGTCTATGGTTTGGATTTGCAGCCAACAGTTGATGTGCTTGTGACTTCTAGTAGGGATTCAGCTGCAAGGATATGGGACCCGAGAAGACCTGAGGACATGCCCATGTACAGCCATTGGTGGGGCACACAAATGCAGCATCTACAACTAAGTGTCAAGCTGCAGACCCACAAATCATTACAGGAAGCCATGACACAACCATAAATTTATGGGACTTAGTGACTGGAAAAAAACACAAAAATATCTGTGAGAGCAGTGGTTTTGCATCCAAGACATTACCCATTTACATCTGATTCTCCAGATAATATTAAACAGTGGAAATTCCCTGATAGAAACTTCCTTCAAAACCTATCTGGTCATAATGCTATAATTAATACATTAGCTATGAATTCAGAGGGAGCGCTGGTATCTGGAGCAGATAACGCCCCTAGGCATCTTCAGGACACTTGGCAGAGAGTGCATGTGGCTGTGCAGCCTGGATCGTAGGAGAATCAGGAATATTTGCAGGTGCTTTTGACCAGTCTGGAAGTTGATTACTCACTGCAGAAGCTGATAGAACCACTAAAATACAGAGTAGATGATTTGGCTCAGCTCAGTGATGAAGAGACTTACCCAGTCAGCTGGAAACCAGAAATGATCAAGAGAAGGAGATTTTAAAGTGGTGAAGTCCACATAGCCAGGCCATTGTTTTATTTTGGCTTTTACAGGTTCACTCAGTCACATTAAATTCTATGTAGCCCCATGAAGCAGAAACTCAGCAGAACTCATTACTGCTTCATCACATTTTACAATAAACTACCCCTTTTTTTGGAGGGGGTAAGGCAGGGCAATTGGGGTTAAGTGACTTACCCAAGGTCACACGGCTACTACATGTTACGTGCCTGAGGCTGGATTTGAACTCAGGTCCTCCTGAGTCCAGGGCCAGTGCTCTATTCGCTGCACCACCTAGCTGCCCCAACTCCCCTTTTCTTAAATAGAAAGCAAGAATTACATAGCTCAGTCTCACCTGCACAATAGCATGGCACAGTGGAGAGTGTTCTATCTGGAGACAAGAAGATCTGGGTTCGAATCTAATAATTATTAGTTGCATTACTCTGGGCAGTCACTTGCTGAGTCACTTGTTCATCCGTAAATTGGAGGGGTTGGAATAAATTATCTCGAAATTCCTTCCAGCTCTGAACTACAATCCCTTGACTTCAAGAATTCCTGTTGTTCAGTCCTGCCTGATTCTCTGTGACCTATTTGGGGTTTTCTTGGCAAAGATACTGGTTTGCCATTTCCTTCTCCAGCTCATTTTACAGATGAGGAAACTGAGGCAAAGAAGGTGAAGTGATTTGCCCAGGGTCACAAAACTTGTGTCTGAGGCCAGATCTGAACTCAGAAAGATGAGTCTTCCTGATTCCAAGCCCAGGGCTCTATCCACTGGGTTACCTAGCTGCCCCCAGAAATACCAGCATTTATTTGGTGCTTAAGGAATCCTTACAACAGCCCTGGGACATAGGGGCTATTATAATTCTCATTTTAGAGATGGTGTAACTGAAACAGGCAGAGGTTAAGTGATGTGCCCAGGGTCATCATCATGCATGCAGTTGTTAAGTGTGAAGCCAGATTTGAACTCAAATCTTTCGCCTACAAGTTCAGCACTCTATCCACTGAGTTGCCCTGAGGGAGAGTGTTAGTTCAATAAGAACACAGCCTTGTAAAATAATAGATACCTTCAAAGTAGACCACTGGAGAGGCAGCTTAATACAATGGAAAGAGAATTTTATTTAGAGTCAGAGGACCTGTGTTCAAATCCTAGTTCAAATCTGCCAGTTATTATCAGGCAAGTTCCTTCTCCTCTCTAGGCTTCAGTTTCCTAATCAATAAAATAAAGATGTTGGACCAGATGACCCTCAGAGTCCCTTCCAATTCTCTATCTATGATCTTATGTCTGAACTAGCTTTGAGCTATTTCCTAGTAAAGAGCTCAGGTGAGCGAGTTCTGGAAACAAGTCTCTAGGCACATTTTTTGGTAGTCAGTTTGAGGGAACGCAAGTTAATCAAGGGTCTCTTGAGGGACTGGCTTCCATTTCCTTTCTGGTGATTGAGTCTATAAGTTTGAGACACATGCTCTTCAAAGACCAAATCTATTGACTTCCCATACACACTGACGTTCTTCCTTTTCCCCAAGGACATTCAGAGAGCTCTTTATTACTTGTGAGGAATGTCAGTGTGAGGAATAATAAACAGGTGAGCTTTTCGATATCTGAAGAATACCAGCTCTGACAATAATTACAGAAAAGCAGTTCTAGTACTTAGTGAATTTAATTGAAAGCAGTTGTTATTACCTCTACAGAAGCAAACATTACAGTAGGCACACACTTAAAGATTTCTTTACTCTGACCTCTCTGAACCAAGAAGGCAAAGGCTTGGGGAGTGACAGGGGGCAATTTATAGGTATGATTCAGTACCCCTAAGAATGCTTTGCAGAGAAAGATACAATGACAACAAAATCCTGAAGGCCCCTTGTCTCCCTGCTTATCCTGGCAATATCAGAATTGACACCAGGCACCTAGATATTTAAATGGGGTGAGGATACTGAGTGTATCACTGATTAAGGAGATGGCTTTCTAGCCTGAGTAGGACAAGATCAACTTGTTTCTAAAGTGAGTCTTGTGAACCAGAACGAGAAAGAAAACTTTATGTGCATTCAGATGATCAGACCCAGTCCCCGTCAGATTCCTAAATCATATGCTCAGAGGTGTCCTCCTGGAAGGGACCTCACTCCAATTCTCCCGTTTTACAGTTGAAGAAACACACCCAGAGAGGGCTGACTGTACCTACAGTTACACAGGTGGAATGAATTAGAGGAAGGTTTTGAAACTTTCTGATGCCAAAGCCAGTGCTGTTCCACAAGGCTTCCCTCCTAGTAGAGCTTGGATCATAAATATTTCATTGCCAAACAGGATAGAATGCTTGACTTGGAGTCAGGAAGCTCTGGCTTCAAATTCTGCTTCAGACACTTACTAGCTATATGACCTCAGGTGAGTCCCTTCACCTGCCTGCCTCAGTTTCCTCAGCTGTAAAATAGAGATAATAATAGCCCCTGCCTCCAGAGTTGTCTGTGAAGAAGAAATGGAATAATATTGCTAGTAGCCACTGTGTATGCCAAATACTTTTAAAAATAAGTTTTTATTGATATTTTCTGTTTCTTTCACCACCATAGGATTCTATGTATCCCTTCCCCTTCCCAAGAGCTATCCCATATGACAAATAATATTTTTAGAGAGGAAAGATTGTCAGTATGGTTGATCAATATAATCTGAAGTACTAAGCCATGCATCACGTTCAAGGACATCCTCCCTTCAGAAGAGTGTGGGCTGGGGACGTCCTCTTGTGTCTCTTCATTTGAGTCCTATTTGGTCTTTATAATTTTGTTGTATTTACTTTGGATTTTTTGATGTGTGTTTGTTCATTTACGTGGTTGTAGTTGTGTACATTGTTTTCTTGACTCAGCCACCTTCCCTCTGCATCGGTTCATATAGATCTCTCCATGCTTCTCCGTGTCAATTGCACACATTATTTCTCATAGCACAGTAGTACTCCATTGCATCCATGTGCCACAATTTATTTAACCATTACACAGTTGATGATTATCAACTTTGTTTCCTATTCTCAGCCATCTGTAAATATTTTTGAGTATATGGGGACTTTTTCTTTTCTATGGCTTTCTTGGGGTATAAATTCATTAATGGAGTCTCTAGTTCAAAGAATTTGGACATTTTAGTCACTTTATTTGCACAATTCCAAATTTCTTTCCAAAATGGTTCTATTATTTTGCAGCTCCACCAACAATGTATTAGTGTACCAGTCATCCTACAACCCCTCCAACATTGGCTGTTGTCATTTTTTGAAATTTTTGCCAATTTGTAGGATATGAGGTGAAATCTCAGGGTTTCTTTGATTTGCATTTCTCTTATTATGAATGATTTGAAACATTCTTTCATGTGTTTATGAATATGTTCTTTTGAGAACTATTTGTTCACATCCTTTATCATTTATCTATTGTGGAATGGCTATTAGTTACACACAAACACACACACAGAGTTTATATATCTTAGATACCAAGATAAATTTGATAGCATTTTCTCCCATTTGACCACTTCCCTTCTTATTCTAGATGCATTAATGCTTTTTCTGTGTGCAGAAATTTTGCAGTTTCAAGTTCCCTCATTTTCCAATTTCTGATCCCTATAATTAGCTAGTCTTTTGCTTTTCTCCATATTCTTCACGCGATCAAAGTCTCCATGGTATCTATATATTAAGCTCTCTCCTCTAGGTATTTTTTTGCCCCTCCCCTGTAGAGCTTGTCCCATGGACTCCCCTTTTCCATTCCCTTTTCAATTACACAAAAATGCCCATTATTGCAGGTGTCAGAACATTGCACCATGGCATGGCCCCTCCCCCATATCCTTGATTATGCAGCCCACCACTGACCCACACCCTCTCTTGTTAATCTTTTCTCTACATCTGCCTGGACATCTCCTCTCCATCTCCATGTTCTTACACTCCTTCAGGTGCCAGTTGCCTCCAGGGGGTCCATCCCCTCCCTCCCAGCAAAAATAGACTTTTTAAGCATCAGATCCTTAGGTCTCATTCAGCGTTAAGTCCTCATCTCCCTTCATCAACCATCTTTCTTCACCCATAGAAGCATTCATTAGTGGAACCCTTTCTACCTCCAAAGTAAGGCTTCCTTCTTCCCACCACTTTTTTAATCTTCCCTGCTCCTCCTCACCCACTCTTCTGTAGCTCTTTTCTTTCTGAGACCATAGAAGTCATCTCTCCACATTTCTAGCCCTTGATTTGACCCTGGGCATCACTCATTCCTCTCCATCTTCCTACTTCCCTCCCCCATTTATGTACCCTCTTATGTTGTAATGTAGTCTTACAAAAAAAGCCAATGTTGATTCACCAGTATGCGGGTTGATAGGTTCTGTCCACAATGCCTTCCAGCCAAAATGTCTTCTTCACTGTTACCTCTAACAGATTTCTGCCTTCACCTTTGTGTCTCCTTGTGTACTTTTAGAAAGAAGTCTCTTATTTGTCTTTCTTTTGTCATTCTGTTGCTATCTGCATTTATTCAGTCCTCTTGCAACCTGTTGTTCATAGTATTCAAGATGCAAATAATTTCTTCAGTTCTGGTTTTCTTACTAAAAATGTTTAAAATACTTCTTTATTATTAAACGTCTATCTTTTTCCTGTATGGTTAAGCTAACATTTTCATGATGGATTGCCTTGGGCTACATCCTGACTCCCTTACTCTTTGAAACACATTATTCCATGCCTTCCTCTTTTTTTCTAGCGGGTATGGAATAGTCTTGCATCATTGGAATGTCCTTTCCTTTGTCTTGGAAGGGCTTCCTCCTGATGACTTGCAAACTTGTTGTTGAATTGATAAATTTCACTATTATGTGTCTTGGAGTTTGCAGTCATGTGCTTTCTTCTCTGTAGATGATCTGTCATTTCTTTCAAATGGAACTTAATTTTCTGTTTTCAGAAGTTCTAGGCACTTCTCTTCTATCATTTCCTTCATCGTGGTGTTAAGGCTTTTTGTTCTGTTGTGTTCTTCTGGGAGACCTAGGATCCTTAGGCTGTCTCTGTGCAGCTTGTCTGAGTTCAATATGTTTTGCTTGTATAGTAAGCATTTTTAAAATGCTGTTGCTTTGCTTCTCTTATTCTAGATTGTCTTTCACTTCTGTATTTGCATTCCTAATCTTTGCAAGCTGTCTGTCTGTCTGTCTACCATCACCACCACCATCATCTAATCACTGTGACACCTAGCTGTTACTCAATAACAGAATCAGGAGCCAAAAGAAAACAAAATGGCTAGAATGAAGGTTCAAAAAAGGTAAAATTGAATTAGGATTAGAATTAATCCTGCAGTAAGGATTAAAAGACAAACAATTGCATTGAGTACAGGTTATGGAGATTTGACTTAATAGCAGTTCATGTGAATAAGACTTGGGTATTTGAGCTGATTTTTCACTCAGTATGAATGACTAAATCAGTGGTTCTCAACCTGTGGGTTATGTTCAATTTGTAACAATGTATCCTGCATATCAGATATTTACATTACAATTCATAACAGTAGCAAAATTACAGTTATGAAGTAGCAATGAAAATAATTGTATTGTTGGGGGTCACCACAACATGAGGAACTGTACTAAAGGGTCGCGGCATTAGGAAGGTTGAGAACCACTGGACTAAACGAAAAAGAATGCTTATTAGTAAGCCCTTCCCTTCCTTTCTGAAGCCTTTCCTAATCAACGAATCCTCACCCCAGTTCTTTGTGTTTTATCATTCCTGAAATTACTTTATATCCACTTATCTTTACATATACACATTATCTCCCCCCAATGTAAGGTAAGATCCTTGAAGGGAAGAGATGTCCGTTTGTACCTCCAGTGCCTGGGTACTTAATGAGTATGTGTTGAATAGAACAGTGCAGGTATCATTAACTCATTTTGCAGATGAGGAAATTGAAACTGAGAAAGGTTAATCACACAGCTAATAAGGGGCAGAATCAGAACTCAAACCCCAATTCATTAACCCCAAGTTCAGTGCTATTTCCACAGTGCTAATCACATAATGGAAGAGACTTTCTTTTACAGCATCTCTCTCAATTCAGGAAATCGGTTTTACACTATCTGGGACAGATGGTCATCTACACTTGGTTTCTAGATCATTGCCTTATGAGAGAGCTCATTATCTTGATAGACAGCTCTGGTTGTTTAAAAAAAGACACATCTCTTCCTTAATTTGAGAGAAGCTGCCAGCCTCTGCCCTCTGGAGCCACACTCTCACTGTTTTCATCAAAAAAGAGAAAAAGAGACAGACAGAGAGAGAGAGAGACAGAAATAGGTGCCAATCTGCATGGGTAAAGGAGTTTTCTCCCTAGAATTTTCTATACTGATTAGTCCCAGAACTAGTCACCCTCCCCCCCTCCCCCCCCCCCCCCCCGCTTCCAAAAGCGCATTATTAGAAGACAAGGACCATGATCTCATGACCAGAATGTTGGATTTAAGAGTCAAGAAGGTTGGATGTGAATTCTGTCTCATTTACTCACTGTGAGATCATAGTAGAAGCCAGAGCCTCTCAGGACCTCAAATTCCTCATCAATAAGAAGTTAATTAATACTATTGACACACTCTTGCATTGCTACTAGGCATTGCAGTGCCCAGACAGCTGATCTTAGACTCAGGAAGATCTGAATTTGAATCCATCTTCAGATATCACTTAACTATATAACTCTGGAAAAATGACTTAAACCCTCTGGGCCTCAATATCTTCATTTGTAAAAGTGGGATCTTAATAACACGTGCCCCACAGGGTGATGAAGACCAAATGAGATAACATGCAAAGTACTCACAGGCCTCAAAGAACCACATACACATTAGCAATTATTATTATTTTCTTCATAGGGGTATTGCGAGAAAGGCACAATGAAAACTCCAAGTCTCTCTACAAATGTGGGATACAATTATTATGTCTGTAACATGTGAGGAATAGGTTGTATGTGTGCACTGCATTTTGTCTTTGTAGGTTATATGTGTCTATATGTGGCTTGCAGGGAAGCAAGATTAAATATCTCTAAAGTCTCTTCCTCTCTACCCTTCTTTAATGGAAACTGATTCCTGTCAAGAGAGGAACCAGGAGGTTAGTGCTAGAGGCCATTGACTCTGCTCTCCTCAGAGATAGGTGATAGCAGACTAGAATTATATCTAACTTCTTCCTTAAATATTGTTAGACTAGGGGAAATAATTTCTAGGTTCAACATTCCTGATCGCTATCTTTTAATGTAAAAGGATTGTCCCAAGCGATACATCCAAGGCTTGACTTCTTTCCTGACAGAATCTAGTTCTACAATGAACACACATATAAAATAGTTAATAGCCCCATTTATCCAAATCAATAGCAAAACAGAGATCAGAGAAAGTACGTGTAGGAGAATACATATATATACAGCATAAATAATATGCAATATACAGACATATATACAGACAATATACAGCATAAATAAACTCCTCCATTGGGAATGAGATAACTCAGTTCAATCAAGAGAGGGGACATCTTAGATATAACCCAGGGAACATTCCCCAAAGTCTCTGGGGATGTGGAATTAGGGGCATGATCCATAACCTGGGTTTTCTATGTGGTGACTTCTTTTCTGAGTCTTTTTCTCCATAAAAGGACTTGAAGAGAGTCTGGACCTAAGTGCCTGCTCATTTAAAGCTGGAAGCCAGAAGACCAGGACTTCTCTTCTCCTGATCTCTCACCAACCCCACCCCTTATATAAGTGCAGGACACTGAGGAATCCCTCTCCACCAAGGAGAACTCGAAAATGTACTTTGAGAGACCCATTACATGTCAGTATCCTTGTGCCTCAATTTTTTCAATTTTAAAAATGGGGTGATATGCTTAACCTTGGTCTACTTGGCTAAGCAAACAAATTAGAGAGTAGACCTGAAATCACTGGGAACCATTTTAGTTAGTCATAGATTTGGAGGAACTTTAGAGATCAGTCTAATCTACTCATTTGTTGATGAGAAAAGTAATGCTCAGATATATGATATTAAATGAGGGGATTGGATTTGATCTGCAAGGCTAGTAGCCTCTAATTTAGGCACGCCTCTAAATTTCTATAACTCTTTGATGTGTTTAATAAAAGTAACTTAAATGCACTGATTTCTTCAAGTTCCCCATTTCCCTTTTGAGGCTGTCACCACACAATTTTATGCACTCTTGTGCTGTTCAACATTTCCCCATGTCCAGGTCTGGCACGCAGCCTTGGGAGCATGGGAAAGACTAAGGACTTTAAAAGTGTGTGTGCATGTGTGTGTGTGCATGTGTGTGTGTGTGTGTGTATGTGTGTGTGCATGTGTGAAATTCACTGAAGCTGATTCCCATTAGCAAACAACAACCATCATTAAGAGCCTACTATGTTCCAGGCACCATGCTACAGACCAAAATTAGCCATTGTACTGATCGTAATGACTAAAGGGGGGCAGTGGGGCAGGGTGGACAAACGGCATGTTTGAAATGCGAAGGCCTAGATCCGAATCCCAGCTTTTTTTTTATCCTGTTTCTTGTTTGTTTGTACAGTTGTTTGTGTGTTGTCCCTCCCATTAGATGGTGAACTCATTGAGGGCAGGGACTGCCTTTTGTCTTTCTTTGTATCCCCACTACTAACCCTGGCTTAGTAGGTACTTAATAAATGTTTGTGGATTGAAAACTTGATTGACTGACCAAGTGACCTTAACTCTCTCGGCTTGTTTTCCAATCAGCAAAATGAGGGAGCTGGTATTGATGATCTCACTCTAAAGCCCCTTCTGGCTCCTGATCCTCTAATCTAGACTGTAGCCTAATGAGGCTCAGCTGACGTGGAAAAGGCTAATTGCTCTTGTGATGGAAAATTTCTGACTCATTATGAAGCACAGTCTAGTCAGCTGCCATTTCTGTTTGGGATGCGGGTCCTCCCATCACAGCCCAAGACACTGTCCACCTACCACTACTTCCTCAGCCTCCTTCTTAGAGGTTTTCACTCATGTTGCTCTAAGGTCATTGTTCATGGCAGTTGCTTCAAGAACATCCCCAACAAGGTATAGTGAGAAGACTCTAAAGTCAGAGGACCTGGGTTCAAATCCAATCTCTATATTTTACTGCTCATGTGACCTTGAGCATCTCACTTCATGTCCAGAGTATTAGCTTCATCATCTTTAAAATGAGGGGGTTGGTCCAGATGACTTCTGATGTCTCTTTACAGATGGGGTCCGTGATCCTGTAATTTAAGTACTCTGTCATCCACTATATGCATGCCCTTGAGCCAATCACTTACCCTCTCTGAGCCGTATCTGTAAAAAGAAAGGGGGAGGGACTTGATGACCTCTGAAACTCATGCCAGCTTTAGACCTGTAGTGCTCTCTTTGACCTCTCTCATCAGAGTACTATAAGCTTCTTTCCTTCCCTGTCTCTTCTTCACAATGAAAATCCATCAGGGATGGCCTTGGGCAAAATGGTAAAGTAATGAAATTTGGTTTTGGAAACACATTCCCAGGGCTCTTTTCATGACGCTTTGCTGTCCATTAAGGCTTGAAAGATGGTTTCTAGAATCTATAACATTTAGGAAAATATTATTTAGAAGTGATAGGAGGGAGCTCCGAGATGATTGAGTTCAATGTCATCTATCTCTAGACTTCTTTGTACTGTCTATCAACACACACAGACACCTAGTCCCATCCTTCTGCTCTCTGTTAGCCGAGGCTACCCTCCTCGGCCCTACCTGAGCCAGCCACTGCGAGTCAGTGACCCATTATGAGGCCCTTTCTCAGCTTCTTCCCTTTCCTTAAAATGTAATCTCTCTAACATCTCTTTCCTCTTGGAGTCTGTCATCAGCTCTCCCAATTAAGCAGTCTGTGGGTGACTGTGCCCATAGTGTTAATATTACAGTATTTACATTGTAAGAGGTGAGGTGAAGGATTCTTAGGATTTAGCCAGATGAAGGAAGACCCAGCCTGTACACAGTTCCCGGGAACTGAGGATTCAGAGCTTGATAGAATGTTAGAGATGACGGTTATCACACAGCTGGGAGGACAATGAGGTGGTGCCATAGTACACAGAGCATCAGGCCTGGCTTCAGGAAGACCTGAGTTCAAATATGATCTCAGACACTTATTAGCTGTGTGACCCTGGGCAAGTCACTTACCCCTGTTTGCCTCAGTTTCTCCTCTGTAAAATGAGCTGGAGAAGGAAAGGCAATCCACTCCAGTATGTTTACCAAGAAAAGCCCAAATAAGGTTATGAAGAGTCAGACATGACTTTAAAAAGGCAGTACCACAACAACAACAACAACACAAATGGGAAATGGAGTATTTTTCATGAATAACTGGGTGGATCACAGAGAAGAGTGGGGCAACGTGTTAGAAGACTGGAATCTTAGTGATGGAATCCTAATAAAGCTGCCCCAAGCCCCAGTAGTCTAACTTCCTTGTAGGCCCCACTGAACAGCGGGCATGTCCTGATTGAACCACACAATCTGGTTTAAACATGTCACAGGCCCCCAAACACAATCACAGACCTCAATGAACAGCATGCCCACTACCCCTAGTGAGACACTGTCCCCAGATCCAATTCACACATTTGAACAGGTGTGTCTTTTTTAAAAAAATTTGATTTGTTTATTTACTTTTAGTTTATAAGATTCAGTTCCACAATCTCTTGAGTTTTAAATTTTCTCCCCTCCCTCTTCCCCCCCCGCCACACCATGGCGGCATGCAATCAAGTGTAGGACCTGCAAATACTTTCACATTGGACATTAGTCTGGTTGTGTAGAAGGGTTGTAACCAATGGAGTGAACAATGGGAAAGAGGAAACAAAACCGAACATGGAAAAGAACAATAGCATGTAGCTTGCTTCAGTCTCCATTTAAACTCTGTTCTTTCTAGATCTTTCTCTGAATGTAGGTATCTCCTTCCATCCTGGGACTTGCAGAGTTGTCTTATAACTGTGCATTTGTGAGAAGAGTCCAGTTTATTAAAGTTGGTCGTCACATATATGATGTGTCTGTGATCGTGTACAAATTTTTCCTGGTTCTGCTCTTCTCACTTAGCATCAGTTTGTATAAGCCTCTCCAGGTGAATATAAAGACCGTTTCCTCCCCATTTCTTATAGCACAACAGTATTCCATCACATTCATATACCATAACTTGTTTAGCCATTCCCCAATTGATGGGCATCCCCTTAATTTCCAGTTTTTTGCCACCACAAAGAGAGC
>CM053590.1:7529768-7545541 GCA_028646515.1 Pseudochirops corinnae | reverse complement strand
CTCCAGCACTTGTCATTTTCCTGTTTTGTCATCTTAGCCAATCTGACTGGCGAGATGTGGTACCTCAGAGTTGTTTTGATTTGCATTTCTTGAATCAATAGTGATTTAGAGCATTTTTTCATATGGTTATAGATATCTTTAATTTCTACCTCTGAAAATTGCCTGTTCATATCCTTTAACCACTTATCAATTGGGGAATGACTGAACAGGTATCTCTTTGCACTCAACTACAATCATATCACCCATTTAGCCTGAGACAGGACCAGAACACCTAGCTATCTAGCTATCCTGACCATACTGGACCACAATAGCTAGCCAATCAGACAGCAGCAGCACTAGGATGTAAACCAGGATTCTGACCACCAAACCATAGAACAGACCTCTCCCCTATTACCTAATCACTTGACAAACCCTCCCTACTTTTTTAATATTCACAATTTCTGTTGTGTAATCAGCATGTTTATTACACTATAAAGTTAGTCACCTGTGTTGTCTTACTAAGTTGCAGATTCCTCTTGGAACTTCACCCGCTTCTGAGGGGCATCAATTCTCAATAAATTCTGTACTTGGATTAGAGGTGGTCTGAGACTCACAACATACCATGAAACTGCAGCATTAGCATCATAGATCCAGATCTGGAAGGGGCCTTAGAAGTTGTCCCATCCAACCACCTCCTTTCACAAATGGGGAAACGGAGGCCAGGGAGGTTACACAACATGTGGGTCATGCAGGCAGGACACGTAGCTCAGGTCGAATTCAATTCCAGGTCTTAGTGACCCTATCCCCTACAGCACATTGCTCTGATCCCTCCCCTGCCCCAAGCACAAATTGTAAAGAGCTTGAAGGCCAACCACTCTTGGTGTTGTTGTGTAGTAGAAAATCATTAGAGTTTATTGAGCATAGGGGATGACACAGATTCATGCTTTAGAAAGATCTCTTCGAGGATGTGGAGGATGGATTAAAGTAAGGAGTGACCTGAGCAGATGTGGTGTGTCATCTCTTATTTAATATCCTATCCCGTCCTGTCCCATCCCACCCCATCCCACCCCATCCCATCCCATCCCATCTCATCCCATCCCATCCCATCCCATCCTATCTTGTCTTGTCCTGTCCTGTCCTTCCCTGTCCTATCATCACATAACAAGAGGCAGCCATCATAAGGTAGGCAGGACATTGATCTTAGAATCAAAGCCCTGAGCTCAAAAGTCTGGAGCTACAATTGAATTTTCTGAGCCAGCTGACCTCTCTTGGCCACAGCAGTCAGAAGAGCCCAGTATAGAGAGGAGCAGAGTAGCAAAGAGGTAGTGCTGAGAGCCCCTAGGACATGAAGGCAGAATGCCTAGCAGTGAGCAAGGCCAGTGAGAGGCAAGGACATTTCTGGAAAAGCCTGGCAGCTCTACAGTGTCCAAGATAATATTGTACATTCCACCCAAGTGCCCTCCACATTCATGCCCTTCTTCTCAGGGCTGTAGCAAGAATGCTTCAGTCAGACTTGGGCAGACCTAGGCTCACATCCCGCCTTAGAGGATTAACTAGCTTTGTGACCCTGGACAAATCACTTGACCTTTTGGAGCTTCATTTTCCTCATCTGTAAAATGGAGCTAATATTCACTGTACTATCTACCTCACAGGAGCCTTAAGACTGTACATTGTTACAATCTGAAGAACAGTTATAGAATCTGGAAGTATTTACCTGGTAAAATATATATCACATATGCCAGGGAAGATCTGGCACCAGGCAGAGTACACCTGCATAAGTGATGCTGCCAGCACACAAGAGGACCTGGGGAAGAGAATGGTGGGAAAAAGATTTTTAAAAATGACAACCAACTGGATACAGTTCACTCTTCATTCATCCCTCCCCCTGAAGTTAGCTTTCGAAGGAACTCTGGCAGCAGGCAAGAGTGCCTTTTTCTACGGTGAAGCCCAAGTCTAAGAAGGCAGAGATACAAAGAGAAGATTGATGCAAAATGAGGAAACCAAGATTCCCTGCCCAGCATCTGGTGCGACCTTGCTCTCAGAAGAGGCTCCTAGGGTATTCTGAATTTCCTGAATGGGATCAATGGGAAATAGCTGCTGAATGCTCAGACTTTATGGGTGAAAAAATTGAAAAAAACAAAACCTTTTACTAAGTTCCTAAATGGGAGCCATACAGAACAGAATTTCCAGGTTAGGTTTCCTCCCAGACTGGGAGGTGATTGACAAATGTTAACCCCCAAAGGGTTTCTATCTTCAGGAGGGGCTGGAGCTGACAACTGAATGGAATTTACTGTCAATGTCTATGTCTATGTTAAATGCAAGGAATACCTTAGCTTTTATCATGATTTAATTTGATTAAATGCTTATTTATTTATGATCTGAGAAGAAATGAATCTGTGAAGTCCTAAGATAAGGTAGGATGATAGGGAGGAGTTTCCCTGATTATGATGCCATGATCTAATTGATGGAAACACCACCCATAACCCTAGATATAAGTGACTATCTACCTTCAGAGGGACAGAGCTAAGGACTGACTGGCAGCCTGTTGTTTTGAGAGTAGAAGGTAAGCTCTTTGAGGGCAGAGGCTTATTTATTTCTTCTTTGTACTGCCACCATCAACCATAGTGCCTGGTACATGGTAGGACTTAATGAATGCTTATTGAATTGAACTGAAAGAACCATAGTTGGAACTTCTCCCAGAGTGCCCTCTGGTGTTGAGTAGTGCACATAACAGATAGGTTTTAGTATTTTATAGCTACCTTCCTAGGGACCTTGCTGTTAATAGGACTAAGCACTGATCATAGAGTTCTTTATGACTCGAACAGAAGAATGAAGTAGACACAAGAACTTCAAATATGTGAAGTGTACAACAGTATGTGAAAAGTAGAGTCATTCCACTTAGTCCTAGATGACAAAATTAGTGCCTATGTGCAAGGTATTGGGCCACATCCTAGGAATACAAAAAAAAAAAAAAATCAAATGACAGTACTTTCTTTCAAGGAGTGTATACTTTAATGGCAGGTCAAATGGTAGAAATTCTAGGGAGATGAATTTGAGCTCAATGTAGGCTCCCCAAAATTCAAATGAGTACCCCTCTGAGATAATGAGTTCTCCAGCACCATAAAAGTGTTTAAGTAAATGACTACTTTCAGAGATGTTTTAGTTAGGACAGATGAAATTGGCTCCATGAAGACACAAATAACAAATAGTCTTCTATTGGTGGAGAAAAGCGAGGGAGAAAGAGGAAAGAGAAAAAATACAAGAAGCTGCTGAAAGTGTAGGGTTTTTTCCAGACCATATTGTAGATAATTGCCTTGGCAACTACTGTATCAAGACATTTCTGAGTTTGAGCTATGTTTGTGTTTCTTCCAGAGACAGTCAAAACTATGGGCACACAAAATGCAAGTTGATCCCCCTGCTTGTAAGATGAAGTCAGGAAATCCTCTCCATACATGAGTTTATTAGTGAGTGCAAAGTGTTACTTGAAGGAATAGAAGAAATGTTTTAAGTAAAAAGCAAAGAGAAAAAGACATCTAGAAATCAGAGAGTCCATTGAAAAGTTTCATAATAGGAAGGGACCTCATATATGAAACTTCAATTGAGTGAAATCTCCTCTACTATGCATCTGACTAGTGTTGATGTAGTTTTTTCTTGAAACTCGCAAGTGAAGGATGACACCCTTTCTGACATTCCACACTGGGACAGCTCTGATCATCAAGAATATCTTCCTGATATTAAGCCCAAATCTGCCTCTTTGCAGCCAACTTCTATCCATTGCTCCTTTTTCTGCTCTCTTGGGCCAAATATTAAAGTCAGTTATTATGCTTTGCTCTAACCCCAACCTGATTCTTCTCTTCTCTAGGCTAAACAACTACAAGTCCTTCACCTAATTCTCATACACTGTAAGTTGGAGACCCTTCATCACCCTGGGTTCTCTTCTTTGAGTGCTGTCGAACTTATCAATATGTCCTTCCTAAAATGTGGCCTCCAGAATGGAATATGCTATTCCCCATATGGTCTGCCTAGAACAGGGCTATCTCTTAATGAAGCCCAAGTTTCCGTCAGTTTTCTTGACTGTCCTTCCACCACGTAGTTTGAAATTAAACTCGAGATCCATTAAAATGCAGACATTTTTCCCTAATTACTGCCTACCCACACCCTCACCATCTTGTATTTGTGAGTTGATTTGCTGAGCCTGTGTGAAAGACTTCACATTTATTCCTATTATATATAATATTCTTATATTTGGTCTGATATCGTACCTTGTCAACATCTTGTAATTTCTGAATCTGTTATCCAGTGTGTAGTTAACCCTTCCAGGTTTGTGTCACCTGAAAATTTGGTAACTCTGTTCTGTGTCTTCTTCTAAGTCATTGACAGATATTAATGAGCACAAGATCTTTAATATCTGGTGTGCTGCCCTGGAGATTTTCTTCCATGTCAACATTGAATCATCAATGATTACTCTTTATAAATGGATATTCAATCTGTTGTAAAATCAGCCAGTTGTATTATTAACTTCTCTCCATCTTTTCCATGGAATAACATGGAAAATGTATAATGCTTTGCTGAAATATATCAGATTATATCTGTGAAGGCAGATAGGTGGCACAGTGGCTACAGTGCTGAACCCAGAGGCAGAAAAACTCAAGTTCAAATCCTGTCTTGGATACTTCATAGATGTGCAGCCTTGGGCAGGTCACAACCTCTTTGTGACTCAGTTTCCCCATATGTAAAATGAAGGCAGTAAAAGTGCCTACTTCTCAGAGTTGTTGTGAGGCTCAAATGAGACAATGTATAGAATAAACTTTGAAAACTTTACAGTGCTATTATTATTATTTCATATGCTAGCCCCATTAGTTTAATATCCTTTGATATTGAATAGGGTAATAAAATTAGTCTGACCTGATCTGTTCTTGATAAAACCATGTTTCCTCTTTGGGATGATTGCTTCCTTTTGTAGATGTTCTTTAGCCATCGTTTTACTGATCTCTTTTAAAATTTTGTGAGGAATGGAATGTCATTGACCTGTAGCCTTCGGTCTCCACTCTCTTCCTTCTTTTAATAGCTGGGACATTTGTCCTTCTCCAGCGCCTTTCCTGACATGGTTAACAAATTCATACATATGAAAAGTGCTCATTTGCCAGGATCTGTCTTTGTTGGTACAAATGAGAAAAGGGTTCTTTTATCTTCCTCAACTCCCATTTTGCACGGAATACAATATCTTCATTTAGTATGGATGATGTTTAGGAAATAGTCACCACAGAAACACAGTCTTACCACTGGTTTTTGCTTTCATGGGAATTGCATTGTTTTTCTTAGTTGTCAGGGAAAAAACTCTGTAGCTAAAAATGTTCACCATTCCTTAACTGGACAGTTTCAGAGCTTTTCTTCTGTATATTTTAGCCGTGTCTGCAGCCTGGCTTAGAAGCTAAAGCATCCTCAAATCCCAGAAGCCAAGATTGTGGAAAGGGACCTCAGATATGATCTAATCCTCCCTACAATGTGTCTGACAAGTGGTCTTCTAGCCTGTGCTGGCAGGTTTCCAATTAAGCGGAGGTCACTGCTTCCTGAGGGAGTTCATTCCACTTTTAAAAGACTCTAATTAGAAAATTCTGGTCTTTTATCAGGATTAATCTTCTTCTTCACAACTTCTGTCCATTTCACTCTAGTTCTCTAACCTATATTTCCATTATAGTACTCCAATGTGTCTTGGTGCCTTGGGGCTCTTTAAAACTCTGACCTCCTAAACTCTAGCTGAGGAGATATACTCTGGTTCTCCCTTGGCTGACCTTCCCTCCACTTTGGGGACTGAATTGTTGTGTTGTGACATGATGGGGTCATATATTCTGAATGCCAAGAGTGTCTTGTTCAACAAAAGATCCCTCTGTTCTATCCAATATTCTATCCAATATCCATGTTTCAAACTGGAAGGACCCTTAAAACTCATCTAGCCCAACCTTTCATTTGATCAACAATGCCAATAGCTACAACAGGGTCAAGTAGAATGAAGATTAAGGATGAAGCACAGATTTCAGAGTCAAGGAAACCTGGTTCTAGTCCTGCCTCTGACATTTACTAGCAGTGTGACCTTAGGCAAGTCACCTAACCTCTTTGGATCTCAATTGACTTACGTTGAAACTGAAGGGATTGAATTCTCTCACTTCTAAGGTCCTTTCCAGCTGCAAATCTGTGATCCTATGAATTTGGGTCTCTACTCTCAGTCTAGTGCTATCTCTACAACCCCATGATACTTCTCTCTTAGTTTGGCTTGATGACTTTTCAATAAACAACTGTTCATCAGGCATGTTTTATATCCCTAGTCCTGTGCTAAATGCTGCTTTGGGAGAGAGGAAATACAAAAGAAACAGAAGACACAGCCCTATTACCCTCAGGGGGCATCCATTCTTATTAAAGATAAGAAATACACACTTGGAATTGTCAGAGGACACACAATGATTATGGGCTGAGGGCTGAGCTGTGTGGTGAGGTAACTACAGCACGGGCTTGGAGAAAGGAGAAATTCAGGTGGGACAGGATAGTAAGGTATAACTGTTTAGCAGAGCAGAGAATTGAGGAGAGATCTGAAGTCTGAAGACTGGGGGACCAGTGAGCAATTTCCTCCTTGTTCTTTTAATGTGTATCCTGGGGGATTACTCTAGTTTGCTACAGCATTCTCCATCACCTTAGAGAAGCCAGATGGAAAAGAAAATGAGACAAAATCTAATTACACAATGAATGTAATTTGTCTAACTATATACTGGTCCAAGTGGTCTTTGAAAACTGCAGGATGTTGTCTCCCATAAAGCTGTAACTAGCAAATTTTTACACCTCAGTTGAGCCCAAAACATAGTCAAGGAAAGAAGTATGAAATGTGCTAATGGATGTTGCTAGGGAACCTGCCATGAGTAGGGAAGTACTCGTGTGATGTTGTCACCAAAGATGCCACTAGTAGCTTACTATTTTATTATTTTAGGTGTCAAACTTAGGTTCCTACAAGTTCTATAAGTGACTTCTTCATTTAATCAGCCTGGGAAAAAGCCTCAGTCACCGCACCCTAGTTACAGCTTTGATCTCCAGGGAAGATTGCCCTCCTTCATGAACAGAGAAAAGGGTTTTAAACCAGCAAGTTCTTTAATTTAGTAGTAGAGGTATAGCCTTAGGTGAGTCATATAACCTCTTTGAGCCTCAAGTTCCTCATCCAGAAAATGGGCTAATTTAACCATGATCTGCCTTAAAGAATCATATGAGGATGGAATGAGATAATGTATATGGAAATTATTTGCAATGTGACTCTGAGTTCTGTTAATTCCATTCAAAAGTGAGAACTAGAACTATTAAATACTGACAAAAAGAATGCCATAATCAACAAAAAGGGACTGATATTTATTTGTATTATTTTTAGAGGCAGAATGTTTCAAAGTACTCTAACATTTCCCAGAAACCAGGCTTTTAGCTGGGTGTGCAATGTGTGTGAGGGAGTGGGGGGTGGGGGGGAAGATTCATAAGTAATTTATAACTCAGTTTTCAAAGAATAGGAAGAGAATAGAGAGACTGGTGCTAGTTATTGAAAATCTCGTCAGAGAGTTTGCAGATGTGGTTGCAAAGGGCCAGCCACCAATATATCAACTTTATCCAATATTTCCCAAACATAGCAGATGTATCATGAATACACAGCATAAAAATTCTCTTCAGAATTTATGAGATACATGGTAGTTAAACCCTCCCCCTTTCAGTTTTGACACTACTCTTTCAGTGAAATTCATTATACTGAAATTTTCTCCAAATGGGGCCTTGGAAATTACATGGTAAGAATGGTAATTGTGCCAGCTATGACTGTAAGCCACAAAGCAAAAGAATTGTTTTTACTAACACACCAGAATGTAGAGGCTCTCACTTATCTGGGTCATGATGGTGGTTCTTTTGCCTTATTAGAGGATTTTATTTATTTTAAATAGAGTCTACTTAGGGCAGTGCCATAGTGCACAGAGTGCTGGGATCCTCTTTCCAAGTTTAAATCTGGCCTCACATATTAACTAGTTACGTGACTCTGGTCAAGTTACTTAACACTATTTCCTTTAGTTTCTTCATATGCAAAATGTGGCAGAGAAGGAAATGACAAGACACCAATATGTTTGCCAGGAAAATCCCAAATGAGGTTACAAAGTTGGACACAACTGACTTGACTGAACAATAGTTAGCTAATGTGAGGAGCTGTCCACCCCAAAGGCACTGAAGACTCATTCTCTGTTAACCCTGTTCCAGGAAGAGAAACTTGCAGTCATCTACGGACTCCTTTTCTGGTAGCTTGTAGGAAAGAGGGAGGAAAAGAGAAAGAGAGAGAGAGAGAGAGAGAGAGAGAGAGAGAGAGAGAGAGAGAGAGAGAGAGATATTGGTTTATGATAACAGCTACTCCATACAACTCACAGTAAGAGCAACACACATCTGCCCGATCTGTAAAGCCTGAAATTTCGTCTAAGTTAAAATCCTAACAGCACACATCACTAATCAAAAGTCTATTGAACCTAATGCCCAAGAGTTTAGCTTCCTTTACTGAATTTCTCAGCCTTCATTTATGGGATATATCCCAGTGGACAGAGTTATTCTTTCTGTGTATGAGGCCCTGGATTTGATCCTTGAAATCTATATCATCTCATGCACTATTTATCTACTCTTAAATTTAATTTTATTTTTTCAGTTGATGAAAATCAACCTTTTCTCCCTCTCATCTCCCACTTCATGTTGAAAAAGAAAGAAAATAAGTATCTTTGTAACAAATGTCCATAGTCAAACAAAACAAATTCCTACACTGGCCGTATCTAAAACCTACATGTCTCATTCTGCACCCCTTCTCCATGAAGATATGGTAACATATTTCATCACCCGTCTTCTGAAGTTGTGGTTGGCTGTTGTATTGACCAGAGTTCTTAAGTCTTTCAAGGCCACTTATCTTACAACACTGGTGTTTTATTGTATAAATTATTCCTCTTGTTCTCATCTCATTCTACATCAGTTCACATGTCTCCCCAGTTTTGTCTGAAACTATCCCTTTTATCATTTTTTAGAGCATAGTAGTAGAATTCCATAATATTCATGCACCTATAATTTGTTCAGCCCTTCCCTAATTGATGGACACTCCTTCCTTCCCTCAGCTTCCTGTTCATGCCACCACAAAAAGAGTTGCTATGAATATTTGTCTGTAGGAATGATTTTTAGTTGTTCGGTCCTTTTGGTCACATCCAACTCTCTTGAACTAGGTAGTGCAGTGGACAAAGCACCAGACATGGAGTCAGGAAGACCTGAGTTCAAAGCTGACATCAGATACCAGCTTTGTGAGCCTGCTTGCCTCAGTTTCCTCATCTGTAAAATAAGCTTGAGAAAGAAATGGCAAACCCCTCCAGTATCTTGGCCAAGAAAACCCTAAATGAGGCCACAAAGAGTCAGACAGAACTGAAATGACCGAACAAGAACAAATGCATAGTCTTCCTCTTTCTTTGGTCTCTTTGGAGTATACAACCAGTGGTGGTATTACATGGTCCAAAACTTTGCATGCATTCAGTAATTTTTAGGACATGGTTCAACATTGCTTTTTGTAATGGCTAGCCCAGTTTGTAGCTGCCCTACAAATAGTGCCCCCCTCTAGCATTCCATTTGCCTTTGGGGATCATTTGTGACAATCTGATGAATATGAGGTAGAACTTAGAAACTTGCTTTAACTTGCATTTCTGTAATAACTAGCACTTTAAAGCATTTTTTCATATGGCTATAGCTTGAATTCTTCCTCTTAAAAATGCTTGTCATGTCCTTTAATCATTTATCAATGGGTGAATGGCTCTTATTCTTAGAAATTTGAATCAGTTTCCTATATATCTTAGAAATAAAATTTTGTCAGAGAAACATGTTGCATTTACCCATTTATCTATTTTTTTCTTTTCATTTTATCTGAATGAATCTTGTATGAGGCAAAAATGCATTGATTTTATCTAATCAAAAAGGTTCATTTTACCTTCTGTGATCATCTTCCAATGATTTAACAGGTAACATATTCCTTTCCTTCTCTAATTTATTTATGATCTCTCTTGTTCCCCTTTATGTCTATGTCATGTACCCATTAGGACCATTCTTGGTAACCAGTGTGAGATGTTGACCTATACATAGCTTTTGCCCAACTGCTTTCTGATATTCCCAGAATTTTTTTTGGCACATAATAAGTTTTTAATCCAAATAGCTGGGATCTTTCACTAAACTACTGTGCCCATTAACTTTTACATACAATGTACTTAATCTATTGTATTGATCCATCTTTATATTTCTTACTAGTTAAATTATTTTCATGATTACTGTTTTGTAATATGGCTTGAAATCTGGTACTACTAAGACCTCTTTCTTGCTACTTTTTCATTTTTTCCCATTGAGATTTTACCATTTTATTCCTCCAGGCGGATTTTGTTAAAATTTTTTTAGCAATAAAAAGTAAGCCTTTGGTTGTTTAATATGGTACTTAACAAGTAAATTAATTTTATGTGATATTGTCATTCTTACTATATTGATTCAATCTACCCATGAGCAACCAGTATTTCTCCAATTATTTAGATCTGTCTTTATTTGTGTAAAGAGTATTTTGTAGTTGTATTCACATATATCCTATATGTATCTTGCCAGGTAGATTCCCCAGTGTTTTATACATCCTGTAGTTATTTTAAATGGAATTTCTCTTTTAATTGCTTCCTTTTAGGTTTTGTTGGCAATATTCCTAAATACTGGCTATTTATGTGGGTTTGTTTTATACCCTGCAACTTTGTTGAAGTTGTTTCAATTAATTTCAGTTGACTCGAGTGCTTTAAGTAAGCAAATCATTACATCTTCTGTAAAACACAATAACTTCATTTCCTCTTTGCTTCTTAATAAAAGGCAGGTAGGTGTTGCAGTGGATAGAGTACTAGACTTGGATTCGGGAAGAGTTCAAATCCAGCCTTAGATACATACTAGCCTTGTGACGCTTGGCAAGTCACTTAACTTCTGTTTCATTTTCCTCATCTTCCACTTGAAGTGGGCGTAGTTATAGTAACCACCTCCCAGGTTGGTTATGAGGATCAAATGAGATAATATTTGTGAAATGCCTAGGACAGTGCCTGGCATGTAGTGAGTACTTAATAAATGCTTCTTTCCTTCCTTCCTATGTGTATTCTCTGACTTTCTTTTTCCTGTCTTATTGATATAGCTAGACTTTCTAGTACCATAATAAATAGTCATGGAGACAATGGACACCATTTCTTAACCTTGTTCTACTGGTTGAATTGGAGTAGGACTTTTGGGAGGAGTACAGGAGGTCTGGGTCCGTGATTTTTATCTCTATAGCAATTCCCTGATGTGGAGACTCCGTGCACCAATGCTGCTCATAGTTGCTCTCAGACTTAGCACCTAGGATGACACACACACACAAACACATATACATATATATGACAGTCATGTAGCACTTTAAGATGTACAAATAACATATTTCTAATATGTACACAAATACATATGGCCTCTCAGCATGAAGTAGTAGAAAAATTATTAATTCACTTACTATAAAGATGTTATTCAAAACAACACTCAAGGCAACAGAACTCTTGTCAATACAGTAATCCATTCTGACTTCCAAGGACTGACAACCTCTGTTCTCTGAGCAGAGAGGTGGAAAATTATATATATGGAATAAATTACACATTCTCAGATGATCACTTGATCCTTTAAACAACACTAGGAGATAGGTGTTGAGAGTCGGATCTGAGAGTTGGAAGGGACCTATGCCACCATCTAATCCATGAGATACATCATAGGATGCTCCCTCCAAAAATAGAACAAGTGATCATACAACTCTTCGTCAAGACCCTCACAGAGGGGAGCCCACTACCTCTCAGGGAAACTATATTTTAGGAAGCTTTTTCCTGACATTAAACTTAAGTTTGCCTCTTGGCTCTTTTCTTCCCTTGCTCCTGACTCTGCCCTCTGGGACCAAACAGAACAAATCTATTCCCTACTACACAAGACAGCACTTCACTACTTGAAGATAGTTATCATGATTCTCTTTTTTCTCCAGTTCTAATCTGCCAAGTTGCTTCAACATATCTTCATATTTCAGGTACTCAAAGCCCTTTCCTATCCTGGTTGCCTTTGTCTGAACACTCTCCAGTTTTTCAATGGTTTTAAGCCATGATGCCCAAAACTAAGTCCGATACTTCAGATGAGATCTAATGAAGACATAATACAATAGGACCATCATCTCTCCATTCCTGAAAACTCTGCCTCTTAATATAGTCCAAGATGACATTAGCTTTTCTTTCCCCCATCTCATTACACTGGTAATACCTACTGAGTTTGCTATCCATTAAAACTCTCCAGATATTTTCAAAATACCTACTATCTCTAACCATGCATGCCCCATCTTATACTTTTGAAAGTCTTGTATTTACTCAAGTACAAGACTTAATGTTTATTCTTACTGAATTTCATCTTGTTACTATTGGCTCAGTGTTCTAACTTGCCAAGATTCTCTGGGATCCTGATTTCTTTCATCCAACATTTTAGCTCTTCTCACATTTCTACATCATAAACAAATTCAATGAGTACCACATCCATGCCTTTATCCAAGTCATTGATAAAGAGGCTAAACAAAATACAGCCAAGAACAGATCCCTAGGATGACCCATCAGAAACCTCAATGTATACAGCTCACAACTGTTTTTCTGTGGCTGGACATCAGATCAGGTTTGAATCAATCTGATCATATTATCATAGAATTTGTTTCTCCACCTTCTCCACAAGAATCACATGATATATTTTATCAAAAACTTTGCTCAAGTTTGGGTAAAAAAAATGCTTACCATTTTTGGGAGAGAGTGGTGAGGTAGAGAGGGAGATAATTTGGAACTCAAAAAAATTTAAATGAGTGTTTAAAAATGTCTTTACATATAATAAGAAAAAATACCATTAAAATAAAGTCTAGATGGACTATATCCACAATGTTTCTCTCATTTACTAGCTTAGTAATACTGAGAACACAACACAACACAAAATATAATGGGCAGTCCTGCATGACCTGTTCTTGATAAGCCAAGTTGACTTATTAGAACATCTTTCTAGATTTTTACCAAGCACCTCTCTACTGATCTGTTCTAGAGCAATAGTTGGTAGGCTTTTCCCTTTTTAATAACAGAACAATATTTTCCCATCTTCGATCTTGTGGAATCACTCCCATTTTCCATGGCTTTTCAATTATTGACAGAGGATCCACCATAGTACCTCTTATCACCACCATCATTATTAGCATTTATTAAGCATTTTAATGTTTGCAAAGTGCTTTACAAATATTATCTCATTTGATCCTCACAACAACCTTGTGAAGTAGGTGCTATTATTACCGCTATTTTATAGATGGAGAAACTGAGAGTGGGAAAGGCATTCAGATATTACAGTGGACAGAGTACTGACCTTGGAGTCAGGAAGATGTGAGGTAAAATCCTGCCTCTGTCACTTACATGTTTAGTGACACTGAACCTGTTCCTTAACTTCTCACGGTGTCAATTTCTTCATGTATAGCAGTGGTTCTCAACCTGTGGGTTCCGACCCCTTTGGGAGTCAAATGACTCTTTCACAGGGGTCTCCTAAGACCATCAGGAAACATATATTTCTGATAGTCTTAGGAACTGAGACACTGCTCCTCTATCCGTCTTCAGGTGGGTTTGCCCACATGCAGATATGCCCACATACAAGTATTAAAGGGTCATGGCATTAGGAAGGTTGAGAACCATTGATCTATAGAATGAAAGGGTTGGACTTGTTGGCCTTTAAGGCCTCTTCTACCTCTAAAACTATGATGCTAGGTGACTTGTCCAGGTCATACAAATATCAAGTATCTGACGTCACTTCTGAATTCAGCTTCTTCTGCCTTCAAGGCTATCATTTTACCCATCTTGCCACCTCGATGATGATTAGGAATAAGAGACATGTCCTCTCTGCAGTGATGGGCTAAAAGCATCAGCTTCTAGATAATGACCATCTCAAAAATATAACAGAAAATGTGACATAAAGCTGAGATGCTGACACACTGAGATTGTGTGGATCAAAAAGGAGAGAAGGGGAACTTATCATTTTTCCAGGCCCTGCTGCCATTGAGCTGTTGGGAATGATGACCTTCTTAATTTAATCGATGACAATTGTAAGAAATAGCTTAGATCTTATGTAAGCATTTTAGCTCCTGATCTGCTTAGTGTGATGGGGGAATCATCACTCTCATATATAGACACCCAGGCTGGGCCATGATCTAATAGTCAGATTAGAAACAGCTTGACAGCATTAAGGCATCTCAGCCTCCCTAGGGAGGGAGATAGCTGTTTTTGTACATTAGTCCCAGGAGACCCTATTCATGTGGGAGGCCAAGATAACTCAGGTGAGACAGACCAGTCAATAAGATCAGTGGCAAACCTTGGGAAAAGCAATATCATGTGCCCAGAGGTTTATTTGGAAGCAAAAAATCTTAAAGAAAATTCCTTGGAGGTATTTTTCTCTCTTTCCATGGGCTCCAGATAATTTACTTTTTTTTAAAAAATTGTTTATTTTTAGTTTTCAACATTCATTTCCACAAGATTTTGAGTTATAAATTTTCTCTCTGTCTTCACCCTACCCCCACCCCAAAATAGCGAGCCTACTGAATATCCCTTCCCCCAATCTGCTCTCTCTTATATCCTCCCCCTTTTTCCCTCTGACTTTTTAGTAAGGCAAGAAGGATTTCTTTTTTTTCTTTTTGAGTTTCATTTTTAAAAATTTACTTAGTACTTTATTTTCCCTCAAGTTATATGTAAAAACATTTTTTTAACATTTGTTATAAAACTTTGAGTTCCAGATTTTCCTCCTTCCCCTTCCCCCTCCATTGAAAAGACAAGCAATTTGATAAAGGTTACACGTTTGTAGTCATGCAAAACATTTCCATAGTAATCATGTTGTGAAATCAAAAAGATAAAAAAAAACCCTCAAGAAATATAAAGAAAGTTTAAAAAGTCCGCTTCAATCTGCATTCAGACGCCATCAGTTCTTTCTCTGGGGATGGATAGCATTTTTCATCATAAGTCCGTCCGAGTTGTCTTGGATCATTGTATTGCTGAGAAGAGCCAAGTCATTCACAGCTGATCAGGCAAGATGGATTTCTATACCCTGGTGCCTGTATATCTTATTTCTCAGTTGAATGTAAAAAAAAAACCAACATTTTTTTAAACATTTGTTTTTAAAACTTTGATTTCCAGATTCTTTCTCTTCTTCCCTTGTCACCCACCCCTGCTGGGGAAGATAAGCAATATAGGTTGTACATGTGTAGTTACACAAAATGTTTTCATAGTAGATGTATTGTGAAAGACTAACTATATTTCCCTCCATCCTATTCCACCCCCCACTTAACCTATTTTCTACTTTGACCCTGTCCCTTTTCAAAAGTTTGTCCTTCTAACTACCTTCCTCCCCCAATTTGCCCTCCATTCTATCATCCCCCCTCTCTTCCCCTTCCTCCCCTTCTTTCCTGTAGGGTAAGATACCCAATTGAGTAAGTATGCCATTTCCTCTTTAAGCCAAATTCAATGAGAGTAAGGTTGACCCATTCCCTTTTGCCTTCCTGTTTTTCCCCTCCATTGTAACAGTTTTCTTTTGCCTATTTTTTATGAGATAATTTACTCTATTCTATCTCTCCCTATCTCCTTCTCTCATTATATTCCTCTCTCACCTCTTAATTTTATTTTTTAGATATCTTCCCTTCCTATTCAACT